>OZ010715.1:5857631-6378483 GCA_963932345.1 Ophion ventricosus | reverse complement strand
ATATTTTCAATCAAGAGAGATTTCTGATAAACGGTGTGGAGATGCTATTACGTCTTGTGCGTACCAGTGATGCGTTCTGCCTTATGACTTCTTCAAAAGATTTCAGCATGCATATTACCGAGGCATCGCTTCTCGTACGTCGCGCTAAAATTTCCCCGGGCATACTTTTAGCTTATGCACGAGCATTATCCAAATCTACGGCTAAATACCCTTTGACACGTGTCGAGGTTAAGTCTCTATCGATGCACGCGGGAGTGCACGGCGATACTTTGGACAATGTTATACTGGGTCAGCTGCCAAAACGCATAATTATCGGCTTTGTCGATAATAAAGCGTTCAACGGCAATCGAGCGTTGAACCCGTTTAACTTTCAGAATTATAAAATTAATTATCTCGCATTATACGCTGACGGTGTGCAGATACCATCAAAGGCTCTCCAGCCTAGTTTTGACGATACGTATCTGTGTGTGGACGCGTATCATCCATTATTCTCTGGGACGGGTATTCACTTTCTCAATCAGGGTAATACAATCACCCGCACAGCATATCCATGGGGCTATTGTCTTTTTGCGTTTGATCTTACGCCCGACCTTTCGGCGAACAGTAACAGTCATTGGAATTTGGTGAAACACGGCAATGTCAGGATAGAAGTACGTTTCGGCGAGTCACTAACTTCAACGGTGAATTGTGTCGTGTATGCAGAATATGATAATGTGGTGGAGATTGACGCTACCCGACAAGTCATTGTAGATTTCAGCGGTTGAGCGCTTCAGTTCTTACAGAGTGCTCATAGCAGAATCATGAATATCGCGATTGACATACAAGGCTTGACGGATAAGCACTACAATTTCGTACCCAAAGAAGTGGCCGTCGCGTCAATCGATTCACCGTGGTATGATCATTGGATCGTTGCTCCACCTCACACATACAGGCAATTGCCACTGAGTGTGAAAAGAACGAACGAGTGGGTGACTCGAAACCATCATGGCATAACATGGCTCGAGGGTCATACATCGCTGCATACTATTGAGAGAATTTTGAGGGCAATTTCTACCGATTCTAGGCGGATATTTGTAAGAGGTTCCGCTAAATCGGCCTATCTGGCGCAGCTCACGGGGTTCTACATTATAAATCTGGAAGAGGATGAGGACGACATCTCATTTCAGCATCTTCCGGGGATCGGTACACGCTGCTCATACCACGCCGTGATACAGAAAAACCGTTCGTATACGTGTGCCCTGGATAATGTGATGAGAATTAAAACATTGCTCTGCCATAACGAGCGTCGCGAGTCGTTATGGGAATATAGGACCACCACAGCATTATCGCCTGCTTTGCCTGACGGGGAATCCTGTTATGAACAGTCTTCAGATTCTCAACTCTCTACGTGATATAAAGAATCACGCTGTTGGCGTATACCCCGCAGATCGCATACCAAAAGATTGGACAAAACCAACCGCTATTGTCGCGAATACAGATGGGCATAAGCAGCCCGGAACCCACTGGGTCGCCATGTACGTTGATCGAGACGGACGCGAATGGTACTTCGACAACTACGGACTACCACCAATCATCCCGCAGCATCTCCGTCGACTCCGGGGAAACTGTAAACTCTTCCGGTACAGCACTGATCAACTTCAAGCTGCGGATTCGCAATGTTGCGGACAGTATTGCATTATGTTTCTTCATTATATGTGTACTGGCTTCGGTATGCATAAGTTTAGAAGTATATTTTAAAATGATTTATCTCACAACGACAAAATAGTTAACGACTACTACAAGGCTTTTGTCAATAAGAGCGATAAAACTACAAATAAAATGTACAAGAAGGGTATGGGCACTGAAAGTGTTAGCAGCAGAAGCTCCTTCAACCATAAAAGTTTACACTGTGTACAGCGTTGCTGCTCCCATAATCGCTAATTTTTGAATAAAATTATCATATCGAAATATTTTTACTGTGTGTGTGTCCGTGTGTGTGTGTGAGTGTGTATGTGTGCTTATTCTCCAACTTTATTCTTCACCTCGGCGCGTAGCAACGACATCGTCAGCAATTTTTCCAAAAAGGCTCCGCTTGGAGAGCGTCAGTATCAGCCATTTTGTTTTCTGTGGTTCTTGGCGAATTAGTGGTGGGGGCACATCGGTTGTAGTGGGGGAAGCAGCGGTGATATAGGAAATCAGTCATTTCGCATTGTCAATTGTTCTCGGGAAAAGGCTCCGCTTGGAGAGCGTCAGTATCAGCCATTTTGTTTTCTGTGGTTCTTGGCGAATTAGTGGTGGGGGCACAGCGGTTGTAGTGGGGGGAAGCAGCGGTGATATAGGAAATCAGTCATTTCACATTGTCAATTGTTCTCGGGCAGCAACAGCAGAAGTATATGTAAAGGAAACGACGCGAATTGAAAGTACGCGTTGAAGCTTTCCTGCAAAACTTAGCCGCTCTTCAAGCGCTCATACAGAGAAGAACCGCGTTACAGATTCTAACACGCAAAATTCAACAACTCGATATCAACGATGGACTTCTCCCAGATCAACAAGATCGGAAAGACGCCTGAATTTTTACCGACGAAAAAAATGTCGGAACTGTCGCTAAAAACCGACTACAAAATTTCCGATTTACGCGCAGTAAAAACACTCTACGGGCTCCGGATCATCATTGAAGTGGACAAGGAGTTCACTTGCTTTCAGCCGTCCAGATTTGCCAAAATTCTGGAAAACGAAACGCTGTTCAAACAGATGGTAACAGCGGCCCATGAAAATAATCTTCTCATGGAATTCCTCGGAGAGAAATTCAACAGTCTGGAGTTCAAACCAGCCGTCGAATAATGCAACGTCTGCAGTTCCGAGAGAGAGATAGATAGATAGATAGATAGCAATTTTATTATTCAAAATTGAACAAAATGATAGCGAGCTATCGTGAATAAGCAAATTGTTTACCACATCCGTACACCGGCTTGGAGTGGAAACGGCGTACATGACAAGCAGTGAGTGCGACGTAGGTGAACAATTTGGGAGATTAAGTAGACTTAGAACTAAGTAATGTAGTGGCGCACGATTCGCGAGTACAAAAGGCTTAAATCTAAGTCGAGAGTGCGCTCTCTCTCGCGATATTATATATTAAGCTATAAACAGTACAGAAAAATAAAAGATACAGTGACATAGTGGGATAATGCCTGCACACCCGGCGAAAAACCAAAGACGAAGGGACCTCCAGACCTAAGATGAGCCCTGCAGGTACCACATCTTGAGATTTGTCTTGAAAATAGCCAATGACTCCGACTCGCGGATATATGCAGGGAGCGAGTTCCAAATAAGCGGCCCTGATACGGCGAACGCAAGCCTGTACGCCTCGGTACGGTGAGACGGGACCACCAGGACACGGGGGTGCCTTGTCAGACGAGCAGGTTGGTTGACAAGAAGCAACTCACAGAGAATGGGTGCAGCACTCTCATGCAGCGCTCTGAAAATCGTGCAAGCGATGGCGAAGTCCCGATTCTCACCAACCGTGAGCCAGCCAAGCCTGCGCCTGAAAGGTGAGATGGAGACGTCACGAGGAAGCCCATAGATGAAACGGATCCCCTTATTCATCAAGCGTTGAAGTTTGAGGTCGTTGACGACCCCAGCTCCGAGGAGAACCGACGAGCAATAGCTGATATGAGGTAGCATCAGTGTGGAGACTAGCGTTGCCCGTAGACTCTCGTCCGTGTAGTCTCGAAGCTGCCACAGCTTGAATAGCACGCTGTTGACCTTTGAGGTTACACCGGCTATATGGTGCTTGAATGAGAGTTTGGAGTCAATGACAACACCAAGATTCCTCACTGAGGCGACGAGGGGTACGCTGATCTGCCCATCCCCTAGTAGTGGTAGATCGGAGACGTCGATATGGTTGATAAGGCGGTTGTTGCCTAGGATGATGGCCTTGGTTTTGAGGAGATTGAGCTTCAGCTGGTTCCTCGACGCCCAGTCACGAATTCTAGCGATATCTCCGTTTAGCTGCCGAAAACAGTCCGCAAGGTCGAGCGGCGAGCAACTGGAGTAAATCTGCAGGTCGTCGGCATATAACAAGCGCTTCGCGGAAATCACAGGACCGATATCTTTGATGAAGAGCGAAAAGAGAAGAGGACCGAGAACGGAGCCCTGCGGAACGCCTGTGTTCGTGCCAAGCCAGCCCGTGAGGGTGCCATCCTCAGTTTTGACGGCCTGTAGTCTGCCAACAAGGTAGGAATGAAGCCAATTTATAACTCCACCAGAGAAGCCAACGTTTCGCAACTTGCGGAGCAGAAGATCATGTGAGACAGTGTCAAAGGCCTTGGAAAAGTCGAAGAGAATGAGAACAGTCACTTTCCTCCTGTCCATACCCATCCTGACATCATTGAGCAGCTTAAGAAGTGCTGTCTCGGTGCTGTGGCCTCCGCGAAAACCACACTGGAAGGGATCCAGAATGTTGTACCGCTTGATGTAATGGGTAATCCTGTTATGAATCAGGTGCTCCAGGGCTTTGCTGAGAGTCGGCAACAGCGAGATAGGCCGGTAGTCGCTGACATTAGCCGGTGAACTCACCTTGGGTAGCGGTAAGATAACCGCTCTCTTCCATGCTTCGGGAAAACAGCATTCGTCGATTGACTTATTGAACAGCGCCACGAAGAAGTTGAGCAATAAGGATAAGACAGGAGCGAGCATTCGACGCGTAAGCCCGTCTGCGCCCTGCGCATCAGACCGAGAAACCAGCAGAGCTCTCTCAACTTCGGTTGAGCAGACCCTGCTGAACTCCAGCGGAGGGCGATCCAGCATTGGCGGAGGGACTAAATCGGGGATGTAGTCATCGTCAGCAGCACTGTGGCAGGACGTTGAGAAACTCGCGAAGGCAGCATTTAGTTCCTCTGGTGGGACGGCAAGCCGCGCAACGCTGCGCTCCTTGGACAATCCGAGGTTGCGTAACTCGCGCCACGTAGCCTCAGGAGATAACCCAGAAAGACGGGATTTATAATAAGTGACTCGAGCCGCCGAAAGCTGTGGGCGAAGAGCGTCGCGGGCACGCCGGTAAGCAGCGAGGCTGCCCTCCGACTTGATGCGGCGGTAACGACGATAGTAGGTCCGGACAAGTCGCATCGAGGCCTTGAGCTCCTGGGTCATCCACGGGGCGTGCCTCTCCGAGTTGACTCTGGCTGTAGTGATCGGAGCGACCAAGTCCAAGGTGGAAAAGAACCGGTCGTAGAAGACGTCGAGGAGCGCATCCGTGGAGACCTCCTGGGCTGCTAGCGAGTCCCAGTCGACGGCCGTAAAGGCCTCTCTGGCGTCAGGTCCTGATAGTCTACCCAGCTTTCGAGTGACGATGATTTTCGGAGACGGTTTAACTCGGTTGATCTTAATCGCTGCGTGGATTAGATGGTGTCCAGCGCCGAGCGGAGTGTCTGACTTGCCCCAGGAAACAACCTCGTCAAACTCGTCGACCATGCAGAGGTCGAGCCAGGTTTCAGAGGAACCAGAAAAGTGCGTGAAACCATGGTCGACAAGCTTGAGTGAGAGATCGCCAAGTAATGCTCTGATATATTGGGCATCAAAGCTGTTGCCGAGTTGGTCCGCGTTGAAGTCTCCTACAATGACCTTGTGACCATAGCATTCCATCGCGCCACCAAGCTCAAGCCCGAGATCTTGTGGCAACGTAAAAGGGACGTGTGGAGGGCGGTAGACCACGGCCACGAAGATCGGAGGCGAGCCGAGACTGCTAAGCTCGCACATAATGAACTCGATTGACCCGGCGCCAGTGCACGATGATCTAGAAATGATTTTAGCAGTAAGGGATTTGTGGACAAAGAGAGCGACGCCACCTCCATGCACATTACGATCGTTCCTGATGATAAAGTATCCCGATATAGCGACAAGAGAGTCGGGAATCGGAGGAGCAAGCCAGGTTTCAGTTACGCCGATGGCATGGAATAAGGCGGAGTCGTCGAGAAAGCTTTTAATCGAGTCGATGTGCGAGCGCAGCGAGTTTGCGTTTACACAGCAAAAACGGAAATCGGAGGCCGTGGGTGAAGCAGAGTGAGCAGGCGGAATGAGCTACTTTTGTTGATCTGGGTAGAGACTCAGCAACTTAGTGACGTCATCGAGGGTATTCACGGTGTGCGTGATGCCATCATCGTTTTTTTTAGCGAGAACAGTATGGTTCTTGCACCATACATATTTGAAGCCGGCGGGTTTTAGTGTCTTTTTCGCAGCGGTTAGGACTTGAAGAACTTTGACTGGTAAAAGCTCGTTGATGTTGATGATGGGGTCAGCCGCGGAGGGAGTAAAATCGACACCCGCGAGTAGTTCATTGTCCAGCATCGAGTACCTCAATACCCGTTGTTTGCGTTTGGCCGAAAGGAGACGCATAGCCAGGCTGGAACAGCTGCATACCACCGCGAAAGAGGTCCTCGAGGATTCAACAGCAGCGCGAGCTCTTGGAGACGTCGTTGCTGCAGGGGGCTTTTTCCGAAGCAGCCGAGCGCCGACGAAATCGCCTGGATTGATGTCTACCTTCAATGCGGCAACAATTACCGATGCTAGTTTTAAGAGAACGGACTCCTCGACGTTGCCAAAAGTCAGGCCGGATACAGTAAGCTCCCTGAGAGTACCCTGGTTGGTTAGCGCCCTTTGCACATGCGCTGCAGTCGAGTTGGTAGCGGCTGCGAGCCTGGAGAGCTCTTGGGCGAAGCTGGAGCTGGAGGAGGATGATGAGGCAGCAAAGGGAGCGAGCTGCTCGACCCGAGCTTCCAGGTTATGCAGCGATGTCTTCAGTTCCTGGTTCTCCTTGACAAGTTGCCCGGTCAGTCCGGACAGAGAGTCGGTGACATTGGTGAGCCTATCAGTAGTGGCCTTCTGAGTCGCAAGATCGGCCCTGACAGAGTCGATAGCAGAGCGAATACCGGGAATATCGTCGAGGATGGTTTTGTAACTTCCGAGAGTCTGATTTATAGCAGCCAATCCCTCCATGACATTATCCAGAGTGTGCGCATGTGTCTGCCGTGTCTTAGGCGGCTGCATAATTTTCTTAGTCGGGGGCTTGAGCTTGCCATCATCGCCATCTCTATCCCTCTTACGTGAGGATCCACGAGAGGAGATAGAGCCTTCGGAGCCAGTGGGCGAGCCAGGGCGAGAGTCGGTAGGTGATGGTGGCGTCGACATTATCGAAAAAAATCAAGCAAATCGGAGATTCTCGCAGGTATTACGTCGTCTGGTAGGCGAAAATGCGTCGAGATAGTAGACAACTTCACGTTGGTCGGCCGGCAAGTCACATAACCGTCATATGACCAGCCAATGAGAAACGCGTCGACAATAGTGGGTAACTTCGCGTTGAACGGTCAGTGGGTCAAATGACCGTCATATGACCAGCCAATGAGACGTATAGTTACCGCGGCCGCTATAGCTATATTGTTGAACTCACTCAGATGGTGCGAGAGAGAAGGTGTAAAGCATGCAGAGCGAGAAGCGAGGGAGCTTCGGCGCATGCGCGGAAACAGCGGTTGGCGACCGGTCCGTCGACGTGCGGGGGGCGGGCAGGGCACAGATGAAGTGAGGTTATGGTGTATGGCAGGCTTTTCACCCGGAGAAAACGCACAAAAGCTTAGAGGCGAGGAAGAAACGCTTAGTACTCCGGTGAAAAGCAATATTTAGCGTGCTTTGTATCTAAAACAAAAATGCCCGGAGGCAAATAGCGGCAGAAACGGTCACCGATAAGAGAGGAGCGGTAAGCAAAGTGACAGGCTGTACTCACAGAGAGAGAGAGATAGAGAGAGAGAGAGGCGACGGCTACTCTGCTCGTTCGAGTGATTCAGTCAGTCCGGAGAAGCCATGACGACCGAGCCTTCTAATAAACGCCCCTATAAACTATAACCGCTGCTACTACAAATATCCTACAATCTCAACGACCGTTTGACAAAAAGGGTACGGCTGGGCATTGAAGCTGCCGATGCTAGTCAATTGAGCCCCGTTATTCGCTTCATGTGCGACAGCAACGGCGGGGCAACGCTAAATACGTCATCGTGGCTAGATTTTCGTAAATGTCTCTCTACGATCGCTGCTTATCTCGATGGGGAAGGAAACGCTCCCGCTATCCACACCGTAGTTTCTTGTGATAGTTACAATCTAGAATACAGTGAGCATCTCAATCAACCCATCGTAACTATCCAAAATTTCAACGACTACGGGGCACACGCTATACACCACGCGGCGCCACTCTTCAGTTTCATAAAAGATGACTTCACCGTGCTGAAATTATTGGAGGAGCGCGTAAACACATACATAGTGTGGCTTCATCGCGCTAGCGAAGACGTGAGAAAGTGTAAAAGTGTACTTGTCACCGTAATAGCGTCAGAAATATTCAACATGACCGCGCGTCGTTTGCGACAACGGATTCGTAAAAGAAGAACCAAAATTCGCGAGAGTGTTCAGCGCACCCTATCCACTATCCCCGGCGAACTCTCTGCACACGTCAGGACAAGCGTCACCGATAACCTCATAAATCATCAATTGAAACGGATAATTAGCAGCGATATCATGTACATATCATGAAAATGTATATTTTGTAAATATATGTATATTTTAATAAAAGTAAAAACAAAGGGACCACTATGGCGAGCTCCGCTCCGGTCATCCCCACTCCAGTCCCCCCACCACCTCGGCTGTCGAGGAGTGGGGGGCAGGAGTGGGTATGAGGAGTGGGGGTCGCCATAGTGGTCCCTATACTACTAGCGTCCATACGCGGGTAAGCTAGTACGACAATCTTTTCCTACATGGCCCATCTTATGACACTTATGACACGTCACGGGCGTGTTTTCCAAGTGCGTTTGTTTGTTGACCGATTCACCTCCTTGAACTGATTTTTCTTCTTCCATGGCTCCTTTAGGGCCGCTCCGAGATCTTCAAATCCTCGGGCTTTTACTATAACTTGATACTCTCGTCGGAGTCCTCTTTCAAAATTATGTAGTGGTAACTGGCGGACATGAGCTTCTATTGTTTTCTTTCCTGCTGCTGTTCCTTCTTTTGCTGTGCTAGCATCTACCAGTTCCATCATAATTGTTTCGAGTCGTTGACCGTAAGCTAACACGCTCTCGTTTGCTCTTTGCCTACATGTATTAAAATCTACCTGTAAGGCGGCTATAGTACGTCCGGTCCCGTACAATGCCGTCATCTCTTCTTTAAATTGTATGTATGAATCAATTTGTTTGTATCGTGTGTCTTTTCGCGCTTTCCCTACGATTTTTGTTGCTAATACGGATTTTAATAAGGTTTGTTGGTCCGCGACTGCGATACTTTCATTTGCATAACCATATGCTTCTATTATATCGTCTACTTCTTCAGGCTTTGTTCCGTCGAATCGTGGTATGAGGCTTCGAGCCTTTTTCAATGTCATAAATTCATTTTCCTCTGGTCACGCCATATTTTCAAAGTTAGTTGCTAACAGAGAAAATTCCTGTAAATCGATTTCACGACCGCGTCTAATTTCTACAGTATCGGACGATTGACCTGAATCGGATAAAAATGTTACGGTTTGATCTGTCGCAGATCGAAATTTTGTTCTTTTCGTTACAGCGCGTCTAGCAATAGATTTTTGTGAACTCGGGGTATCGTCGGAACTACTGTCTATTCTAGGACGTTTTTTACTAGATTGTTCTTCTAATTCGTCTTTTAGTTCATCTTCACGACGCTTGTCGAAAATTGATTCTAATGATCGCGATAATACATGTCTACCAGGTAATCGATATCATTTTTTACGCTCTTCTTCTTTCGACATTAATCCCTATTTGGCTTTGGAGGGTTTTCATATATAAATGTTCCGTCACTTACAGTAAGATGATCCGTTACATGATGATCGATGTCTTGTAGTTGAATCGCTGTTGCTTGTAGCTTCGTTGCTCAGGTTCAGACGTTCAACTCGTGTGAAAGGCCTTGAAAGATGTGGAACGGCGTTGCGTCTCTGTTGTCGTGATACTTTGATTGTTGAACTCGCTGTTGATCTTTTTGTAGTTGATGGCGGTGTTGAGTCTTCGGTCTCGTGGTCGGTCTGGTTTCGATGATCCTCGGGATCCGGTTTATTTTGAATGGCTCTGTACGTACGGCTCGGCCGTCTGCTTACGTTTCAATTTTTTTGTTTTTTCCTTCTTTCCGACTCGGTCGGGATGCTTGTAGTAATTGCTTTTTTGTGTTTACTTCTTTCTTTTTTTTTTGACGTGACTCGGTCACTTATACTTGCGTTGTATATCTTCAGCTTTTTTTCAATGAGCTCGCGTTTCCCAAATTGTGGAATCCCACCGCTGCCACCAATGTTGTACCGCTAATTTTGCGCCAACATGATTGTGCCCTTGAAGTTACGTCCTCGAAGAGTCTGGTGGCGCGAATCGGGCGATCGAGGACGGGTAGCTGGGTGCTTCCAATTATGAGTAAATCTCCAACTCGAGAATTATGAACTTACAAATATTCAACTTTATTATAACTAGGCAACATTTGTCGTGCAAGATGGCAAGTTGCCTTGAGACCGACCTCTTCGGTTACTACCCGAAGACTGACTTTTACCTTTCGGTTCCTCTAATTGTTAGCTCGGTTCTTGGCGATCGAACGTTCTAGAATGTTCGAATCGTACGATGTCGACTCAGCGATTCGTGTCGCCAAAGTCACCTCTGGAGGTGCTTCATTCGCCAACACTGCTGTCGTTTCACAGGGGTCTATGGCCTCTCGACTTCGCAAGTCGAATATGCTCGTTGCTATGCGCCTTAAGTTATGCGCTGAATTTCGGGGCACAACAATACTACGGTCTTACGATGTGATCTATAAATATTGGGTGACGTAAAAAGTTCTGAGCGTTTTCCGCTAGATGTCTTGAGTGAGCCACATCTCACGATGTATACAGGGTATCCCAGGACGGAATGTCATCCCTGAAATAGGAGGTTGGTGGTGAAATTCTGAATCGATTGATATAAGCCTGTATGGTTCCCAGATCAACCCCTGAATTATTATTAATTTTTAAAGACGGGCCAATCCGGCGCGCCCGATGAGCGGGCTTACGTCGGTGAGCGATACGCGCGTGTAGTGGTGCCTGGCGGAGCACGGTTGGAGCACCGCTCCGCCAGGCTCCACTACAGGCGCGTATCGCTCACCGACGTAAGCCCGCTCATCAGGCGCGTGATTGGCCCGTCTTTGAAAATTGATAATAATTCAGGGGTTGATCTGGAAACCATACATGCTTATATCAATCGACTTAGAATTTCACCCCGAACCCTCCATTTCAGGGATGACATTCCGTCCTGGGACACCCTGTACATCGCATCGGATCATATTATACGGCGATTTAAAGGTGATATTATGCTTCAAAAAAAGTCCTTTGACAGTTTTGGGTGTGGTGAAGCCAGTTGTGTGTTATAGCGTTCCAAAATGGAGGTAAAAGAAGCGAAAATTTTATACATTCTTCAGTATCACTACGACCAAGGTGAAAAGGCGGAACAAGCGGCCAAAAAACTTTGTGCTAGTAGTATAGGGACCACTATGGCGACCCCCACTCCTCATCCCCACTCCTGCCCCCACTCCTCGGCAGCCGAGGTGGTGGGGGGTCTGGAGTGGGGATGGAGCGGAGCTCGCCATAGTGGTCCCTTTGTTTTTTGAGCGGGGGCAGGAGGGGGGATGAGGAGCGGGGGGTCGCCATAGCGGCCCCTTTTTTATCCCCACTCCTATCCCCACTCCTCGTTGAGGTAGTGGGGGGTTGGAGTGGGGATAGACTCGAGATCGCCATAGTGGCCCCTTTCTGCGGCATTGTGGCGACCCCCACTTATCACCCCCATTCGTATCCCCTCTTCGCGGCCCGTGGGCGGCCGAGGTGGGGATGATCGGAACAGAGTTCGCCATAGTGGCCCCTTTTTTTAACTTTTATTAAAATATTTTTTACATAATTTCTAGACCCCCTCCCTTTTTGAATGTTTAAATTTTGGGGACAGCCATAGTGGCTCATATTTTTAATTATAGTCCCCTCCTTGTCATAATTTTTAAATTTTTTATTTTCACTCCTCGGGAGCCGAGGTGTGAAAATAATAAATAATGCCCTCCCTTTTTTAATGTTTAAATTTATGGGGGCTTACCGGTTGCTAGTGCTGCTGCGGCGATGACGAGCGGGAATCGCCATAGCGGCCCCTTTGTTTTTTATTTGATAATTTAGCGAGGTGGTGGGGGTGAATTTTATTTAAAAATTAAAAAAAAAGCACTCACCGCTGTTGCTGCTGCTGCTTCTGCTACTGGGTCGAGGAAAACACACACACACACACACACACACACAGTAGTATAGAGACACAGAGAGAAAGCGCGACTTGTTCACACTACAAGTTCCGAAGAGCAACTAAAGATGCGAGACCGTCGAAGAGCGACTTTTGCAAATTTTGACAGCTTAGCATCGCCGTCGGAAGACGCTCCACGCGCGCGCGAGGTAACCGATACTCGTGGTCGCCCCGACGGCGAGCTCGTTCGACGGTTAGCTCATCTTTGGAGCTCGCGCTGACAATTGCGCGAATCGCTTGACCCTGAACCTCGTATGTGACCGCGAGATATTGCAGGATAAATAATAATGCCCTATGCATTTCCGAAGGCGCAATAAATTGAAAGAAAGACAGAAATAAAGTGCCCTAGCTGTAGCGGAAGAGAGCTTCTCCTGTAGAGCACTATAACAGAGAGAGAGAGAGAGATTCAGCAATCTCTCTCACTCGTACTTTGGGGCAAAAATTTGTAAGAGCGAATACAAAATATGTATGGTGTAATAAAATGATAGACAATATGTACGGCAGTACAAAGCAAAAACTGGAGGAAGAGAGAGAGAGAGAGAGAGAGAGAGAGAGAGAGAGAGAGAGAGAGAGAGAGAGAGAGAGAGAGAGAGAGAGAGAGAGAGAGAGAAGAGAATACACTCATACCGTGTATACCGGTGTAGTGTGATAGCCCGGCGTCCACCCCGAGGGGTATCATACGCTAAAACCGCTAGGGCTTCCTCGCTCGGAGTGGCTCCGCCAATGCAGCAGCTTTCTTCCTCGCTCTCGCACGTCGCGACTATTCCAACTCACAGAGAAATCCCCCTTGCGCCGCGCTTCCTCAGGCGACTTCTTCTCCACGCGGTGCCTCGAAGCAAGAGCACAAAAAGCAATATTTTTCAATAGTTGCTCCTATACCTATTGTTTTATTACAATTTTGATGCGTGTGTGCCTATGAATGATGTGACATTAGGAAAGAGATATTGTTTAGGCGAGTTTGAATCATCCGGCGCCGCGCATAAACTCGAGGTACTCTTTAGAAATCTCGATTTATGCATTTTGCTGACAATCGCAAAAATTTCTCGACCGGTCAACTTCGGACGGCGCGTGTCTCCGACGAAAGAGCCACATTTCTCATCGAGATAAATCATACTACAAGAAGAAATTTTAAAAAAATGCTTTAGAAATAGTTACGTGTGACACTGACGCGTGTCTGCGTATATGTCACAGTGAGGCGCGTCCGTCTATGTGACCCTAGCGAGACGCGAGGGAGAGCTTAACAAAGAGGCGGGTGTCATAAGTAAATTTTAGCTCATCCGCGATTTTATTTATTTATTACAACAATTATGTAAGATACATTCTCATAAACAAGCTTCGGTGTAATAATTGCTTTTTTTGTCGGGCAGATAGTCACTCAAATAAAAATACGTAGGGACAAAAAGGTCGAGATAAAGAAAAGTCGAACCTGCGATCTAACGGGCTCTATGAACGATGGAACGAAGGCAATGGGCGAACGATCGATTATACCTTCGAAATTTTTCGATCCTACGTAATTTTTCGTTCGTACTTTTTGAGTTCGCATTTTTATTTTTCATTTTCTAGCTCGAGCTTGTTGTTTTTTGTGCGTATGTATTTTACGCGTTCGAGCTTTTTTTCGTTAGGGCGTACTACTTCGCTCATCTGTACTTTGTTCATTTGAATTTTTCTTCTTTTATACGTACTTTTCTTGATTTGAATGGTGCATTTTAGAACAAAAAGTACGTCCAAACAAAACGAATGAACGCTACGAACGAACGATCGAACGAAGAACAACATTTTTCTTTCGTACTTTTTTGCTCGTTCGAATGTTTCGTTCTCGAATAAAAAAGCATCTCCGTACGAAAAATGGTCGAACGATCGAAGGAACAGTAGATAAGTGGTGCGGGAGCAAAGACAAAATTCCTACTTTACCGGCCGAGTTAGCCAAGACACGAACCATTGGTTCATGTCCGAGCTAAGTCAGGTTCGGATGGTCGAGTAGGATTTTGTCAGAGCCCCCGCACCTTTATCGACTGTCGATACTTACCGGTCGATGGTAAGGCTCCCTTGGTTACCGGCTGATGGTGGTCCCCCTCACGAATGGGGGGGCACGGAGAAGTCCGACTCCCGGCGAGGCCGCGCAATGACTGACAAAGAGTTGTGGTAAAAGGGAGCCCCCCCCCCTCGCGCCAGAAGGAGGGGCGGGAGGAAGAGTGGGGGGTCTAATTTCTCAGAAAGATTGTTTAAACATTTGTGGGTGGTGAGTCGTCGGGCGCCGTGTCAAAGGGACCCCCCCCCCCCCCCCCCCGCCAGAAGGAGGGGCGGGAGGAAGAGTGGGGGGTCTAATTTTTCAGAAAGATTGTTTAAACATTTGTGGGAGGTGAGTCATCGGACGCCGTGCCAAAGGGACCCCCCCCCCCCCTCGCCGCGCGATAGCTTTGTGACGTGTTGAAACCTGTCAGCGAATGACTTTTCTCAGAATTTGTTTATCCCGGCAGCGGCGGACGAGTGACAGGAGGTCAATATGGCCGCCGAATTTCGTGTCATTTTTTCTACGCATTGTTTTTATCGGACGTTTGAAATTTTGGCGGTGGAAGAAAAGAGAGCGACGGGATTTCGTCACATTTTTTCTATGCATTGTAGAAATCAGACGCTTTTTCGGTGGTCATCAGAGGTGTTGAGTGAGAGGTGTCGACCGTCCGACGATTTGCTCAATGTGTAATTACCCTCTCGTCGGTAAGGCAGAAAATTATCGAGAAATTTGCGTTCAAGATTGAAGAGTCACACACACAACGTCTCGCTGTTTAGAACTCGATCTTGTGTATACAAACTCGACGTTCGAGCGGGCGGGCGCGCGTCCCTGCACACACACACACACACACACACACACACACACACACACACACGCGCGCGCGTGCTGTTATATAGAGATTTTTCTCTCAAATATATTCATCAGCCCTTCCACATGCGTATTTGATTTCGATTCATTGAGCAGTCATCATGGACGATTGCGACAAAATTATCGATACGTTGAAGAGCGCGCGGTATTCGCAGGCGGAAAAGTGGCAAAAGTATTGCGATGTGCACGTCAAGCTCTTGGGGAAAACATTGAAAAAACCGGGGCTTAACGTTGGTCAAAAATTGAAAATTCAATCGACATTAGCAAAGTTGTCGTCGTTGAGGGAAAAAATCGCGCGTGGAGCAGGTGTAAGCAGTGCTGGTGTAAGCGGTGCTGGTGTGAGCGATGCTAGTGATAAACTAAAGTGGGTCGATCTTGAGGCGGCATTTCAAAATCGGATAAAGACGGGCTCCATTGTGAATTTCGAGCACAAAGATGTGCAAAGTTTCCTCGAAGATGCGATGCACGTGGTTATCGCAAAATTGGAAAACATTGTGCGAGAGGAGGGTAACGTGAAGGTGAATGTGACATTAGCGTGCAAATTTCACCTCATGAAGGTGAATGAAATCATTGAGGAGGAAAAGACATTTCAAACGAAAAACGCAATCATCTTACCGTCGAGCGATATTAGCGAGTGGTTCATCGAGTACGTCCAAACAAAACTCTCGACGAAAATCGAGGACTTTCAGGAGAAAGAGTCTGGTTGGACATTACATGAAATCTCACATCTTCTTGTAAACATTAACAAGTACGAACCACTGCGAGGAAGCTTATCCACGTACACGCGTCTCCCGCGGGATATACAGATGAAACGGGTCGTCATCAATATTGAAAACAATGACCCCTATTGTTTTCTCTGGTCCGTCACAGCAGCTCTCTCCCCACCACCTAGGGGGAGTCCTGTACGTAAGAGTTCGTATCCTCATTACAGCGAGGTGCTCAACTATGAAGGCCTGGATTTTCCCATGAGTTTGTTAAATATTAAAAAATTTGAGCAATCGAATAGCTTATCGATCCACGTGTACGGGATTGACGGCGTGACAAAAGACGGCACTAGTAAAATTGTGCCGATATATTTGAGTAAACAAATGTCGGATAAACCAACTATTCATCTACTCATGATCAGAGCGGAAATCGATGAGGAGGAGGAGGAGGAGGAGGAGGACGCAGGTGTTCCCAAGGTGTATCATCATTTTTCGTGGATTAAAAACATTTCGAGGCTCGTGAGTGCGCAGATCTCCAGGGGAAAACGCTACACGTGGATTTGCGACCGATGTTTGTGCTACTTCATCAGAGAAGAAATATTGCAAAGGCACAAAAAGGACTGTAGTAATAATTGCCGAGTTATGTTTCCCAAAGTTACCAACACAATATTGAAATTCAAAAATTACAAGCACAAGGAGATAGTTCCATTTGTAATTTATGCAGATTTGGAATGTTTGCTCGAACCGGTCGCAGCATCGCAGACTAACACTGTAAACTATCAGAAGCATACTCCCCACAGTATTGCCTACTATAAGCATTGTAGTTTTAATGACGCGCTCTCAGAGTACAGAGTGAATCGTGGAAAAGACTGTATTGAATGGTTCATGCGCGACTTGGAAGAACTGGCCCACTCATTGAATGTAATTTTTCAGACAGTCGTACCGATGAAACCTTTGAGCGTTGACGAAAGTCGAAGCTTCAAGTTAGCTGAAAAATGTCACGTTTGTGAAAAATCTTTTGCTCCTAATCAAGTGAGAGTGCGAGATCATTGTCATTTTACGGGGAAATTTCGTGGTGCTGCTCATCAAGGATGCAATTTAAATTACAAAAATAGCCACGTTGTTCCCATAATTTTTCACAATTTGTCGGGATACGATGCACACTTTTTAATAGTCGCATTGGCTCGAACATTCGAGGGATCGATCAGTCTTCTCCCCATTAACAAGGAAAAATATATTTCATTTTCAAAGTGCGTCAAAGGCACACGCGTGCAGTACCGATTCATCGACTCTATGAGATTTATGGCGGGTGGCATTGAAAAATTAGCGTCTTATCTGAAAGACGATCAAAAAATAGTGACACGTAAGAATTGCGCTAAACCCAGGGAATTTGAATTATTGACGAGGAAAGGTGTGTTTCCCTATGACTACTTGGACTCTTGGCAGCGACTCGATGAGACGGAATTGCCCGCTAAAGATAAATTTTTCTCTCGACTCAATAATGAGGATATCTCGGTGGACGATTACGAACACGCTTGCAAAATTTGGACAGTCTTTGACATTAAAACGTTGGGGGAATATTCCGACTTGTACTTGAAAACCGATGTACTCCTACTGACGGACATATTTGAAAATTTTCGTCAAAATTGCATCAGCACATATGACCTCGATCCATTGCATTATTTCACCGCTCCCGGCCTATCCTTTGATGCAATGTTAAAATGTACCAATGTCGAACTCGAACTTTTGGTCGACGTTGACATGTTGATGTTCATCGAGAGAGGTATTCGCGGTGGAGTAGCGCAGTGCTGCAATAGTTATGCGAAAGCAAACAATCGCTACATGAAAGATGATTTTAATGCAAACGAGCCAGAGTCATACTTAATGTATTACGATGTTAATAATCTGTATGGTGCAGCTATGTGTGAGTCACTGCCCTACGGCGCGTTTGTTTGGGTAGACGATTTCGAGGAACGTATCGAGAGTATTCCGGATGACGGTGAAACGGGATACATTCTTGAAGTTGATTTAGAGTATCCTCGAGACTTACACAACACACACAAAGATCTGCCCTTGTGCCCCGAACACTACGTCCCGCCTGGGAGCACTCAGAAAAAATTAACAACCACGCTAATGCGAAAAGAAAAGTATGTAATTCATTATCGAAATTTGAAGCAATGCTTGAAATTGGGACTTCGCGTCACAAAAATGCACAGAATCCTCAAATTCAAGCAGCGCGCTTGGCTAAAAAAATACATTGATGTAAATACGGAATTGAGAAAAAAATCTAACAATGATTTTGAGAAAAAATTTTATAAACTCATGAACAATGCGGTCTTTGGTAAAACAATGGAAAATGTGAGGAAACATCGGGAAGTGCGACTTGTAACAAAGTGGAAGGGGCGGTGGGGAGCGGAAGCGCAAATCGCCAAACCAACGTTTCATAGCTGCACCATATTTGACAATGACATCGTTATAATCGAGCTCAATAGAGCGTGCGTTCTATTCAATAAGCCCATCTACACAGGATTCTCAATCCTCGATATCTCCAAACTCTGGATTTACAATTTTCACTACAATTACATACTCGAAAGATTTAACAATCATGCAAAATTGTTGTATACAGATACTGATAGTCTCATTTATCACTTCAGCGTGCCTGACATTTACGAAACGATCAAGTGTGACATTGACAAGTTTGACACGTCCGATTATTCCCCAAACAATCCCTACGATATGCCCTTGCGAAATAAAAAGGTATTAGGCCTCATGAAAGATGAAAACAATGGCCATATTATGACGGAATTTGTGGGCTTGAGAGCGAAATTGTACTCGTTTAAGATCCTCGATTGCGGCGATTCAAAGAAGAGAGCTAAGGGCATTAGGCGGTCAACCCTGAAATCCATCACATTCGACGATTTCAAAAATTGCTTGTTTGCGCACGAAAACCTCGTCAAGGCGCAACAATTGATTATGAGTAAAAAACACATTGTTCACACGGCGATGCAAAATAAAGTTGCTCTCAGCTGGAGAGATGACAAAAGAGTGCTAATCCCAGATTCCACGGACACTCTTCCATGGGGTTATGCTTCCGACGATATGGAATATTAAGATGAAAAAAACCCCAAGCTGTACAATGGTGTGTAAATAACTAAAAACCGTATGAAAATCAATGCCAAAAATTCATCTCCTCAAATTCAATGCCAAAAATACCTCCCCCCCTCCCCTAAGCGGAGAATGGTCGTCGAAAACAAGAGACGTTGAAGTCTTTCGTGCCTAGAACGTAAGCAAATCGTGTATGAGATGAGCGTAAGATGGAGGGAGATTCGAGAGCAATGAATCGAGTGGGTTACGCACGCATGCAAACATCTCCCGAGAATACCAAGGAGAGAGAACTCTTGCGGTCTAAGGGAGAAAAAAAAACATTTTTTTACGAATTTTTGAATGATTATTCCAAAACTTTTTTTACAACTATTTTGTATAATAATAATAAAAATTTTATTTGATTTCTTCATTTTGTCAATTCTGATTTGTCGATCCAACTGTTGTGTGCATCGTCGAAGCCCAACCACTTGACGAGCATTCGATCACCGCGTTTCTTCACAATCTTCTCAACGAGGTAAATGTCGGGATGCTTGACGCTCTGGAGCTCCTCTTCGTAGAAACAGCCGGCGACGGGTTCGTTCCGATGGTCCTTGAGATTGTACGTCGTTGGATTCGTTCTTTTCTTCACTCTGTATATCGTGAATATTTCGGTTGTCCAATTTGGCGTGTAACCCTTCTCAAATACATGCTTAAATTTGCTAATTCGCACATTATCGCCAATTTTGAATTTTTGTGATTTTTTTCCTACTCGAGGCTGGCGGAAAATACGATGGAGGATCTGTTTCTCATTTGCCGTATTGACATTTTTTGGTTTCACCTTGATGGTGCGATGCACGGTGCTGTTGTATTCGGTCATTAGAGAATCCAGAATATCCATCCATTTATAACTTCCACGTAGACTAAATTGCATCCACATTTTATTTTTTAACGTTCTATTGAAACGCTCGCAGATTGATGCCTTCAAATTGCTATACGTTGAGTACATGTTAATATTGTATTTTTTCATAAGCTCTTCAAACTGAGAGTTATAAAATTCTTTTCCGCGGTCAACTTGCAAGTTATTGGGTACACGGCCCTGACATAGTATACATTTCATTGCAGTCGTTGTATCTCTACCGCTCTTGCTTCTCAACGGTATGGCCCAGGCAAATTTGGAGAATATATCGATGACGGTTAGGAGGTACTTATGTTGTGAGTTTTGCCTCGCGTACGATGACATATCT
This sequence comes from Ophion ventricosus, assembly GCA_963932345.1. Lineage (NCBI taxonomy): Eukaryota > Metazoa > Arthropoda > Insecta > Hymenoptera > Ichneumonidae > Ophion > Ophion ventricosus. Next base: position 6,358,280 of record OZ010715.1, on the reverse strand, counting down.
ACGATGTCGGCTTGCCACGTTTCATCCAGACCTCGAATTTCAACGTGTCGCCGAGTATAATTTCTTCGTGCAGGCTTATGCAGCTCTCGCACGAGCGTCCATTTTTTGTCATCATTCATGGCGCGGTTAGTCCACACACATCAACGTTCAACATGCGAATGTGTGAAAAAACTATCCTTTTGCTTTATTAATAAATAATTCCAGCCTCACGCAATTCTTCGATAATCGATATGATTTCATTGGAATGCGATGAGTTGCCTGCCGTTTGAGATGCGTGGAGTAATCGAAGACGATCTACAAGCTCATTCGCATTGTCCCAGTAAACATAATCAAATTGCATATTTTTTCTAGCTTTCTTATACTTGGGCATCCCCCGACCCGTACGTGCACGAATTATTTTTGAAATATAAATCTTGAATTTGTGACTGTTTCCACGTCGCACAGCTCCGTCGGGACGATAATATTTTTTATGAGCATTCGTGGCAATGATAATATTCTCATAATTTTTCAAATCCGTCGGTTCGAGAATCCCAACGTTTGGCACTTTTTTAAATAGAAGCTCCGCTAATCCAGCAGTTTTTGCATAATCTTTCTCCCCCACACGAATATGCTGAGAATCGAAATTTATGCGAGAATCGCCAATCATTAGTTTTGCATTCGCGAGAACTCGTACTCCATACGATGTATCCAGGCTTTTCTTTCTACCCATGCGTAATAATATGAGATATTTATTTATTAATTCATTGGCGCGATCCGATGAATAATCTTCATCCTCTTCTTCTTCATCATCATCATCTTTGTGGTCATACGCCTCTGTGGAAGGTGAATCTCTGGCATCTTCATACATCTCTGTTGAAGGTGAAGCTCTGGGTGACTTTACTTCTTCTCTCATTTCATTCTTGATTTCCTCCTCCTCCTCCTCCTCCTCCTCCTCCCTCTTCTCCTGCTTCATTGTCGGCATCTCGTTCTTGTGAGAAACGAGCTTTTCTAATGGTGTGACTATCGGCTTAAAGACATCCTTCATCGCCTGATCAGCATTATCTCTGCCCATCTTTATCATTCGATGTTTTCGCCTAATTGCATCACTAGCCTTGACGATTTGCTGCAGCACGTCTTTTTCTTGCAAAAGTTGTTGACGCTTCATGCTGTTGTCAGTTTCACAACACTTGCAATACTGTTTGCATTGGAGCAAAGAGCACGTCATTTATTGACTCGCAGGAAAGAATCGAATCCCCGTCTATACCTACCCTCGTTGATACTACTATCCTTGTCAATTGTAAGGAATCCATACTTGCTGGAATTCCAACATTCGGAGCATATAGTTTTAAAGTGTGTATATGACATGTCGGTATTGACATGGTCATCGTACACATGTTTAAGGTTCGAATCGTCCTGCTTGAAGAGAACTATGAAATTCGTATTATCGCGTACGAGATGCTTAGGAATACGAGCGTATGTTTGAGAAAGATAGAAACAGTCAACGTTCTCATGCCTTCCCATGGAGAAAAAGGCTCTGACGTTGTCTTGTTTCTCGCACGCTATATCGTCAAAGATGAATATCGAGTTTGGTCGTGCTTCGCTCGGTGACACCACTTGTTCATGCTCATTAAATGGATAATATTCGAGCTCCTTCACTGGCTTGAGAAATTTTTCGAGTCATTGGTATTTTGGTTGTTTCAGCGACTTTGAATAGAGATAAACGTTTTCGAATCTGAGACCGTTAGGGTGTATTACAAGGGTGAACAACGCGTTGGTTTTTCCGCAGTTTGAGGGACCGCAGAATACTGCGCGAATCGTATTTGGCAGTAAATCACCATGACGCTTTCGTCCACCCTCCCCCCCGCCCCGAATTTGTGTAAATTCGTCAAAGTTTATTACCGGCAGCTTTCCACACGGCTTCTTCTTCATCTTTGTCGCGACTGACATAATTTTCATATAAAACGAGCTTTTATATCGATTACCACTTCAGTCGAGGGTCAACCTTCATCATGATTAAACGTCGTGTCAAGTCCGGTAAAGGTCTCCTCAATCGTATGATCAACAATCTTCCCGTTGAATTGCATTTGCCTGGGTATCAGTATTGCGGACCCGGCACAAAGCTAGCTAAACGTCTTGCACGCGGCGATCCTGGAATAAATCCGTTGGATGCAGCTTGCAAGGAGCACGATATCGCGTATTCGAAAAATCGTGAAAACCTCAAAGCTAGACATTCTGCGGATAAAATATTGCAGGAGAGAGCTTGGCAACGAGTTCGCGCCGGGGACGCTAGTATTGGGGAGAAAGCAAATGCGCTTGCCGTAACAGGTATCATGAAAACAAAGAGAAAATTCGGCATGGGGATTAAGAAGAAGAAGAAGGAGAAGAGGGGGACAAAAGTTGTTGGCTTGAAGAAAATTATCGATGCGGCGAGAGAAGCCATGGTTAAGAGTGAAGATTCAAGTGTAGTCGCTGCGTCAGCCTTAAAGGGTGCCAGAGCAGCTGTCAAGAGGGTCGCAAGTGGCACGCGCAAAGTGCGTACCCCTCGAGTGTTACCCGTGCCTCGTAAAATCGGTGGCTTCCTACCGTTTCTCGTGCCCATCTTTGCCGGTCTTAGCGCTGCGGGAGCGCTAGCCGGTGGCACGGCCAACATAGTCAAAGCGGTCAAGGCCGCTCAAGCAGCGAAACTTGAGCTCGAAGAAAGCAAGCGTCACAATCAAACGATTGAAGCAATAGCATTGGGCAAAGGCGTGCATCTCAAGCCGTACAAACAGGGGATGGGTCTTTTTATCGCGCCAAAAAACTTAAAGTAGAGCTACCTCACCGACCACTCACCGACGCCGATTTACTGAAATACGCCAAAATTATGAAAATCCCCTATTTTCGTGGAGCACATTGGGTGGCGTACAAAAAAACTGACAATAGAGTCCAGTATTTCGATAGTTTCGGCAATCTTCAACCACCAGCTGAACTTTTAAAATACTTCGGTGTGGGTAGCGTAAATTATAATTACAAGGGGTACCAGAAATACGGTACATTCGAATGTGGTCATTTGTGTCTCAAGTTTCTCTGTCAACAATTACTACAACGAGGAGGGAAATTTTCTCTATATAAAAGTGGATGATAGTGAAGAAATCGAGTCAGTTTGTCAAACACCATTATGGATAACAGTCTTACGTTGACCTTATCGGGATCATCGTCTGTGCTCGAGGCTCAATACTTTCCCCCCATTCAACTCGCCCCCCACAAGAGTTATACCCTCGGACTTATCGAACTCCTAACCTACAATTCTATTCCAAATATAGACATTGGACACAACAAATTTTACGTTGGCAAGGAAGTTTTTGTCATTCCTACTGGGAGTTATGAAATAGACGACATTGCGACATACTTGGAAAAAGAGCTAGCAAAAAAACAAATTAGCATTCGCATTAGGCTCAACCACAATACGCTGCGCAGTGAAATCGAGTGTAATTATGAAATATATTTCACGTCCGCCGATTCTATTGGACGTATGCTAGGATTTTCGCCGCGTAAACTGAGAGCTGGTGAAAAGCATCAATCGGATAATCTAGTGACCATTCTCAAAGTGAACGCCTTGCGTGTCGAATGTAACCTCACAGCAGGCGCCTATATTAACGAGCGAAGAGTACACACAATCCACGAGTTTTTCCCATCCGTACCACCAGGCTATAAAATCATCGAGGTTCCATCGCACGTAATTTATCTACCAATCGCGAGCAAGACGATAGACAATATTCAGCTCCGAATAGTGGATCAGGACGGTGATTTGGTGAACTTTCGCGGTGAAACAATTACCATACGACTACACATTAAATCGCAATGGGCATAGTCTTTCATAGAGTCTCTTATAAAAAGAATACTCCGTGGAGGAGAGAGGCCAGTAATCGATGGACACGCGCGTCGCTAACAACGCAGAACGTGCTGTTTTTGAAGAGATTGGGTCTCCGAATACGTGGAAAAATCGCATAAAAAACTATATAATCTGCATTGCGTGTGTATGTTGTTTGAGATGGAGGCGGAAATAACTGATATCAAAACACCCGTCATCTTCGATGATTCCATCGCGCATTATGAGATTCATGCTCATCAGCCGTATGCATCCACAACCTTTAAGGCAGTAGTCTGCTTTACAGGCTTCAAAAAATCGATTTTTCGTTTTTGTCTTAAATCTATTCCAAAACTATCCAAGAATATGTGTTCAAAATTTTAGAGGCCAATTCGACATATTTTCGAAGCTAGATCAGTTTTAGTGGCCGAGCGTCGAGCAGGTGCGAATGCTCGGGCAGAACTTTACAGCCCGTTTTCTCGAGTTTTCATTTTCACAAGTTTTGGAAAACGGTGCCGGCGATAGTAAAAACAATATATGTCCGATCGAAAAAAACCAAAGTGATCTAGCTTCAGTATTGAATTATCTTCTATTTGAACTAAAAAAGTTGGACAAAAGTACTATTTAAATTACTTGTTTTGCAACTTAAAGTGAATTTTTTTTTTTCAAAAAAGTGAATTTTTTTTTCAAACTTCGAAAAAATTTGGAATTTCGTCATTTCTTCGGTATTTTTTTAGTTCATATAGAAAAGGAACTTATAAAAACTAAAAAAAAATTTGGTTCCACTGTTTCAGATGCATCGCACGACCTCCATCACCGGCACCGATTTACGAGTGCACACTCCAGGCGCCCCAGAAAAATCGTTACAACTTTGGCAAATTTCAATAATTTGTAATAATAAAAATTGTTTTTTAAAGCTTGAATATAATATACTATCGTCTCAAAATTTCGTTTACCGCAATCATTTCCTTCCCTTTCAAAAAAATTGTTGAAAAAACGCTTTTTTTTCGGCTCCTAAAGCAGACTACTGCCTTAATAACAGTGATGAAATACGTATTTCCATTCAGCATCAAGACATATGCATACTTCCCAGTCAAAGTTTGCTACGCGTATGCGGGCGAGTCACCAAAGCCGATGGTACACTGGCTGCCAATACGCATTTCGCAAATAATGGCATTTCCTATTTGTTCGACGAAGTGAGATATGAGCTCAATGCCATGGAAATAGATCGATGCAAAAATGTGGGCATAACGAGTTCGATGAAGGGATACGCGAGTCAATCCAAGAACTATAAGCTTGAGAATGCCGGCTGGTATGATGCCCGCAGCGGGCACGCTGTCGCAGATTCTGATGGGAATTTTGACGTATGCATACCGCTGAGTATGATCCTCGGTTTCGCTGAAGATTATCAAAAAATTGTTGTAAACGCGAAGCATGAATTGATTCTATTAAGATCGAAGACTGATGATAATGCGATATGGCAAGCCGCGGGCGACGTCGACATTAAATTCACGTTGAAAAAAGTAGAATGGCTCGTACCGTACGTGACACTCTCCGATAAATGTAAAATTCAGCTTCTCAAGTTTATCGGTAAAGACACACCGATATCCATGACTTTCCGTTCGTGGGAATTGTACGAATACCCAATGCTCCCCGAGACCTCAAAACACATGTGGGCCGTGAAGACATCTACGCAACTTGAGAAGCCGCGATATGTCATTCTAGCCTTCCAGACTGATCGTAAAAATAAGAAAAGCGCAAATGCGAGCAATTTCGATAATTGTGACATCACCGATGTTAAACTCTACCTAAATTCGCAAAGTTATCCCTATGGGAATTTGAATCTGGACATCACAAAGAACCAATATGCGCTTCTCTATCAAATGTATGCAAACTTTCAATATTCGTACTACAATAGAGAGCCCGAACCATGTTTGAAAAAATTGGATTTCATAAAGTATGCTCCTCTCCTTGTCATTGATTGCTCGAAGCAGAACGATTCTCTCAAATCCGGCCCCGTTGACGTACGCATCAAATTTGAATCAAAGACCAATATTCCCGCCAATACTTCCGCATACTGTCTCATTCTCCATGATCGTATTGTCGAGTACAATCCGATAGGTGGCGGCGTCAGAAAGTTGATATAAAAAAAATTGAGGTCGCGCGCCACCTCAGTCATCATCATGGAGTTCATCGTTGACGTGCAAGGCTTCAAGCGACCGATCAACCAATTCGTCCCAAAGGAAATATCAATTGTCGAGGTGACGAGTGTTGACAGCAAGCCTCTGACGTTGCTCTTCGAACCACCGTACGTCTGGCACTCTCTGCCCGCAAAGTACAAGAGTACGAATATGTGGTTGGAACGCAATTACCATGGTTTGCGATGGGAAGATGGCGACTTTCCACACGACACGATCCCCATGTTCATTCGATCAATCTTACAACACGCTCGAATCGTCTACATCAAGGGATTGGAGAAATCGCTGTGGTTGAAGAAATTCACCGACCAAGCAACGGAGATTATCGAACTGGAGACTCTGAACTGCCCATCGTTGCACAAACTTGCGTCAAAAGAGCTACGAAACAACGGATGTCCCTACCATACGACTCTCGACCCGAAATTCAAGTGTGCCTATGAAAATGTTAAATGTCTGGAAAAATGGTTGAAAGAGGATATGAGAAAATAAATTTTTTTATTCATTACAACATGTTTTTTTCTTCTTATTTACACAAACTTTCTCCAAATAGCTAGGGGGGCTTCGTAGATTTCTTCTTCTCGTCAGATCTCTAGGCGCAGCTTCTGGATCAAGCGCTTTGGTGAAACACACATGTCTGCTGCTGGTGGCAAAATCGTCCGTCATCCACGTTGACAAAGTTCGCTGGTCCGGATTTTCTCTGCCGACATCGTCCGACCCTCGGTGAATTCGAGACCCCACTGCGACTCGGTGAATTTCCACAGCGACTCGGGCGACAAGTTTCTTCACTTTTTTTCTTCACTCGCAATTCACTTGATGTCAATCGTCACCGCGATCGCGAGGTTCGCTCGACACATTTTTGAATTCCATGCCGTGAAACTTTCCACCGATGTACACCATGCAGAGATCGCTTTTGTACGCTGCTGCCAACATCGTCTGAAATGTTGCTGGACTCGCTTCAAGCACCTTGCTGATCCTCGTCGGTAGAAACACGGTGAATTCGTTGCGGATGTCGATCACGAACTTTTTTCCATATTTGGTGTTCACTTCCCGTATATTGGTGATGGGATATTCCGACTCGGCTGTCAGCTCGTTCAGTTTTTTCGCCGGGAGAAAATCGGCATATTTGCCAACCTTATTGATCCCCTCCATTTTTCACTTGCCGTTCGTCTGATTGTTCGAAGCCGTCTTCATGAGATTATATACTCACTCCCCTCCACTACACCCCCCACTCGCACTCCTCGACCAATAACGAGGAGGGAGAGATTTTACGGACGTTAGCTCTTCCATGGCTCCAAATTCACTTTTTTTTCAAACATTATCGCCAGCGAATGAATCTGCGACCACGAGTCTATTTCTCCTTTCAATTGTCGAATGTTATTCAACAATCTCTCGATGCGCACTTTTAATTCACGTCTCTTGCACGATTCTCTGTGCCGCATGACTTCAATGGCAACTTCTCGACAAGAGCTTGGTGGTCTATTTTTTCCGTGAGTCGCCCACAGCCCCGTATCGCCCGGGACGAACATTATCATTAAATGCTTCACTCCCTTTAATCTTTGGAACTTCGTAGGGGGCTGGAGGGCATTTTTTTCGATGTTCATCTTCAGCAAACTTCTTCAAATTTTGAGAAACCGGATTTTTCGAATCTCTGAAGTGACTCATGTTGACGGAGGGGGGGTTAGATGCTATACTGGCAAATAGTTTTATAGATACGCTCCACTTATAGCCCCCTAGTGACCACGTTTATCGCATAGCTTTGATTGGGTGTGTGTGTGTGTGTGTGCGCGCGCGCGCGCGCGCGCGTGTGTGTGTGTGTGTGTGTGTGTGTGTGTGTGTGTGTGTGTGTGCGTGCGTGTGCGTGTGTGTGTGTGTGTGTGTGTGTGTGCATGAAAATGGCACGTGCAGTCGCATGGTTCGACACGATATTATAAACAGCAGTCTTTTAACACTGATCTGTTTCCCGTGATCGCACTTGAGAGCGAGACTCCTTTGTCAAGCGCCGAAAAGTGTCCAATGACAATAAACAATGCCTAGGAAAAATCTGACGAAATCCCCCCCCGCCCCCTCTGCCACCGTCGGGATAAACAAATTCTCAGATTTGATATTCGCTGACAGGTTTACATTTGATAAACAATGCGTAGAAAAAATGTCACGAAATTCGGCGGCCATATTGACCTCCTTTCACTCGTCCGCCGCTGCCCAGATAAACAAATTCTGAGAAAAGTCATTCGCTGACAGGTTTCAACACGTCGCAAAGCTGTCGCGCGGGGGGGGGGGGGGGGGGGGGGGGGGGGTCCCTTTGGCACGGCGTCCGATGACTCACCACCCACAAATGTTTAAACAATTTTTCTGAGAAATGAGACCCCCACTCTTCCTCCCGACCCTCCTTCTGGCAGGGGGGGGGGGTTCCTTTGACACGGCGCCCGACGACTGACCACCCACAAATGTTTAAACAATCTTTCTGAGAAATTAGACCCCCCACTCTTCCTCCCGCCCCTCCTTCTGGCGGGAGGGGGGGGGGGGGCTCCCTTTTATTACAAAGCACCACAACTCTTTGTCAGTCATTGCGCGGCCTCGCCGGGAGTCGGACTTCTCCGTGCCCCCCCATTCGTGAGGGGGACCACCATCAGCCGGTAACCAAGGGAGCCTTACCATCGACCGGTAAGTATCGACAGTCGATAAAGGTGCGGGGGCTCTGACACAATCCTACTCGACCATGCGAACCTGACTTAGCTCAGACATGAACCAATGGTTCGTGTCTTGGCTAACTCGGTCGGTAAAGTAGGAATTTTGTCTTTGCTCCCGCACCACTTATCTACTAGGAACGTTCGAATGAACATTACGAAGGATTGAACGAGCTAACGCGACGAACGAATAATCGAACATACGAAGAACTAAATTTTACGTTCGTTAAAAAATTTTCCAAGCGTGTGCAATTTTTTCGTTCGAACTTTCGCTCGTACCTACTTTTCAAGTTCGCACTTTTTAGCTCGAACCTGTTTTTGTCCGCACTTTTTAGTTCGAACCTATTTTCTCTCGAGCGTATTTTATGCGTTCGAACTTTGTTTTCGACCGGGTGTACTTTGTACTGCCCGTATGCACTTTTTCTTCGAACTTTTTTTATTTTGTACATACGAGTGTTTCGAACTTTCTTTCGTTCGCAGTGTCATTCTCCAACGAAAAAAGCACGTACGAACAAAAAAAATTGCCCAAACAAAAATACGTACGAATGAAAAAAAAACGTCAAACTCACAATTGAACGAGCGAATAAACGCAACGAACGCACACAACGGTCGAGCGATCGAATGAACGCATTGGACGAGCCAACAAACGAAAGAACGAACGATCGTACAAACGCAACGAACGATTCATCCGTTGATCATTTGCTTATTGCGTTCGCTCGATGGTTCTTTGCGCTGATTCGATCGTTCGATCGCCCGCTGCATTCGTTCAATCGTTCGTTGCGTTCATTCGATCTTTCGTTGCATTCGTTCGTTTATTCGGCCGTTCGTTGCGTTTGTTCGATCTTTCGTTCGATCTTTCACCGCGTTCGTTCATTCGTTCGATCGTTCGCTCATTGGGTTCATTCGATTGTTCGTTCGTTACGCTCGTTCGATTGATCGTTGCGTTTGCTTGATCTTTCGTGCTCGCATTCGTACGTTTGTCACACAATTGTTTGAATCGTTCGCTCGATCGTTTGTTCATTTGTTCGTTCGATCGCTTATTTCGAAGGTCGAACTTACGAACGAACGATCGAACGAACCCTATAAACAAACGCTACGAACGAACAACAAAATGTTTCGTTCGTTTGAGCTTTTTTCGTTTGTACGTAATCTGTCAAGTAAACGCAGCGAACGATCGAGCGAGCGCAATAAGCAAATGATAAAACGGATTAATCGTTCGATCGTTGATCCATTCGTTGCGTTCACTCGATTGTTCGCTCGTCCGATCCGTTCTTTCGTTCGATCATTGGTTCGTTCGCAGATTCCTTAGTTCGTCCGTTCGTTGCGTACGTTCGATCGATCGTTGCGTTTCCTTGATCGTTCGTTCTTTCATTCGTTGGTTTGATCTTTCGTATGATCATTCGTTCGCACAATGGTTTGAAGCATTCACTCGATCATTCGGTCATTCGTTCAATCGTTCGTTCGTTCAATCGTTTGATCGCTCAATCGTTCGATCGCTTATTTCAAAGGGGGAACTTACGAACGAACCCTACGAACGATCGCTACGAACAAAGAACAACATTTTTCGTTCGTTCGAACTTTTTTCGTTCACACGTAATCTTTCAACAAACGCAGCGAACGATCGAGCGAACGCAATAAGCAAATAATGAAACGGATGAATGGTTTGTTCGTTCGCTGATTCCTTAGCTCGTGTCCGTTGGTTGCCTTCCTTCGATCGATCGTTGCGTTTGCTTGATCTTTCATTCTTTCATTCGTGCATTTCATCTTTCGTACGATCGTTCGTTCACACAGTTGTTTAAAGCGTTTGCTCGATCGTTCGTTCAATCGTTTGATCGCTTATTTTTCGTCCGTTTGTTGCGTTCCCTCCTGCGTTCGATCATAATTTGTTCGTTTCGTTCATGCGATAGTTCGTCCGTTCATACAAGTGAAACGAAGTACGCCCGAACGAAAAAAACGTACAATTTACAATAGTGAATAAATACCAAAATGCCGACACATGACTTCAATATGATGTAAAATTTACGGATATTAATTGCGGACACTTGCGCACAGCGGTACGAGTTCGCTGTGCTCTAAGTGCACGATGCATTTGTAAACGATGTATTAAGCTCAAAATGTTATGTAAATTCATGCTACTAAATGAGTTCATGCCTTTGCATCACAACATGTAGCCAATATGCTGTAAAATTTGCTTCATCAATTGTATGCACGGCGTGATAATCATGACTGTGTATCTAGGAAGCTTGTTGTTTTTATGTTCGTACGTATTTTATGCGCTCGAGCTTTTTTTTCGTTCAAGCGTACTCCTTCGCTCATCTGTACTCTTTTCATTCAAACTTTCCTTCTTTCGTACTGTAGGGAGATTTAAAGCTTTGAATGTTGGGTGAGCATTCCAAGCTTGGAAAGAAAACAGGTTAATACATTAATAAAGATTTCCGAGGTGTCGATCATTCTCGGAATCGTATGCCTTGAGTCGCTCTTCGTACTTTCTTCGGTACGAAGCGTATATTACAGTACGTACTTTTCTTCATTTCAATGTCGCATTTTCGAGCAAAAAGCACGGCCGAACAACACGAATGAACTCTACGAACGAACGATCGAACGAAGAACAAAATTTGTCTTTCATACATACTTTTGTACTTTTGTTCGTTCGAATGTTTTGCTTTCGAATAAAAAGCATGTCCGTACGAATAAAGTTTCCACCGACAAGAAATACGTACGAACGGAAAAAAGGTCGAACGAACGAAGGAACGATCGAATGAACATTTCCAAGGATCGAACGAGCACACGCGTCATACGAATAAGCCATCGAACAAAGAACTAAATTTTTCGTTCGTTAAAACTTTTTTCCAAGAGAATGTAATTTTTCGTCGACTGTTCGACGACAGGTTCGTACGCTCGAACCTGTGTTCGTTCGTACGATTCTTTAGCTGAAAACTAAAGAAGGTTCGAACTACACATTACGTGCGAACGAAAAAAAAGTTCGAACCAACGAAAAATTTTGTTCTTCGCTCGATTGTTCGCTCGTAGCGCTCGTTCGTTCGATCGTTCGCTCGTGCTGGAACTAAAAAAATTCCGAACGAGTGTACTACAGAAGGTTCGAACGACACTTGCTGCCCGAGAACAATTGACAATGAAATGAAATGACTGATTTCCTATATCACCACTGCTTCCCCCACTACAACCGCTGTGCCCCCACCGCTAATTCGCCACGAACCACAGAAAACAAAATGGCTGACACTGACGCTCTCCAAGCGGAGCCTTGTGTCGTTCGAACCTTCTTTAGTACACTCGTTCGGAATTTTTTTAGTTCCAGCACGAGCGAACGATCGAACGAACGAGCGCTACGAGCGAACAATCGAGCGAAGAACAAAATTTTTCGTTGGTTCGAACTTTTTTTCGTTCGCACGTAATGTGTAGTTCGAACCTTCTTTAGTTTTCAGCTGAAGAATCGTACGAACGAACACAGGTTCGAGCGTACGAACCTGTCGTCGAACAGTCGACGAAAAATTACATCCTCTTGGAAAAAAGTTTTAACGAACGAAAAATTTAGTTCTTTGTTCGATGGCTTATTCGTATGACGCGTGTGCTCGTTCGATCCTTGGAAATGTTCATTCGATCGTTCCTTCGTTCGTTCAACCTTTTTTCCGTTCGTACGTATTTCTTGTCGGTGGAAACTTTATTCGTACGGACATGCTTTTTATTCGAAAGCAAAACATTCGAACGAACAAAAGTACAAAAGTATGTATGAAAGACAAATTTTGTTCTTCGTTCGATCGTTCGTTCGTAGAGTTCATTCGTGTTGTTCGGCCGTGCTTTTTGCTCGAAAATGCGACATTGAAATGAAGAAAAGTACGTACTGTAATATACGCTTCGTACCGAAGAAAGTACGAAGAGCGACTCAAGGCATACGATTCCGAGAATGATCGACACCTCGGAAATCTTTATTAATGTATTAACCTGTTTTCTTTCCAAGCTTGGAATGCTCACCCAACATTCAAAGCTTTAAATCTCCCTACAGTACGAAAGAAGGAAAGTTTGAATGAAAAGAGTACAGATGAGCGAAGGAGTACGCTTGAACGAAAAAAAAGCTCGAGCGCATAAAATACGTACGAACATAAAAACAACAAGCTTCCTAGATACACAGTCATGATTATCACGCCGTGCATACAATTGATGAAGCAAATTTTACAGCATATTGGCTACATGTTGTGATGCAAAGGCATGAACTCATTTAGTAGCATGAATTTACATAACATTTTGAGCTTAATACATCGTTTACAAATGCATCGTGCACTTAAAGCACAGCGAACTCGTACCGCTGTGCGCAAGTGTCCGCAATTAATATCCGTAAATTTTACATCATATTGAAGTCATGTGTCGGCATTTTGGTATTTATTCACTATTGTAACATCAATTGTTCTCATGAAGTGTACTTAACATGAACGCAATTTCGTTTACGGTGGTGAAGACATTTTATGAGCTCATTCAGTATCATGAATTCGAGATACATCGTGACTTAAGTTTGCAGATTGCCGTCATATGGAAGTCATCCAATGATTTTTGTTGGTGCATTCACCGAGTTAGCACTGGTAGTAGACATGCGATGCAAGCAATATGACGGCAATATGCATGTTTCTCATTGATACCTGCTATGACGGCGATATGCGTGTTCTCAGTTATACATTTGATGAGCATATTGAGATTTTCGATTCGATGAGCATATTGAGATCTCAGATTAGACTGAGAAATATGCATATTACCGTCACCACGCAAATTTCTCAGTGACTCATCGCATGAGCGCAATAGGACGGCGATATGTGTGCTTCTCAGTAATCCATCCTATTACGGCGGTATGCATGTTTCTCAGTGATACATCCAATGAGTGCAACATGATGGCAGTATTCGTGTTTCTCAGTGATACATCCTATGACGGCGATATGCAGGTTTTTCAGTAATAATTCCTATGAGCGCCGTATGACGGCAATAGTAAGTACATCATGATGAAATAAAGTTTCAATGAAAATTAATTTCTGAAAAATCTGGTGCTTTTTTTAAAATTCAAACGGATGTAACATCTTGAGCATTTCTTCATCATTCCTCCTGCTTTATATTAACAGGCGCGACATTTTTTTATGTATAGAAAGACTAACCATTTTCCTCAGCTGCAGAATGTTACAACAGCCTTCGAATGAAAAAAAATGTCATGACATTTTTGAGATTTATTAGGAATAAATAAAATATTTAGTTCAAACGAGCGAACGAACGAACGATCGAACGAGCGAGCGCTACGAACGAACAATCGAGCGAAGAACAAAATTTTTCGTTGGTTCGAACTTTTTTTCGTTCGCACGTAATGTGTCGTTCGAACCTTCTTTAGTACACTCGTTCGGAATTTTTTAGTTCCAACTTGTTTTCATTTGTACGTATTTTTTTTTCGTTCGGGCGTACTTCGTTTCACTTGTATGAACGGACGAACTATCGCATGAACGAAACGAACAAATTATGATCGAACGCAGGAGGGAACGCAACAAACGGACGAAAAATAAGCGATCGAACGATTGAACGAACGATCGAGCAAACGCTTTAAACAACTGTGTGAACGAACGATTGTACGAAAGATGAAATGCACGAATGAAAGAATGAAAGATCAAGCAAACGCAACGATCGATCGAACGAACGCAACCAACGGACACGAGCTAAGGAATCAGCGAACGAACAAACCATTCATCCGTTTCATTATTTGCTTATTGCGTTCGCTCGATCGTTCGCTGCGTTTGTTGAAAGATTACGTGTGAACGAAAAAAGTTCGAACGAACGAAAAATGTTGTTCTTTGTTCGTAGCGATCGTTCGTAGGGTTCGTTCGTAAGTTCCCCCGTTGAAATAAGCGATCGAACGATTGAGCGATCAAACGATTGAACGAACGAACGATTGAACGAATGACCGAATGATCGAGTGAATGCTTCAAACCATTGTGCGAACGAATGATCATACGAAAGATCAAACCAACGAATGAAAGAACGAACGATCAAGGAAACGCAACGATCGATCGAACGTACGCAACGAACGGACGAACTAAGGAATCTGCGAACGAACCAATGATCGAACGAAAGAACGGATCGGACGAGCGAACAATCGAGTGAACGCAACGAATGGATCAACGATCGAACGATTAATCCGTTTTATCATTTGCTTATTGCGCTCGCTCGATCGTTCGCTGCGTTTACTTGACAGATTACGTACAAACGAAAAAAGCTCAAACGAACGAAACATTTTGTTGTTCGTTCGTAGCGTTTGTTTATAGGGTTCGTTCGATCGTTCGTTCGTAAGTTCGACCTTCGAAATAAGCGATCGAACGAACAAATGAACAAACGATCGAGCGAACGATTCAAACAATTGTGTGACAAACGTACGAATGCGAGCACGAAAGATCAAGCAAACGCAACGATCAATCGAACGAGCCTAACGAACGAACAATCGAATGAACCCAATGAGCGAACGATCGAACGAATGAACGAACGCGGTGAAAGATCGAACGAAAGATCGAACAAACGCAACGAACGGCCGAATAAACGAACGAATGCAACGAAAGATCGAACGAACGCAACGAACGATCGAACGAATGCAGCGGGCGATCGAACGATCGAATAAGCGCAACGAACCATCGAGCGAACGCAATAAGCAAATGATCAACGGATGAATCGTTCGTTGCGTTTGTACGATCGTTCGTTCTTTCGTTTGTTGGCTCGTCCAATGCGTTCATTCGATCGCTCGACCGTTGTGTGCGTTCGTTGCGTTTATTCGCTCGTTCAATTGTGAGTTTGACGTTTTTTTTTCATTCGTACGTATTTTTGTTTGGGCAATTTTTTTCGTTCGTACGTGCTTTTTTCGTTGGAGAATGACACTGCGAACGAAAGAAAGTTCGAAACACTCGTATGTACAAAATAAAAAAAGTTCGAAGAAAAAGTGCATACGGGCAGTACAAAGTACACCCGGTCGAAAACAAAGTTCGAACGCATAAAATACGCTCGAGGGAAAATAGGTTCGAACTAAAAAGTGCGGACAAAAACAGGTTCGAGCTAAAAAGTTAATTCTTCGTATGTTCGATTATTCGTTCGTCGCGTTAGCTCGTTCAATCCTTCGTAATGTTCATTCGAACGTTCCTTCGATCGTTCGACCATTTTTCGTACGGAGATGCTTTTTTATTCGAGAACGAATCATTCGAACGAGCAAAAAAGTACGAAAGAAAAATGTTGTTCTTCGTTCGATCGTTCGTTCGTAGCGTTCATTCGTTTTGTTTGGACGTACTTTTTGTTCTAAAATGCACCATTCAAATCAAGAAAAGTACGTATAAAAGAAGAAAAATTCAAATGAACAAAGTACAGATGAGCGAAGTAGTACGCCCTAACGAAAAAAAGCTCGAACGCGTAAAATACATACGCACAAAAAACAACAAGCTCGAGCTAGGAAATGAAAAATAAAAATGCGAACTCAAAAAGTACGAACGAAAAATTACGTAGGATCCAAAAATTTCGAAGGTATAATCGATCGTTCGCCCATTGCCTTCGTTCGATCGTTCATAGAGCCCGTTAGATCGCAGGTTCGACTTTTCTTTATCTCGACCTTTTTGTCCCTACGTATTTTTATTTGAGTGACTATCTGCCCGACAAAAAAAGCAATTATTACACCGAAGCTTGTTTATGAGAATGTATCTTACATAATTGTTGTAATAAATAAATAAAATCGCGGATGAGCTAAAATTTACTTATGACACCCGCATCTTTGTTAAGCTCTCCCTCGCGTCTCGCTAGGGTCACATAGACGGACGCGCGTCACTGTGACATATACGCAGACACGCGTCAGTGTCACACGTACCTATTTCTAAAGCATTTTTTTTTAATTTCTTCTTGTAGTATGATTTATCTCGATGAGAAATGTGGCTCTTTCGTCGGAGACACGCGCCGTCCGAAGTTGACCGGTCGAGAAATTTTTGCGATTGTCAGCAAAATGCATAAATCGAGATCTCTAAAGAGTACCTCGAGTTTATGCGCGGCGCCGGATGATTCAAACTCGCCTAAACAATATCTCTTTCCTAATGTCACATCATTCATAGGCACACACGCATCAAAATTGTAATAAAACAATAGGTATAGGAGCAACTATTGAAAAATATTGCTTTTTGTGCTCTTGCTTCGAGGCACCGCGTGGAGAAGAAGTCGCCTGAGGAAGCGCGGCGCAAGGGGGATTTCCCTGTGAGTTGGAATAGTCGCGACGTGCGAGAGCGAGGAAGAAAGCTGCTGCATTGGCGGAGCCACTCCGAGCGAGGAAGCCCTAGCGGTTTTAGCGTATGATACCCCTCGGGGTGGACGCCGGGCTATCACACTACACCGGTATACACGGTATGAGTGTATTCACTCTCTCTCTCTCTCTCTCTCTCTCTCTCTCTCTCTCTCTCTCTCTCTCTCTCTCTCTCTCTCTCTCTCTCTCTCTCTCTCTCTCCCTTCCTCCAGTTTTTGCTTTGTACTGCCGTACATATTGTCTATCATTTTATTACACCATACATATTTTGTATTCGCTCTTACAAATTTTTGCCCCAAAGTACGAGTGAGAGAGATTGCTGAATCTCTCTCTCTCTCTCTCTCTCTCTCTTATAGTGCTCTACAGTAGAAGCTCTCTTCCGCTACAGCTAGGGCACTTTATTTCTGTCTTTCTTTCAATTTATTGCGCCTTCGGAAATGCATAGGGCATTATTATTCATCCTGCAATATCTCGCGGTCACATACGAGGTTCAGGGTCAAGAGATTCGCGCAATTGTCAGCGCGAGCTCCAAAGATGAGCTAACCGTCGAACGAGCTCACCGTCGGGGCGACCACGAGTATCGGTTACCTCGCGCGCGCGTGGAGCGTCTTCCGACGGCGATGCTGAGCTGTCAAAATTTGCAAAAGTCGCCCTTCGACGGTCTCGCATCTTTAGTTGCTCTTCGGAACTTGTAGTGTGAACAGGTCGCGCTTTCTCTCTGTGTCTCTATACTACTGTGTGTGTATGTGTGTGTGTGTGTGTGTGTGTGTGTGTGTGTGTGTGTGTGTGTGTGTGTGTGTGTGTGTGTGTGTGTGTGTGTGTGTGTGTGTGTGTGTGTGTGTGTGTGTGTGTGTGTGTGTGTGTGTGTGTGTGTGTGTGTGTGTGTGTGTGTGTGTGTGTGTGTGTGTGTGTGTGTGTTCCTCGACCCAGTAGCAGAAGCAGCAGCAGCAACAGCGTTGAGTGCTTTTTTTTTAATTTTTAAATAAAATTCACCCCCACCACCTCGCTAAATTATCAAATAAAAAACAAAGGGGCCGCTATGGCTATTCCCGCTCGTCATCGCCGCAGCAGCACTAGCAACCGGTAAGCCCCCATAAATTTAAACATTAAAAAAGGGAGGGCATTATTTATTATTTTCACACCTCGGCTCCCGAGGAGTGAAAATAAAAAATTTAAATATTATGACAAGGAGGGGACTATAATTAAAAATAAGAGCCACTATGGCTGTCCCCAAAATTTAAACATTAAAAAAGGGAGGGGGTCTAGAAATTATGTAAAAAATATTTTAATAAAAGTTAAAAAAAGGGGCCACTATGGCGAACTCTGTTCCGATCATCCCCACTCCATCCCCACCTCGGCCGCCCACGGGCCGCGAAGAGGGGATACGAATGGGGATGATAAGTGGGGGTCGCCACAATGCCGCAGAAAGGGACCACTATGGCGATCTCGAGTCTATCCCCACTCCAACCCCCCACTACCTCAACGAGGAGTGGGGATAAAAAAAGGGGCCGCTATGGCGACCCCCCGCTCCTCATACCCCCTCCTGCCCTCGCTTAAAAAACAAAGGGACCACTATGGCGAGCTCCGCTCCATCCCCACTCCAGACCCCCCACCACCTCGGCTGCCGAGGAGTGGGGGCAGGAGTGGGGATGAGGAGTGGGGGTCGCCATAGTGGTCCCTATACTACTTGTGCTATTTATAGACCCAATAGAGTATCGAATACAACAGCAAAGCGGTGGTTCCAAAGATTCCCTTCTGGTAATATGGACGTCGAAGATGAGGCACGCTCTGGTAGGCCAATCGTCGAAAATGTCGATAACATCATGGAAATCGTCAAGTCTGACCGGCATGTGCGCACTTATTCCATTGCCCAGGAACTGAAGATTAGCCAGAACACTGTTTGGAACCATTTGCATAAGGCTGGTCTCAAGAAGAAGCTCGATGTATGGGTGCCACACGAATTTACGCCAAAGAACCTTTTGGACCGAATTGATGCCTGCGATTCTTTGCTGAAACGTAACGAAATCGACCCATTTTTTAAGCGGATGGTGACTGGCGATGAAAAATGGGTAACATACGAGAACGACAGCCGAAAAATATCGTGGTCCAATCGCGGTGAGCCGGCCCAAATGATCGCCAAACCCGGATCAATGGCCAAGAAGGTTTTGCTGTATGTTTGGTGGGATTGGAAGGGAATCATCTACTATGAGCTGCTCCCATCGGGCCAAACACTTAATTCGGACCTCTACTGACAACAATTGACCAGATTGAAGCGGGCGATCGACCAGAAGCGGCCAGAATTGGCCAATAGGAAGGGAGTTGCGTTCCGTCAAGACAACGCCAGGCCGCACACATCTTTAACGACGCGCCAAAAGCTCCAAGAGCTTGGATGGGAGGTTCTATCGCACCCGCCGTATACTCCAGACCTGGCACCAAGCGATTATCACCTTTTCAAGCATTTGCAAAATTTTCTTGATGGTACAAAACTGGCCTCAAGAGAGGCTTGTGAAAATGAGCTGGTCAAGTTTTTTACCAATAGGGACGAGGACTTCTTCAATCGCGGAATTATGGAATTGCCTTCAAAATGGACAAAAGTTACCGAACAAAACGGCGCATATTTTATCTAAATCGGATAATTCTAACTATGTTAATTTCATCGTCGAAATAAAGCGAAAAAACGCTCAGAACTTTTTACTTCATCTAATATTTCATAACATCTTGAGATTAGTCAATTTAATACATTTCTATTTTTATTTCTGAAAGATGGGGAGGACGTGTGCAGTGCCAGGATGCCACAGGGGCTGTGGCAAAGATATCAGCCAGCGAAAAAGATTAGGACTGCACCGCTGTACCCTATTTTTCATTCCAAAGGTGACAGAATTATTTCATGAGTTAATCTATACTCTGCATGCTCTGCTTTTATTTAAAATATTTACAGTACAGCACTTTACATACAATTCTAGAATTTTTGTGAGCTCGCATGTTTTGTAGCCACGGAAAATTATCTGCATACATATCTATGCACAAGCATGCACGGGTTGAAAGCCCCTATAAATAGAAACTTTGTCGAATTGGAATTCATTTTCGAAGAGCAAAGTTCATTTCATTTTTAAGCGGTACATATTTCCATAATTTTGTGATATTTGTGAGATGTTAAAACATATTCTTTTTACTTTCAGCATGCGAAAACGAGCCCCGGACGAGATGATTACAACAATAAGCCCTTTTCAGGGCTACCAAAATCTTTTAACGTAACACAACCTGTACATGGTCAACTTGACGGTGGAAGCTAGAATCTACATACAACGCGAGAAGAAATATGGACATTCTTTGAATGTTCTTAACATGTTTTCATTTAATTTTTTCCTGTCGATTTTAAAGTGTTCCACCATGAATCATTTTTCCGCACGACTATTTTTTTTGTTGAAGTAATTTTATTAAAGACAAACAAATTAATTATTGCATTGTAAAATATATTTTTGCAATTACAAGTGTTGATTGTTGAAATTCTTATTGTAGACGCGCAATATTTCATGTATGATTTCGTCTAATTAGTTTAATGTAATAATTGGTATGACCATTTTTACAAAGTTCTTAACATTTTATTTAACCACGAAAAATGTATTATGACTTTGTAAATAATTTTTATAATGCACTTTCGGATAGTTACAAAAAACTATCAACCATCAATAAATACATTAACGATAATTGCTGTTAGGAATTATTACTATTTTTGTTTGGGTTATTATGATGATTATAACATATGTAATCAATAATCAAATTAATTTACCGATAAAAGGCATAACAAATAATTTCAATAAAAAAATTATAATTTCAGTTAAAAAAGAACTTTACGAGGCGAGAATCGAAACCAGTACCTCACGCGGTGCCGTACAGTTTTTGGATATTGTGCGTAAATTAAACTTAACAAACAAACACATCTTAGTAGTTAGATTGTAGACTTTGGGCTGTTGTTATCTGCATCTTTGCGTCTGATATTATTTTAATAAATATAAAATGTAAGATGATGACTAATGGTAGCAGTGAGTCTTGTGATGCTGCGGATGATGCTCGCTACTGCGTAGTATTGTTACTATCGTTGTGGGTGGTGCCATAGCTTATGCATAGGATATGTCCGGTGTGACTTTCATGTGTATCACTTCAATTATTTCGATGAGTTGTCATTGTCTAATGTCTTTCTCACTTTTTGAGCGTTTGTATATGAACTTGTAGTATAGGTTCACTGGGTGGTCTGGGTTATTGCAATTTGCACAGCTGAGAAGCTGTTTGTCTGATGAGTAATATAAAGACAATTTTCCGGTCGCTGACATTTTCTACATACTTTACATTCTATAATCTCGGCCACCTGACCACATTTGAATGGAATTTATATTTACGTCGGATATAAATTGTTGTGGCATTTTTTTGGTGTTTTGTTTTCGTCATTAGGTGGATAATTGAACTACGACTTAAATGTAGAAACATCTTAAGGCACTACTACAGCTACACGAGATTTATTTATAAAATGAATTAAGGTTAAGAAAATTAGAATCGTCAGCTTATGTGACAGCTAATAACAGAGACAGCTGATAAGAACGCATGCGCAAAACATACGAGTATACAGGGTGTCCATTTTATCTCTGCCACCCGAAATAACTCGGCAATTATCGACGTCACAAAAAAATGTTCCAGACAAAAGTTGTACGGTGTGAAGGGGGCTATCAAATGCGACTATTTTTTATTTTTGCAGTGTTCCAACGTATACTCTTTTATGAGTTTTTACGTATTACCCTTCCCAATTGAATCCCTTTTCCTATCACTCCCTACCCGCACTTCGCTAATCTAACCTAACTTCCGTTGCGTCCACAGCCGTCTTAAGCTACACTATACCGCATTTGCCGAGGGTACGGGGAAACTGTGGAAAACCCGTACCGGTATAGACGGCCCTATATTTTCTGATTCCTTGGCATACCAGACCTTTTTGCTCAAGATATGTATACCAAGGCCTCAGAAAAACGGCCTCCCGCTCACTCGTCGATGTGCCAGCCAGAGCACGGCTAAGCGGTCACCGCACCAAGTATTGACCTCGTTCGAGGCTGCTTGACATCAGTGATCGCCCGAGCCGCACCGCGACCGCCCAACCACCAGCGTCGGTTTATCAAATGTGTTGTGCCGCTAATTTTGCGCCAACATGATTGTGCCCTTGAAGTTACGTCCCCGAAGAGACTGGTGGCGGGAATCGGGCGATCGAGGACGGGTAGCTGGGTACTTCCAATAATGAGTAAATCTCCAACTCGAGAATTGTGAACTTACAAATATTCAACTTTATTATAACTAGGCAACATTTGTCGGGCAAGATGTTAAGTTGCCTTGAGACCGACCTCTTCGGTTACCACCCGAAGACTGACTTTTACCTTTCGGTTCCTCTAATTGTCAGCTTAGTTATTGGCGATCGAACGTTCTTGAACGTTCGAATCGTTCGATGTCGATTCAGCGATTCGTGTCGCCAAAGTCACCTCTGGAGGTGCTTCACTTGCCAAAACTGCTGTCGTTGCACTGGGGCCTATGGCCTCTCGATTTCGCAAATCGAATATGTTTGTTTATATGCGTCTTAAATTATGCGCTGAATTTCGGGGCACAACATTCCTCCCCCTTAGGAAGACGAAATCCATGATTTCGGCTCCGATATATGAATATCATTATTTTTTTTTTGTGTCAGGTCGTCTCTCGGCTTACAAATAATTTTACAATTGCGTGATACATGTGACATATTATATACGTACTTATTTTAATTGAACCCTTCAATTGACATTTATTTTCCCATTTGTTTAATATATCTTTATTCCCTTATTTTATCTTTATTTACGTTGTACGGGTTCGTGGCGTGTTACGCGTGAACGTGACTCTAAGGTTCTTAGAGTCAGCTGTGGATTTACGTTTCACGTCTCGCGGCTGTTCGGATGCTGCGTCAGCAAGGTCGCTTCCTTGTGACGTAGGTCGCGTGCGGTGATTTCGTACGTACTTGTATATTATGCACATGATAACGATTACAACAGGAATGAATATACTTATGGTATAATTCCCAATAATATGTTTATACGTTGATATAGAATCGTAATCGTTACTTAATTTTATTTTTAAATTTTCGATCCGTTCGCCTATTTTGTTGATTTCTGTTGGATCGTTTATTATTTCATGAGGTATATTACTCTCTAATAATGGATGTTGTATATCCATTTCTGGAAACAAGAATTTTAAATTATATGGTGGTAGGAAAGTTATGGTTTTTTCTTGTTTCGTTTCTTTTAACGTTTCGATTTTAAAATCGTCGGATGTGACGGAACGTTTCCCGTCCAATGCCAATATACCTGTACCTATTATTGTTATATGTTCTATTGTCGATTGTTTACAATTTATCGTAAGCGCTTTGGTCTCGGGCGCTACGTACAACCATCGTCCTTCTTTTTCTAAGGCGATGACTATTGAATTTTTTAATTTCGCCAGGCGTTGAGTACAATTTAATATGCCTGGGTTTTTTCCTATAAACGTTGTTATTTCGCATGGTGCCTCTGATTGTATTACTTGTCTCGCGTGTTTCGGATGACAGTAATATTGATTATTCTTTCTTTTACATGCCGCTAATTCGTTTTCGGTTAGCGTCAAATAATCTCTCTGTTCTCGATTTATTATTATAAATTTCATAGACGTTTCTATGAATTGAAAATTATTTTGTTCTACTCGTACGGGTAAAGGATAGACTTTGTTAACGCCAAATTCGATGTTTTCGATTAAAGGTATTCTCAGAACTAATTCCAAGGTGCTTTGGCTACAGTAGGAGCCTATTTCCGTGACCTTTAATAGGTCGTTCATTTTTTCGCGTTCGACTGACGTTGGAAAATCGAGTCCCTGAGGCAGGTGTGGTAATGCCTCTTTTAGGTACGCTGCTAATTGTCTAGGTGACAATATCGTAGGGTTAACTATTCCCATTGGTAATCCTACTAGGAAAGTCTCTAGTAGTCGTATATCGTTTAACAATGATTCTATAATTACGCTGATTGCAGTTAATTTTTCGTCAAGTTTTTGTCTTGTTAGAACATCCATTACTAAATTAGTTACACCGTGTTGTAATTCTGCAACTATTCGTTTTAGGAAATTTTCGTTAGCTGCATAACGGCTCGTAGTTCGATTGAACATTTCGATCGTAGATTTTTGAATTTGTAAATTTTCTTTTAGCACTTCTTCTGTTGTTTTTTGTTTTCTTGTTATTTCGTTAATTTGATCATTTATTTTCTGAGCGTCATCTGCGTCTAAATTACCGGTTATTGATTTTATTATTGACCCTAATCCATTGATTAATCCTCTCTTGACAATCTTTTGTGTTCTTTTTTTGTTCCTGCAATATCGTAGATCGCTTCGCTGTAGGCATTTGTATATATATATTTTTTCTTTTCTCCTATATTATTTCTTATGCGCGTGAAATATTCGCGCTTTTCGATATCGCGACGGCGTTTTTTTAGCAAACTTGTATCCGGTCGGATGCTGTGTCAGCACCCTGGGTACCCTTGAAGGTGTCTTTATTTCCTCTACTCCATGTTTTTTGTGACAAATTAGTGAGGAGTGGGGATATTTTCCTCGTTTCTGGAGCTTCATTATTCCAGAGGAGCATCATTAATCGTTCTACCTTCATCGTGTGCAGGAAAAATTTCTTCAATAAAAATTAAAGTGAGTCAAATTTGTGTATATATATATATATAATTATATATTTTTTCGTTTTTATTTGTTCCCTTTTCCCCACTAATATTTTGTGTGTCCCCTTTTTTTTCAGGATGACTTTCTATACGCATGGCGACCGGGTGATTTTCGAGGGCGAGGGCATGAATCTCGTTCTGGTGAGTTTCGTTTACATTTTTATTTTTTATTTTTTATTTATTTAATTTTTTTTTTTTTAATTTTAATTAACGCTTTTCCCTGTTTTTTCTTTTTTTTTCAGTCGGTGCGTCGGGAGACGCACGGGAGGTCGCCCTGGCGGGGCCTATGGATGCGAAATTTTATTGCGCATGCGAAGGGCGTACGGGCCCGTCGGAGCCGCTGCAGGAAGGCCCTGCTCCAATTGTGGGCGGACGACGCCTTCTCCCGGAAATGCTGGGAGTGGGACCCCGAGGGCGTCCCGGGGGACGTTTTCGGCCTGCGTGCCCTTTTTGGCCTCGAGCCCTTGAGGGAGATTACCCCTAGCGACGCAATTTGGGACGCATATGTGGCGTCCTTAGGATTTTAGTTGTATTATTTTTTTTTTTTTTTTTGTTTGATGACACTGTAACAATATATTTGGAGTTTTATTTGGAATTGGTCTACGGATTATTTTTTCCTCGTGTTTTTCCTACCCTTCCCTCTTTCATTAATTCCTTTTTTTTTTGTATTATATTTTTTATTTTTTTATTATTCAAAAATGTATATATATGTGTGTGTATATATATATAATATTATCATTTTTATTATATATATATACAATTTTTTTTTTTTTTTATTTATTTTTTTTTTTTTTTTTTTTTTCTCCATTTAAATATATATATCGATTTTTTATTTTTATTTCATTTTTATTTTTTAATATATATATATATATAGATATATATTATATTAGTATTATTTTTTTTTTTGACTGCGTGGCATCGCGCCACCCGTACGCGGATCGTCGCGTGATGGCGGCCGCCTCACGTTGGTTGCCACGGCGACGGCGTGAGACGGGGGGCGTCGTGCTGCGCCTCGTGGGCCGCTCGCGGGCCTCCGCGGGCCAAGCGAGTTGCCGCTACTCTGTCGGTCAGTGGGTAATGTAGGGCTTGATCCGGTCTACATGTACCCGGACTACCTTGCGTCCACGGCCGATAGAGTAGTTCACCTCAGAATCTCGGTTTTTTATGATGTATGGCCCCGTCCATTTGGGGGTCAGTTTCGCTGATCTCCCTCGGCGTAGCGTTGTGTCGTGTAGGAGTACCTTGTCGCCGGGCCGGTATTCTACATTGCCGGCCGTCCTATCACGTTCTTCCTTTGTTTTAACCTTTCCTTGTGTGAGTCGTTCTCTTGCTACTTGCCATGCGGCTCGGAGTCGCTCACGCAACTCCCCGACGTAATCGTCGTATGTGTATGTTTTTCTTGGAGCTTCCTTTATTGCTGTCGGTAATTCGGCTACCTTTCCAAAAATTAATTCGTGCGGCGTATAACCTGTTGCCGTATGAGGAGTTGTATTGTACGTGAACATTGCGTACGGTAACCACTCATCCCAATCCCTTTGATCCTCTTGTATGAAATTTTTTAGGTATTCCGCTAGCGTCCTGTGGGATCGCTCTAGGGCTCCATTCGATTGAGGATGGTATGCGGTTGTTTGTATCTTTTTTATTTGAAATAAAGTGCACATTTCCTTGAAAAGTTCACTTAAAAAATTCGTTCCTTGGTCCGATAACACTGTTCTCGGAATTCCATATTTGCAAATTATTTGTGTCGCAAATTCCTTGGCTACTTCTCTAGCTTCTTGATTTTTTAGGGGGATTGCAGCGCTATATTTTGTTAACAAATCTTGAAAAGTTAGGATATATTTATGTCCTACTTCGGACTCAGGTAAAGGTCCTACTATGTCGACTGCACATTTTTCAAACGCTCTTTCAGGCGTGTCGGTAATTACCATGGGTGCGGTCTTGTATCTCATAATTTTGTTCCTTTGACATTTATCGCATGATGATACATAGTCTTGTATATCTTTATTCATTCCAGGCCAGTTGTATTTTGTTTTAATTCGCTGTGTCATTCTTTTTTCGCCTGGATGTCCTCCGAGGGGAGCGTCGTGGTATTCTTGAAGTATTATACTGCGCTCTCTCTCGCTTGGACATGCTTGATTCATATTTTCTATCTCTGTTTCACTATCACTTGCTGTCTCGTTCGCGCTCGAGTCTTGCGCTTGCTCTGTCTCTTTTTTGTTCGGCCCTGTGGCTCGGTTTTCCTTTGCCGGGGGAAGTTTCTTTTCACCCGTATGGGCCTCCGTCGTCCCGTGTGGGCGTTCCCTTCCAGCGTTCGCAGAGTCTTCCATATTTTTCTCGGCCTACCACGCTTTCGCGGGCTCGGTTGATTGTGGCCAGCCTTGTACGGAGCGTTGCATTGGGGCCCACCCAGAGGGGCACCGCTGTGTTCTGGTATTATACGCGCTCGGGCTCCCTTGCCTGGTGTGGATCCGCCAATGCTGCAATTTTCTTCGTCACTCTCGCTCGTATTCGAGCGTCGCGACTCTTCTAACTCACGGGGAGATTCCTCCCGCACCGCGCTTCCGCAAGCGACTCTCTCGCCACGTGGGGCCTCGTTGCCCGGTGAGCCGTATTCTCGGTCTCTCCTCTTTGTGCGGCTATTCGTAGCGCTGTCCTTCTTTTCGCGCTCTCTCTCACGACGTACCGCGGTCTCAGCTGCTCGCCGCGTCGTCACTAACACATACATTCTACTTAGCGCGTCTGCGTTTGTGTTCTTCTTTCCAGATTTGTAGTCGATGGTATAGTCGAACTCCTCTAACTTGATGCGCCATCGCATCAATCGGGAACCTGGGTCTTTTACATTAAAGAGCCAGGTGAGTGGCTTATTATCCGTGACCACTGTAAACTTTGTTCCATAAATGTATGGTCGGAATTGAGTTACTGCCCAAATTATTGCCAACATTTCCTTTTCCGTTGTTGAATAATTTGTTTCGGCCTTGTTCAGGGTACGACTAGCGTAACATATTGGTAAATCTTCTCCAATTTTTCCCTGAGACAAGATTGCTCCAATTGCTTTATCCGAAGCGTCTGTTGTGACGACGAAAGGTTTTTTGAAATCCGGATACTGCAAAATTGGTGCTGTACTGAGAGTCTCTTTTAATTTTTCGAACGATTGCTCACAGAGTTTGCTCCAGATGAATTTGCTCTCTTTTTTTATTAATTCCGTTAAGGGCTTAGCTATTTTTGAAAAGTCCTGTATAAATTTTCGATAATATCCTGCGAGTCCCAAAAATGACTGGACTTCTTTTACGTTTTTTGGAACGGGAAATCGTTGAACTGCTTCGATTTTCCCTGGGTCGGGTTTGACTCCAACCTCCGTTATGACATGACCCAGATAATGGGTTTCTTTTCGTAAAAATTGACATTTTTTCGGCTGCACCTTCAATTGAGCCTCTCTTAGTCGGTCGAATACTTCTTTCAACCTTTTATTGTGTTCTTCGAACGATGTTCCGTATACTACTATGTCGTCTAAGTAGACATAGCATTTGAGACCTTGGATGCCAGCGAGTACGGCGTCCATTAGTCTTTGGAAAGTCGGTGGGGCGTTTTTCAACCCAAATGGCATTCGATTGTATTCGTAGTGTCCAAGAGGTGTGGAAAAAGCTGTTTTTGGTTCATCCTCTTCGGCCATCGGTATCTGATGAAATCCTGATGCCAAATCGAGGGTTGTAAAATATTTGGCTCGACCCAACTGGTCGAATATTTCGGTGATATTGGGTAATGGGTACGAGTCACCTTCTGTTGCTTCGTTTAGCTTCCTGAAATCCACTACCACTCTTTTTCGGACGTTGCCATCCGCGTCGGCTTTCTTTGGAACGACGAGTAGAGGAGCATTCCATGGGCTCTTGCTCGGTCGGATTATTTCGTCCTTTAACATTTCTTTGGCCTGTTTCATGACTTCTTGTTTATGCACTTCTGGCAATCGGTACGGACGAATTTTCACAGGTGTCGTTCCTGCTGGAACATTTATGCGATGTTCGACTATGTTCGTATGTCCGAGTTTTTCGCCTTCCAAATGGAATACGTCGGCGAATTCCTCGCTGAATTCCCGTAAAAATTTTTCTTCTTCTTTATTCAAATTTGAGGTTCCCTTGACCTCTTTCCATATTTTTTCTTGACGTTTGATCCTATCTTCCTTGCTGAGAGTATTTATTTCTTTTGTTTCATTTACTGATTCTTCTTTTTCTATTTCTTCTATTTCCACTGTTGGTCTGTCGATCTCAATTTCTTGATCGCAAGAGTTTCGTACAACTACGAGACAGGAGTTTCCGGTCGGAATTGAAAAACTTTGTCCTATTTTGACTCCTGGTCGTGTTTATTTTGCTGTGACGCATCCTACGTTCGCTGTTAATGTTTTCGCGTATAATATTTTTTCTGTGCGAGAGGGTAATTTAATTCCCTTTGTACCGTTGACCATAGGTACCATGTGCCCATATATTTTTATGTATTTACCGTTCAATATGTCGACGTTGTGTTCACGTATAAAATCCATGCCTAGGATTCCGTCTACTTCCAATGCCACTGTGTCGTCTATTACGAAAAATCCATGTTTTACGTTTACTGCGGGAGTTTCGATTTCTAGCATTATTTTGCAAAGGGCGTGAAATTTTATTCCGCCTATTCCCTTTAATTCGATTGTCTCGTCTATTATCTCAGTTTCTTCTTTCAATACACTCTTTTTTATGAGACAACACTGAGCTCCTGTGTCTCCTTTTAATGTGAGAATTTTTTCACGAGCTTGGGGTGATGCGATATGGAAATCGCTCGCCGTTTCTTCGGGATTGATTGTTTTAATATCGTATGTATTTACTTTTTTAAGTGGACGATCCTCTTTGAATGAGCTTGTAGCTAATGTTCGGGCAATTCCGCTGACGTTTCTCTTTTGTTCTTCGGTCGTTACCGTGACCATGCTAAGTGTGAACGATCCGATCGTTTTTTTATTTTCGCTGAGATTTCGATTTTCTTCTTTTGGTCTTTCTTCACGCGGTTTATTTCTATTTGCTGTCCAATGATACTGATTCGGGCGCCCTTGCGACCCGTTTTTATAATAGTTATTGGTTCCCTGACCATGCTGATAAGTCCCTTGACTCCGTTGATAATTGTTCCCTTGATTAGGGTGACTGTTGGTCCCTTGACCTTGCTGCCAATTTCTTTTTCGACAGTCTTTATACGCGTGTCCCGGTTTCTTGCAGTAGCTGCAAGTTATGTTTAGTTGATGCACGCTTTTCGTTGGTGCCGGTAGACTATAGCTGTTACGTCCCAGCCTCACTTTTTTTCCCGTTCTTCCCAGAACGCCCAACCTATATGCGCACAAAATAGCATCTCCATTTATCGATCAGCGAACTATAAATTATCAATACCAAGCAAGCGTTCACCAAAATTCTCAGACGACCAAAGAACGTCGCCATCGCCTGCCTCATGCAACACAGCCGATGACATAAACACAGCCGATGACAAACGTAATGCACTAGCACCTCAAAAGAGAAATCATACTCTCGCGACCGCCGAAACAGGAACCCAGAGATAAAGCTCCGCCACAATCCCTCTTTGTCCTACGACCTAAATCCACCCGACAAAGAAAACTCGTGCGAGTCAAATCACGTCATTCGCTCCTATAGAGAAACCTATACGTCCCAAATCTATACGATAGAGACAGAACAACTGCACCAATCACAGCAGCGCTCTAATTAATAAATGAATAAAAATCTCTCTCCCACATCATGCCAACCTATCACCGAGGTCGACCTAATTTCATATCCAATCCCTAAGCCACGTACAACAAAACTGCATTCCCCCAAAAGCTCCTTCCCCCAAAAATGAAACCTTCCTAATTTTTCCTTTCACGAAGGAGCAGGCACTCTGTTCTTGATCTCCGAATCGAATAGTCGACTTATAAAATTAAACCCTTTTGCGCTTTGTATCCGTTGAACAATTATACGCGTTTCTTTTTTTTTGTACCGAGTTATAAGTTGTAAGGATAAGAGGTTAATAAACTTAATAATCTGTATTAATACCAAATCTACGCGTCTAAACCTTTTATTCAACCAACGATCAATCCCTCGGGCGAATCCATCTCTCAATCCAGAAACACGCACCTAAAATTCTCTAAATCAAAATTGTTATTAAATTGTGTTCGGAACTCACGTGGAAGCCAATCAAAGACTCACCGCGCGAATCATAATTCAAATTTCGCGCTCTAACTCGGCAACTTCGCGAGTCCATTCTAAATCTCCCTCCGGGACGTAACAATTTAATATACAATAAAACTGGTGGCAGCGGAAAAACAATAAAAAAAAAGACACCGACAATAAAAGTGGTGACAAAAAAATCATAGACACTTTATCGATTATAAATTCGATCTCGATGAAATACGAATCATCGGCGCGGAAAAATTAACGCGGAAAATAAAAAATCAAAGACTTCTCCGCGTAAAACAAACAAGTGCTTCACACCAACGCCGCATCGAGATCAACACAAGGGACGCAGAGCCATAAATCGACGACAGACGCAAGGTCGGAGAGCAGACTCAAGGCAGCTACGCACACCCGGAGTGCAGGTCAAAACTCCAGCCTCGACCAATTACGAGGAAACCACTTGACTGCACCCAAACAACACCACTGGTACGAGCTAGCTACAAGATCATCATCGAGTAAGTCGTAAACTCATAATGTCTACACCAATCCAAATGGAGACTTCGGAAGCCCATCACCCAGCTCAACAGAGTCAACTCTACACACCACAGGCAACAATTCCACCACCAAACGCACATAACTATTACCAAGCGCCTTTCGAAAACAATATCTATCCATTACACGCAAATTATAGGGAATTTACACGATATCTACCCGAGTTCGATGGAACCCCGAAAACCTGCTCGTTAAACAATTTCCTGGGTTATTGCGACAACGCCAAAGAATTCATCCCAGCCGTAGGGGAACGACTAATTGTAACATTACTAAAAAGTAAATGCAAAGGAATCGCTTGCGATAGCCTCGAAAGTTTCACAATAACGACTATTGACGAACTCATTAACATCCTAAAACGAAAATTCATCCCTTCCAAACCTCCCCTCACCTGGATCAATGACATGAGCGCAATCACACAAAAAGACAAAGAAACGGTACTCAGCTTCTATAGTAGACTGAACATCCATCTGAAAAAGACCCATCAAGCTATCGAGACCTCTAACTTAAGCTCAATCGAAGGACCGAAAATTTTCGCGGAAGACATAGCAACAGATCAATTCCGAAAAGGTCTTAACGCAGCTTACCGTCCTCACATAGCGTGTAAACGATACCCAAAACTCGAGGACATATTTAAACACGCAACAGACATCGAGAAAATGTTAGGACCAACAGACACAGAAAACACACAGTCGACGTGCCTACCAATTCAACCTTTCAACAAAGTTAACAATCAAGATGACAAATCCGCCAACTCAACCAAATTCTGTAGCTATTGCAAAAAAACAAATCATACGACAAACGACTGTTTTCTCTTAGCAAAAAACAATCAAACAAAAGATACAACAAACAAAAACAGTGTATCGTGCAATTACTGCAAAAAGCCGGGTCACACTATTAATCAATGCCGTAAACGAGCGTACAATAACGGTAGAAAAGCCGAAGCTCAAGCCGGAAAACGGCCGGGAAACGAGTCAACGACCCCTCGACAAGGCGTCACGACGGGCCAGAACAGTCAAGGACGCCAGACACAACAGAGTTAAAACCGAAACAGAAAATCCTCCGAGCCACTTGTAATCTGAGCACAAGAACAAATAATTACCACTCTCCCACAATCACCATTGAATCGGAGGATCTCAGAAAAACACACACACTATTTCTCGCAGACTCAGGTTCACAACTAAATCTAATCGAAATCGAAAATATTCCTCATCCAAATCTCATAGACGACTCAATAATATATGAATTATACGGAATTTCGGATATCGACAGACCCAAGACACTCGGACAAATCAACATCGCAATTCATAATCAGTCCGTAAAATTTAATGTTGTCTCGGATAACTTCCCCGTGGAATTCGACGCGATTCTCGGTCATGAAACAATCGGAGAAAGCAAAGGTAGAATCGACTGGGAAGGGCGTTACGTACGAGTAAACAACGTGGATATTCCGTTCACAAACACAGAATCATTTCTTCTGCGGGCCAGACAGAAAACGATCATGTTTGTTCGGGTAGAAAATCCACTAGAAACAGGCTACGTACCCCGCATCCCCTTTCGAGATGGCATTTTTGCAGGAGAAGCATTGGTTAAAAACACTAATGGCAAAGCATACCTGTACGCTATCAATACCTTGAACGAAGATGTCAGAGTAGAGGTTCCCGTAATTTCACTCTATCCTTTCGATATGAGTACAGACGAGAATGATCAAAAGGATGACGACCCCGCGAATACACAGACCCTAGAGCATGAAAAACCTCGGACGCGAGAAAACCGTGCCAACGGAGTAATGAGTCTTTTGCGGCTTAATCATCTTAACGACGAAGAGCGTAATGCGGTATCTACACTTGTAGAAGAATACGCAGACCTCTTTCATCTACCTGGCGAACCCCTT
Organism: Ophion ventricosus; assembly: GCA_963932345.1. Classification (NCBI taxonomy): domain Eukaryota; kingdom Metazoa; phylum Arthropoda; class Insecta; order Hymenoptera; family Ichneumonidae; genus Ophion; species Ophion ventricosus. The sequence continues at coordinate 6,324,909 of OZ010715.1, read as the reverse complement.
CGATCAACAAGCGAATGCAAACACCGAATTCCCACTGTCGATGATCGACCTGTCAATACGAGGCAATATAGGCACCCACCATTCCAAAAGCCGGAAATAGAGAAACAGATCAACGATCTGCTAGAGCTGAATATCATCGGACCCCTTGAAGTCACCGTATAATTCCCCAGTATGGATAGTTCCGAAAAAAGCAGACTCAAAAGGCAATAAGCGATGGAGACTCGTAATCGATTTCAGAAAACTTAATGATGTCACAATAGGAGATGCCTACCCCCTGCCGTTAATAACAGACATCCTTGACCAACTCGGCGGTGCGAAATACTTTTCTATTTTCGACCTAGCATCTCGTTTTCATCAGATAGAAATGGATCCGAAAGACAAACCCAAAACAGCCTTCACGACCCCACACGGTCATTACGAATTCAATAGAATGCCATTCGGATTAAAAAACGCACCAGCCACTTTTCAACGGCTAATGAATCTTGTACTAAAAGGATTACAGGGAAACGATTTATTCGTATATGTGGATGACATAGTAATCTACGCACGTTCAATCGAAGAACACGAGAATAAATTTAGGAAACTCGCGGAAAGATTACGTAATGCAAACCTAACTCTTCAAACAGATAAATGCGAATTTTTGAGAACTGAAGTAAGATATCTAGGACACCAAATTTCTGCAGATGGACTAAAGCCAGATCCTAAAAATATCGAAGCCGTAAGAGAATTCAAGACACCAAGCACCCCGAAGAACGTAAAAGAATTTTTGGGTTTAGCCGGATATTATCGGCGTTTCATAAAAAATTTCGCAGCAATAGCAAAACCCCTATCAGATCTCACTAGCAAAAACGTTAAATTCCATTGGACATCTCAACATCAATTGGCATTCGAAACATTACGAGATAAATTGTGCTCAACACCGATCCTACAATACCCAAATTTCTCGGAACCTTTCATCGTAACAACCGACGAATCTAATTATGCCGTCGGTGCAATCCTTTCACAAGGAAAAGTCGGAGAAGACCCCATGGTCGCAGCTGCTTCAAGGGTCCTCAACAAGGCCGAAAGAAATTATTCGACCCTGGACAAAGAAATGGTCGCTGTGGTGTTTGCTTTAAAAACCTTCCGACCCTATCTTTATGGCAGGCCATTTACCCTACTAACCGACCACCGGCCACTCGTCTGGGTAAACTCGATGAATGACCCGACGTCACGTGTACTGAGATGGAGAGAGAGACTTAAAGAATTCGATTTCAAAATCCAGTACAAACCAGGAAGAGTTAACACAAATGCTGACGCACTTTCTCGAAATCCAATAGCTCTTCCTATAAAATTTAAATGGCGAACGAGCGAAACCCCACACGGAGGAAAAATCCTTCATCCAAATCCAGGTATCGCAAGAACATATTCATCATCAGACCCAATCGCCATCAACAAGAAACTCAAAAAATCAAAAACTACTTCGGAGGAGGACATCGCGTATGCCCCGCCACTAAATCAATCAATACCTATCCCTCAAGCAACCAAATTCACAGATACGGTAATTCCGAGAGAAACGTACGTGAGACCCGTTGCAGAACGATGCAAGGAAATCCAAAATCAAAAAATCTCTACTCCTCAGGCAAGCGACCTTACAAGTCCGGCAATTCCGAGAGAAACGTTTGTAAGCCCGCGCGCCAAAGGATCTTCACTAACTCAAGGTGACCGGCCTGATCAACCGATCATCAGCGATCTCCAAAATAAGAGACCGCGTAATAGATCAAATTCATCAGAAACTAATTCCTCAGAACTTCAAAAATCAAATCTTCCAAAGCATCAAAAAATAAATCCTCCAGAGCATCGAAGATCAAATTCTTCAACGCAACAAACGCTAAACTCATCAGAATGTCAAAGACCGAATGCGTTAGAAAACCATGAATCGCATTCATCAGAATATCGAAGGGAAAAACGCAAAATCTTAGTCAAAAAGAGAAGTGACACTCGTCGATATCTCCCCTTCGGGAACCCTTCGAAATCGGAATCTTCATCATCACCAGAAGAAGACGAGGAAAACACAAGCCACATGGCTGTGAGAAAAGCTAGCACGCCTAAGACCCCCTCCTCTTCGGAGCAAGTATCGGACGACGGCAGCCTAAGCAGCACCGCCATAAATTACGAAAAGCGTGCACACGAAACATCGGAGACCACTTCACCACCAACAAGTCGTACTAAAATAAAATCCTTGAAAGATCGCAGTCATCCGGATGGTTACGAAAAGGCAAACGAAGAGGCCCCCACGAAAGACGCATCACATTCTCCTAAAGAAACACAAAATTTCCAAAACTTTCACACCTCTGAACCAATGGACGTAGGCCTCTCAAACGAAGATAGAAAATCGACAGACGAAAGTCATAAAATTCAAGTTGTAAGATCCTCTATTGGCAACGCGGGACAAGGCGCGCCTAGCGTAACAAATACCACGAAGCAGAGCAAACCGATACCTTTAGCGACTCGTAAATCTTCAAGACCAAGAAAACCCAAGAAATGTTTCTGCTGTCCCGATGCAAGTGACCATGTACACATGAATGCCCTACACATACAACTTACGAAAAAAGGGAAAAAGCCACCCAGGAGTAACCCGCAAACAAGTACAATCGGAAACTCCCCTGGCCAGACACAGCTCCCACTCACTCCCCCCGACATCACAAATGCTAATAATTCCGAAATCGAATCCTCACACCAAACAATGGAAAACTCCCCTCCCACACCACAGACTAATTCCCCCCCTATAATCGAAAATGGAGATGACAATGACAAAACAAACACCGCTGACGACGAACCATCAAACAATAACGAACAAGAACAAAAAACCATCAACGTCATTGAAACAAGGGACAACCTCGAAATGACAAAAAATCACTACGCTTGTTTCGTTTGCGCCGATGGCACAGTCTCAAACGAAATCGGCAAACGTCTAATCGAAGTGGGCTTGTTGAAAAATTTATCTCCAAATAACACCTTTGAAATCGGGCAGATCCTCATGTCAGGAACACCAAAGAAACGTGTGTTCGCTCTAGTAACTCAAGAAAATGGTACCTCACCCTTAACAGAAGAAAATCTCGTCAGAACGCTCAGAAATTTAAAAACAAAAATGGAAGAATTAAACATTAAATCAACAGCATTTTCTCAGAAACGCAGTAATCTCAACCACTCAGCATGGACCAAGATAAAAAATATCATCCAAGAAATCTTCGCGGACTCCGAAATTCAAATAACAATCTGCCGCGACGAAATCACTGTTCCACCTGAGCAGGATAGGCTTGAGATAATAAAAGAATGTCACGAATCCCCAACAGCTGGCCATACAGGTGTAACGAAGACATATAATAGGATCCGTCAACAATATTTCTGGGACAATCTCAAAAAGCAAGTAGAGGACTACAGCCGACAATGCGCTAGTTGCCAGAGAAAAAAATTAGTAAGAATTAAAACAAAACAGCCTATGGTAATCACAGATACTCCGATCGGCGTATTCGACAAAATCGCAATGGATATAGTCGGACCGATAACTCCAGAATCTGAACTTGGTCACCGTTTCATATTAACCATTCAGGACAACCTTTCGAAATTTTCATTTGCAATTCCGCTGAAAAGCGCTACGGCTTACGAAATCGCCTACGCATTAGTCACGGAATTTATATGCGTATTCGGATGTCCCAAAGTAATACTCACGGACCAAGGAGCAGCATTTATCGGCCGAGTAATGAAACAATTAACGAAAATCTTAAAAATTAAACAAATAAAGACAACAGCATTCCATCCTCAGTCCAACGGATCGCTCGAACGGAGTCACCAAGTGCTCACAGACTATTTGAAACATTACACCAATAAAACAGACTGGCATAAATGGCTACGGATGGCAACTTTCGCATACAACACAAGCGTACATGAAGGTACAAAATTCACACCGTTCCAGGTAGTCCTAGGCAAGGAAGCACGACTACCCTCACAATTCTCATACTTGGACGAAATTCTGACATACGACGAACACGTGAAAAATCTTGCGAGTCATTTACAAGAAGTACGCAAATTAGCACACGATAACCTCGAAAATGCAAAACAAAAATCCAAAGCTCACTACGACAAAAAGATCAACCCCGTTAACTTTCAAATTGGAGATCAAATCTATTTGATAAAAAATCAACGAACGGGTAAATTCGATGACAATTACCTAGGTCCTTACGAAATCACACAAGTCTTCCCAGATCAAAACGATATCGAAATTGCATTAGGAAACAACAAAAAGAAAATCATTCACTGCGACCGGGCCAAACTAACACACTAAGAATAATCACACAAATACGAAGGTCCGATGCACTCACCCACACACAATACCTTTCAGGCCTACTATGATCCGCAACAAGAACCCCTTCAAATTCATTCCATCCTACCCCTTCAAATTCAACTCACCCCACCCCATCAAACTCGACATTGACAAGAAAGATAGCAATATATGACTACGCCTAGGACAGACTTCCGTTCCAAATTATTTTTTTTTCTCTTCAATATAAAACAAAATCATATAATCTTATACTTAGAATCCATATTACATGTATGCACTTACCTGTCCTATCCTTATTTACCCTGGCGCATATGCACCAAATAGAATGTAAGAACGCGAAATGTAATCAGTCGCAAATATTAAACTATTGTATTAAATAAAAAACCTATTTATTATATGTTTAATTCATATTGTAAATCGATCAATGACGATGCTACACTATCGCGCCCTTATATCAGTCGATTACAATTCATAAATTGAATCTAATTGAGCGAGACGCTCAATCTCGAAGGAGGGAGGTGTTACGTCCCAGCCTCACTTTTTTTCCCGTTCTTCCCAGAACGCCCAACCTATATGCGCACAAAATAGCATCTCCATTTATCGATCAGCGAACTATAAATTATCAATACCAAGCAAGCGTTCACCAAAATTCTCAGACGACCAAAGAACGTCGCCATCGCCTGCCTCCCATAAACACAGCCGATGACAAACGCAATGCACTAGCACCTCAAAAGAGAAATCATACTCTCGCGACCGCCGAAACAGGAACACAGAGATAAAGCTCCGCCACAATCCCTCTTTGTCCTACGACCTAAATCCACCCGACAAAGAAAACTCGTGCGAGTCAAATCACGTCATTCGCTCCTATAGAGAAACCTATACGTCCCAAATCTATACGATAGAGACAGAACGACTGCACCAATCACAGCAGCGCTCTAATTAATAAATGAATAAAAATCTCTCTCCCACATCATGCCAACCTATCACCGAGGTCGACCTAATTTCATATCCAATCCCTAAGCTACGTACAACAAAACTGCATTCCCCCAAAAGCTCCTTCCCCCAAAAATGAAACCTTCCTAATTTTTCCTTTCACGAAGGAGCAGGCACTCTGTTCTTGATCTCCGAATCGAATAGTCGACTTATAAAATTAAACCCTTTTGCGCTTTGTATCCGTTGAACAATTATACGCGTTTCTTTTTTTTGTACCGAGTTATAAGTTGTAAGAATAAGAGGTTAATAAACTTAATAATCTGTATTAAGACCAAATCTACGCGTCTAAACCTTTTATTCAACCAACGATCAATCCCTCGGGCGAATCCATCTCTCAATCCAGAAACACGCACCTAAAATTCTCTAAATCAAAATTGTTATTAAATTGTGTTCGGAACTCACGTGGAAGCCAATCAAATACTCACCGCGCGAATCTTAATTCAAATTTCGCGCTCTAACTCGGCAACTTCGCGAGTCCATTCTAAATCTCCCTCCGGGACGTAACAAGCGTCCATACGCCGGTACGCTAGTACGACAATCTTTTCCTAAATGGCCTATCTTATGACACTTGTGACACGTCACGGGCGTGCGTTTTTCCAAGTGCGTTTGTTTGTTGATCGATTCGCCGCCTTGAACCGATTTTTCTTCTTCCATGGCTCCTTTTAGGGCCGATCCGAGATCTTCAAATCCTCGGGCCTTTACTATAACTTGATACTCTCGTCGGAGTCCTCTTTCAAAATTATGTAGTGCTAACTGGCGAACATAAGTTTCTATTGTTTTCTTTCCTGCTGATGTTCCTTCTTTTGCTGTGCTAGCATCTACTAGTTCCATCATAATTGTTTCGAGTCGTTGACCGTAAGCTAACACGCTCTCGTTTGCTCTTTGTCTACATGTATTAAAATCTACCTGTAAGGCGGCTATAGTACGTCGAGTCCCGTACAATGCCGTCATCTCTTCTTTAAATTGTATGTATGAATCAATTTGTTTGTATCGTGTGTCTTTTCGCGCTTTCCCTACGATTTTTGTTGCTAATACGGATTTTAATAAGGTTTGTTGGTCCGCGGGTGCGATAATTTCATTTGCATAATCATACGCTTCTATTATATCCTCTACTTCTTCAGGCTTTGTTCCGTCGAATCGTGGTATGCGGCTTCGGGCCTCTTTCAACGTCATAAATTAATTTTGCTCTGGTCGCGCCATATTTTCAAAGTTAATTGCTAACAGAGAAAATTCCTGTAAATCGATTTCACGACCGCGCCTAATTTCTACAGTATCGGGCGATTGATCTGAATCGGATAAGAATGTTACGGTTTGATCTGTTGCAGATCGAAATTTTGTTCTTTTCGTTACAGCGCGTCTAGCAATAGATTTTTGTGAATTCGGGGTATCGTCGGAACTAGTTTCTATTCTAGGACGTTTTTTACTAGGTTCCTCTTCTAATTCGTCTTTTAATTCATCTTCACGACGCTTGTCGAAAATTGATTCTAATGATCGCGATAATACATGTCTACCAGGTAATCGATATAAATTTTTACGCTCGTCTTCGTTCGACATTAATCCCTAGTTGGCTTTGGAGGGTTTTCATATATAAATGTTCCGTCACTTACAGTAAGATGATCCGTTGCATGATGATCGATGCCTTGTAGTTGGATCGCTGTTGCTTGTAGCTTCGTTGCTCAGGTTCGGACGTTCAACTCGTGTGGAAGGCCTTGGAAGGTGTGGAACGGCGTTGCGTCCCTGTTGTCGTGTTGCTTTGATTGTTGAACTCGTACTCGTTGTTGATCTCTTTTTTTTTTGTTGATGGCGATGTTGAGTCTTCGGTCTCGTGGTCGGTCTGGTTTCGATGATCCTCGGGATCCGGTTTATTTTGAATAGCTCTGTACGTAGGCTCGGCCGTCTGCTTACGTTTCAATTTTTTGTTTTTCCCTTTTTTGACTCGGTCGGGATGCTTGTAGTAGTTGCTTTTTTGTGTTTTCTTATTTCTTTTTTTTTTTGACGTGACTCGGTCACTTGTACTTGCGTTGTATATCTTCAGCTATTTTTTTTTTCCCAATGAGTTCGCGTTTCCCAAGTTGTGGTATCCCACCGCTGCCACCAATGTTGTGCCGCTAATTTTGCGCCAACATGATTGTGCCCTTGAAGTTACGTCCCCGAAGAGACTGGTGGCGGGAATCGGGCGATCGAGGACGGGTAGCTGGGTACTTCCAATAATGAGTAAATCTCCAACTCGAGAATTGTGAACTTACAAATATTCAACTTTATTATAACTAGGCAACATTTGTCGGGCAAGATGTTAAGTTGCCTTGAGACCGACCTCTTCGGTTACCACCCGAAGACTGACTTTTACCTTTCGGTTCCTCTAATTGTCAGCTTGGTTATTGGCGATCGAACGTTCGAATCGTTCGATGTCGATTCAGCGATTCGTGTCGCCAAAGTCACCTCTGGAGGTGCTTCACTTGCCAAAACTGCTGTCGTTGCACTGGGGCCTATGGCCTCTCGATTTCGCAAATCGAATATGCTTGTTTCTATGCGTCTTAAATTATGCGCTGAATTTCGGGGCACAACAAATGCGACTATTTTTTTTTTTTATTTCGATGGAGGCGCTGACGCACAGTGAAGTTCACCTCCACTTTTTTAAAGGAAATGGTACATTTTTTTTCAACCATCTTTTGGAGCACCTCAAGCCGCATAAAAAACATTTGGGGGTCAAAGTCGTTCAAGGTCATTGAACAATGTTGCAATGATGTCGACCGAAAATTTGGAAATAAGCAGATTAGCTGAGGATCACGAATAGGCTGGCCTGCTCGATCACCGGACTTAACTCCACTCGATTTTTATTTATGGGGGACGTTAAAGGATAAAGTTTATCAAAATATGCCCACAACACCGGAGAACATGCGAGAACGCATCATCAACGCGTCTAACAGCATCACTCCGGAAAGCATTCTACGATCGAAACAAGATCTGACTGTTCGACTGCAAAAATGTTTGGAGGCTGGTGGAGGTCATTTTGAACATCTATTGAAATAAAATATAAATTTGAAAATATTTTTGGTATCGATCCGATTTTCATCGATACTGACCTTGAATGACCTTGAACGACTTTGACCCCCAAATGTTTTTTATGCGGCTTGAGGTGCTCCACAAGATGGTTGAAAAAAAAAGTACCATTCCGTTTAAAAAAGTGGAGGTGACCTTCACTGTGCGTCAGCGCCTCCACCGAAATAAAAAAAAGGGTCGCATTTGATGGCCCTCTTCACACCGTACAACTTTTGTCTGGAACATTTTTTTATGACGTCGATAATTACCGAGTTATTTCGGGTGGCAGAGATAAAATGGACACCCTGTATATATAACACAAGTCCGCCAGCTTCCGCAGCGCCGCTTATGCGGAACCTTGTTTCAGGACACTTTTACGGACACGCCAGAATACGGAGTTAGCACTCCTTCCCTATAGTCTCCTTGGAGACTACACTAAAGCAAGGTCCGTGGATTGGTAGCAATGCTACCAATCCACGGACCTTGTACTAAAGTAGTCCGAACTCTAATGGAAGGGGTAGTGAAAAGTGACCACGGAATCTAACACCTAGGTTTGGTATCAATCCTCTCGCTAGCAGCGCTAGTCAAAGGCGAGGACGCCTGAAGTTAACTATGTGTAAGAAAGACGAAACGAGGTGGATCGCGGGAACACGGCGAATGAAAACAATAGCATCCATATTGGATTCTTGAATCGAACAGTGTGCTTGTGTTTTATGTGAGCGGATTGTTTATTGGATTTGTTAAACCAAAGACTAGCTATTATCGGACTATCGTTATATTGAGGTAAGTATATTCTTTTTTTTTAATTGGAGAATGAATTATTCACTTTCATCAAGCAGTGCACACCTGATATTTCTCTTTTTCTGTTTGTCGTTGTCTGTAACTTCTTCTTCCCACTTACATCCAGTATAATTGAAACATATTTATTGTATTATTTCCTCGAAACAGAATGGGGAAAGTTTGTGCAGCTGCGGATTGCACGAGTGGCAGCAAACCCAGCCGGGGCGAACGGCAATTGGGCGATATCCGGCAACTGTCACTATTCAAAGTGTCAAAGGTAAATTAATTTCTATTATTCGCATGTAGTGTGTGTGCATTTGGTCTCATGAATGAGAAACTTATTACAAATAATGAGGGGAGGTCCAAATTAAAGAAGCAACCTCACGTAATTAATGGACGTCCCCTTACCAATATTATCATTATTATCACCCAACTAATATTTAGTTGTAGCAAGGAATCATTTGGTCATTGTGCGAAGCTCTAAATTGACGATTTATTTATTATTTTAAACAAATAATTCCGACAGCGGCCAACAGTCTTGGTACTCGACATCTCGTCCAAGTAACCGCGACGATAATGAAATATCGTTCTAACTTACGACTAAGTTGAGTCTTCTTGAACATGGTAAGTTTGCGAAAATATATACTTTAGGCTTTTTTAGCATAATCCGTTATTAACTCAAAGAATTTTTGGTGATTATAAAAATTGTATAAAGTTTTATTTAACTTGAAAAGCGAATTTCGTTCTTATATCTATAACAGTTAGAGAATGAATGATTGAAAAATAACCACTTATCAATAAAGGCGAATGTCATTTCTTTTTTCGTTTCCAGGGCTCTTTATGTAACGAACAATTGTTCTAAAAGTCCTACACTAAAATCAGGCTAAAATCGCTGGGCTATTTAGACAATTTAATGATTTACCTGAAATAATGTGTCTTAGTATCGATTTTCGAATTACATAGTATATCCCTACTAATCCATAAAAATGAAACATTGTCTTTTGGGTTGTATGGCCTTCTTTGAGCAACTCCATTTTTGAGTTATCTAATTCAATTCTAATCGAATACTGAAGAATTGTTTTTAATTTCAGAAACATACAAACTTGCACCTGACAATGACACTGGACACTGGGTTCAATATCACGAAAAAGGGCGGTTAGAGATTCCAACATCACATGTGTGGTTAACGGGCCGCAATTGTTGTTGGATATACATCTCAACAAGTATCGTGAGCATTTCAAGGTTTGCTGTTCTTACACATAGAAATTTTATAATGTTGACTGTAAAATTACAATGTAGGGGATCTTTTTTAATGATCGCATTGAATATTTTTTAATAATTACTAAGAATACATTTTATAGATGTATAATCGACATTGTTGCTGGTAAAAATAACAATGTTTTATTCATTATTCAGATGGATAATTCTTGTCATTTAACATTCAATTGATGGCAGGATTTTTAAATCACTAAACTAATTGATATCTCACAGTTATTTAAAACTGAAGGATGTATGGCACGTACAGGCTAAACAAAACCGAAATAGAGCGAGAATTTCGCGTACTTAGCGATCCTATAAAAATCTGACAAAAAATCAATCGTATGTAAAATACTAAGGACAGTAATTTCCAATAATAGCAATATTAAAAAGTTATTAACAACTCATTAAAACAACAAAAAAATCTGAAAATATGCAGAAAACTTATTTTCTTCTCATACACTTGAATTTTATTCAAAATTTTGTCGGCAGTTTGAACTTCCATTTTTTCTAATTTTGTTTAAAACTCTATAAACGAAACCGCTTGTTAAATGGGTTGAACATTTCTCACAAGTAATGAGAAACCTTTACATACCAGAAAAGATGAATAATTTTCTATTTCGTATAATTTTTTCAAAATTAAAAACAAAAATTTCACAACACCGAAAAAATTTTGAAAGAATTCAAGTGTATTCAAAAAAATTAACGAATTAATGTAGTATGAACAGAAAAGAATTTGTTTTTCACTAATTTGTTAATAACTTTTTAATATTGTTATTATTGAAAATGACTGTGCTCAGTATCCGAGATACGATTGATTTTTTCAATTTTTTATAGTATTGCTAACTATGCGAAATTCTCGTTCTATTTCGGTTCTGTTGAGACTATACGGGCCATACTTTCTTAATGGACTAATTAATTGTGATATTGAATAAGATTCAATGATGGGGATAATAACAGTTGTATTACTCACAGGATATACGATAATTATACTCCAAAGGGGTTCGTCTATTGATTTTACAGTATGACATCAATAATTATGATAATAATCTGAAACTTCATGAATTACAGAATATCCCATAGTATTATCTAAAAATAATTTCAACGATTTAAACCCGGTGCGTTGGTCTAGTGATCAGCGTGCTAGCCAGCGGAACGGGAGGTCGCAGATTCGAATCCCAGTCGCGTTACTTACGTCGTGAAATATTTTTCTTCGATATTTCTCGGCGAAAGACGACTAGTTCCGTGACTGGGAGGCGAACTTGGGACCGGCTGTATCGGTATAAGTTTTCCGCAGTTTCCCTATGCCCATGGCAGACATGTCATGGTGAATACGATACAGAGGGGGAAGTCGGCTGCGGCCGCAAGGTGGGGGATGGGAGGTAGATGGGGGAATTGTGAAGGGGAGGTAGACGGGGGAATTGTGGAATGGGAGATATAGAGAGGTGATGTGGAATGGGTGAAAAACGCAGTTGAGGTGGGTTGGGGCTCGTAAAAAGGGGAACACCCTGTACGGCTGGAACAAAACCAATAAAAAATAATAATAATTTCAACGATTTAATTATTGCACTGTATAAACATAGAACCTAACAAATATTTAATAAATTCCACAGGATATTTAGTGTTCACCGATATCTGAGTGTTGCCAGAGTGCCCGGCGAACTACGGTGACATAACGAATTCCGGTTTTCATCTGTTCGACGCGAACGAAATGTCGTTCCTTGTCGTCGAAGAGCAGAAGAAGATGGAGCAGTGAGATTACAAGCAGTTCAAGCAATCGAAAACGCAAGTCCCTTCGGTATTGAAATCCGACGCAGCATCAACTTCCAGAACGAGGGCAATAATTCGGTCTCAGAAATCTCGAAATCTACCGAGAAAATGGTAGAAAGTCAACAAAAAGAAATCCTAGTCGTTTTAACTATAATTGAGTTACGCAAACGTGGAAAAAATCAGTTAGAGTAAGACGTTCTAATACGCGGCAGTTTTATAGAAATTTGGAAAACAATTATCATGTGGAACATATCGACATGAATTTAAAATAATAATTCGAAAATTGTTTAAAAAAAATTTAATCGGTTAATATTCAGAGAAATTTGAGGAATCATTGAGCAAAATGTTTGGCTGTTATTATACCGTTCATACTTTTTCAAAAAGAACGAGGAAGAAGCAAATTCCCAACGCGCACTTCAGTTGAGCTGTTTGGGTTGAAATTTTTAAAAATTCTAAAATAACAACAAATAAAAAGGAAAAAATTAAAATCTTTGTTGCGAACTGTGAGAAGCTCTTCAATTAAGTGTTCAAATTGTAACCGAAGACGATCCACTCATTTCGGTAATCGCTCGAAAATGACAAAAATCGAGCTATTCATGAAATTCAATACTTTTCATCTAAATGTATGCTTATCCTAAGTCCACTTTCACAAAAATATAGCTAGTTCAAATTGTTACGCTGACTGTTTAGATTCTTGTGTACTACGTACATAATTCCAAATTTATTCAGCGGATAAACGCGTTCAAATTTGTAAACTTGGAAAGCAGCGAATCTTCGATAATATTATTATTATGTACAATAGTATATAAAATACTATATAAATATGCTATTAAGTATTATATTACTTTCCTCATGATAATATAATCCGGGAAATAGTCTTTCAATTTGTGAATATTTTTTTATATTGTTACTATTTGAAATCAATGTAATTGGTAGCTTCTATATGACTGATTTGTTTTCAGATTTTTATACCATCGCTAAGTACTTGAAATTCGCATTCTATTTCAGTTCAGTATTTCGATTTTCTTGGGATCGTGCCTCCAGATTATCCTTAAATACTAATAAGCGTCTTTACCTCTTTTGTCTCAATAAATAAATATGTAAAATTCAAGTGGTTTTTTCCGCTTTGTATAATGTGTATGGGCGAAATGAACAGATGTTTTCAAAATTATATTTATTGGAAATCATGTTATAACAATATATTTACCAAAGGCGTGCGGAGTCCGGTAAAGGCTAGTATTGTCATAATCGCTAAGCAATGATGTACATTGACCGGGTCGCAGACTTATTTCTGCCGACATGAACAAAAAATAATTTCTGCATGTAATCGGAGGTGTTCTTCAATTGCGTATACTATTTAATGAGTGGTGTATACAAAATTACCTTCTTTTGAAAGAACTTCATCTTAACTTTGGTGAATTATATTTTCATATTTAGTTAAGAACTTTGGGGCGAATAACATCTGGAATAAGATTTCTTTTTAGAAAGACTTTTTTATTTTAATATCTCACTTAATGCTTTTCTCTTCCATAAAATAGAAAAAAAATATATTATTTTTATCATGAAAATGTACTCTGGGAAAATTTCTCCCACATATTGTTAGATCCAAAGTAAATAACTAACGAAAAATGTATTTTCACAAAAAAAAACTCATCCATCAACAATTGTCAAAATAATAACTAAATAAAATGAGAGTCAGTTGAAAAAGAATATATTTCTGGATTACTCAAAATAATGTGTATTTGCAGGCTTTTTTCGGTATATTCGAAAAATTTTGCCAACGTTATATATAAATTATAATCGTTCGTGTAAACATTCTTTGCATTTGCACGCACGAACAAATATATCGTGAATTTCTATTTAAAATTATACCGTATAACTTGAGAAGATATAAAAGAAAGTAATAGAAGCAACGACGGTTCCGCCACAAATTTTCTATATTCTGCACAAAAAAAATGACGAATGCGGTATTCTCTAATATAATAATATGTGTATTCATGTATATATTTTGTTACAAACACTAAGCAATAATGTGAAATGAGCAGGTGGCATTCTTTCGATTATTCAGTTTTTCCTTTGCTTGTTTTGATTCTGAATAAACGAAATGAAGATGCCTGTGATGTACTCCCCACTCCCCAGACGTTAGGCAACACTATCGCTATGTAGCGGAACTAAAGCCCATTACACAATGAAAAAAATAAGGTATAAGAAATAAGGAACAAGGAATTGCGGAATCCAGCGATGGCAGAACCGTTGATCAATTCACAATTCACAAATAAGGAATAACGAATAAGAAATAGGAACAGAATTTCCGTCGCGGTGGAAATCTGTTCCTTATTTCTTATAGCCAGCCAATCACAAGATTGTTTTTTATATGGTGGCATTTTTCCATCGAAGCGTCGTGAGTCGTACCTAACCTTTTTCGAGTTCAAATTGACAGTAAATAAAAGCACAGAAATGGGCCATAGCCAGTATTCATTACCGGATCATGAAAATCCGTATGAAGAACCGAATGATATATTCAGAACTCAGGACGTAATTCATTATGAGGACATTATGACCGAAAAAGTTGGCGATGAACTCCTTATAGAAATGGTACGGTCTCGACCGTATTTGTACAACAAAGCTGTAGCGGATTACCGGAACACAGGAATGAAAGAAAACGCGTGGCGAGAAATCGCTACAGTAATGAATGTTTCAGGTATGTTTGAATAAAATGTTGTTCCCGCTGGATAAGCAATATTAAATAGTCACTGTAAGCCATGGTCTGAAACTATAAATCTTACGTTTCATTTATTGCAGTGCCAGAGTGTCAATCACGTTGGGTTCGTCTCCGCCAGCACTACAGCAAAGAGAGGCACCAACGAGAACTGGAGATGAGAAGTGGGGCAGGAAAATCAATAAGAAAAGAGTGGATTTTATACGAGTCTTTGGCATTTCTAAACCAACATGTTGCAAAAAGAAAGTTCGTCAAGTTTTATAATAATAATAATCATAAATCATGCATCTGTAATGACAGTTTGTGTTATTTATGTGCAGTTTTTAATGTTTGTTATGTTATTATTCCAGTTCTTTTTGTAATGTTGCTTTGAAAGCATCCGCGACAGCGATCCCGCAGTCTACTTCACAGCAAACTCCGGTTGAATCACTTGAAAGTGAAAGGGGAAAAGAAAATTGTGATCTGCAAGAAAATTATGGTAGGATACGTTAGAACTATTCATACAAAAATTGTGGTATATAAATCGTTGCAAAATATTGTGTTTTAGATGAGCTGCCAGTGACTTCACTTCTTAACACTGGTAAGCACAATATCTTTGTGCCCAGTAGGAGCAACATCATACCTGCGAACCAATGTGGACGTGTAAGAGATTTATTTTCAATTCTAAATCTTTCCTTATACATAGATTGTAAATATATTTTTGTACTGTTATGAAAGAAACAACAAGAACAATGTTAAATGTATTAAAAATTTGGCACTCTGCGAGACTTGCAGTAACATTTAAAGCCACAAATTATTATTTTTCAACGATGTTCTATAGCCAGCGACACCTTCAGCATCATCGTCATCAACATTGGAGTCTGAATCGTCGAGACAAACGCCGACTCCGGTGACTCCAATGAGATGTTATCTGAATGATGATAGAAAGATGAAAAGGCAAAAAGTGGATCCAGTCGAAACAGCTTTTCATCGAATGAACTCAATTATCACAACAATGGTTGATAAAATCTGTTCAAAACCAGCCAAAGCGAACGTCGGTGATGATAATGATCCGGATGTAATCATTGGAAAACTCGTCACAGCAGAATTGAAAAATACCGCAGAACCAAAGAAAGGACGGATGAAGAAAAAATTTATGAGTATTTTGTATTCGTTGGATGAAGATTAACAATTCATGTATATCATTTTATGATGACAGTTGCGCCCTTTGTTTGAAGAGAGTTTTCTTATGCTTTGTTCAGATTATTGGTGGTATTTTATGTCCATTTTATTCTATAAAAGATTATTAGTATTACTGATGAAGTCTGATTAAATATAAAAATTCATATGCTAAGTATTTTTCTATAAAAGTTCTATAAAAATTAAAAAATAAGAATTCTACAAAAGATTATTAGTATTACTAATGAAGTCTGATTAAATATAAAAATTAATATACTGAGCATTTTAAGTATTTTTGTAAAACCAAAGTGTACACAAATAAAAGCACAGTTAATACAAATTTTTAAATAAATATTTTATTCCATTGTTACATTCCATTATTCCATATAGTACAATTCGCCAAGTATGTGTATATACAATTGTTAATTATAAATAAATATTAAATAAATAGTCATTGACGGTATATATACAATATTATTGTACGCAAGAATAGAGTCCGATAGTAGTAACAACTGTTTTAGTTAAAAATTATCGGATAAAAATATTTCATAAATGCATGGGTGTATTTGCAAATTTCTATTTATATAAAAAAAACTTCACCGTCACAAAACTTCCTCTATGAGGAAACAATAACTCACAAATTATAAATTATAGCTTGTTTCCGCATTACTTAATTTATACAAGTTTCAAACGATGTCTCCATGCATTCCTCCTCTTATATATTCATACTGCCATGGAATTTCGCTAGTGGGTGTCATAAAGTAAGTCGCTAAGGTGTCACGCATTTCATATGCTGCTCTTGTTGCACGGTGTGCTCCTACGTTCCCTATGGATTGAAGCGAGTTATCTTGCACTCGTTCCCTCCATTCTCCACTAATTATTTCACCCTGAGCATCTTCGTGGTCGGTGAATTGAGGAGGGCAATATCTTTGTTCTTCTACTGACAACTCATCGTTTTTACATTTTAAAAAATTGTGCAAACAAATTGTCGCTATTACAATTCTATCGACAACATCCGGGTGAACACATATTGATCTTCTGAATATTCTCCATCTGGACACAAGGATTCCAAAAGTATTTTCGATAGTCCTTCGGGCACGCGACAATCGATAGTTGAAAATTCTTTTTTTTCGTTCAAGCATCTACCTGGATATGGTCGCATCATGTTTGTTGACATCTGGAATGCTTCGTCGCCAACAAAATAACACGGCACTTGAATGTCCGATCCAGGTAATTTTGCCTTCCCGTTTGGTAAATTTTATTGTCCTTCATACAAAGCTCTGCCAAACGTTGATCTGGACAAAATTCCATCATCATTCTCACTGCCAAATGCGCCAACATCACAAACAGTGAACTTATATTTGCTGCCACATGCTGACATTAAGCCAATGCTGAACGTTTTTTGTAATTAAAGAACAACGATCCAGAGTTGGGTGGTGTTTGAACAACAATGTGTTTGCCATCTATTGCTCCAACACAATTTGGCATATTCCAGTCCATTAGGAAATCAGCAGCAATCTTTTTCCATTCATCTTCCGTAGGAGCTTTCAAATAAAGTGGCATCAAAACATCTGATATAATAGCACATGTTTCTTTTATGATGTTATGCGCAGTCGACTCTCCTATCCGATATGCCAATGCCACAGAGAACACCTGATCTCCAGTTGCCAAATATCTGTAAAATTAATTATTCATGTATCGTTGATCTCAAAACAGTGACCCTGTAACTGCTACTTCATGCATATAACTTTCAGTATTAGACCTACAGCAAAATTATATTTTAATTTGTTCAAAATAAAAATTTTAATTAAATTTAAATTTAAATTAAAAAATAAAAATAAAAAAAAATAAAAATTTGTATAATTTGTTAAATATAAAAACATATGATGAACCTTAATGTTATTGCGAGACATTGCTGAGGGTCAATCGATGGACGTGCACTTCTTTTTGTTATGTATGGAGCAACCAAGCGCAGGAGCTCATAGAATGTATAGCGAAAAAAGAGATCGGGATCTTCTTTCAACTCTGTGAAAAGAGTTGCAAAGTCAACCTGTTCTCGTCTTCTGGTATTAATCGGTCGCACCCACCATCTTCTTTTTCTCCACCGTTTCCTTTTGTTGGCCTTCCACGCTGTGAGCAATGTTAACCCAACAGCTTGCATCGTAAGAAGAAATAATAACAAATCTTCATCCTCCATGCTTGGTTGACTAAAATAATAAAAAAGTTTATTAACTCCAAAAATTAACAAGTTCATTAACTCCAAAAATTAACAAGTTCATTAACTTAAAAGATTCATAAGTTTATTATCCCGTTCAAATATAATATACAAGTATATATATAAGTATATAGTATAGTATAGTAGATAAATTAAAAAAAAAAATTACCGATCTTTCCTGTGCACTTATAATCCACTTTTTATGTATCAACCATGCAACGCATCAATGGGTTGCGCTAACAATTAGGTTATGTTTTTGACATTCGTACACACACCAGCAGCAGGCATTCAACCGCTGCGATTGGTTAAATATTGTAGCCTATCGCCCATTGGGTATTGGTTGCTGTGCTATTTCTTATTCCTTGTTCCTTATTGCTTATTCCTTATCTCTTATACCTTATTTTTTTCATTGTGTAATGGGCTTAACTTTAGGCGTCATGTTTCGTGACCACAGAGATCAGTAGGGAGATGTACAACGCTCCCGTTTTCGGCGTGCCTCGGAAATGGCGCTAAATCGCGGCGGCGAGTTCGGGAATATAATTTTGTGATCATCGCCTCTGTCGAGGTTGCAGATTCCCTTGTAGCCGCGCGAGTCGTGATCACCGCTCTTGTCGGTATCGCAGTCAGCGTGAACACGAATGGGTAGCTCGGTGGGGGAAAAGTCTCCGCCCCTCGCATATCGTGCTTACCCGACAGGCGTACGGAGCGAGGTTTTCGGTCCGATCGAGCTCAATATATTTGTGTGGCCGTATTGTGGATTAGAATATGCATTAAATGAATTTCAAAGTGAAAAACATGTATCGAGATCATTATTTTCTTTCGGTTGCCTGTTTGTGCCGAGAATGCGGGTTAAAAAAATTAATGACAAAACGCGTTGAAAAATAAAACGCCGAAACGACCGTGGAAGGTTCAAAGAGAAATCTTGAGCCTTTGCCGCGGTCGTTTCGGCAGTTTGTTTTTTAACACTAAACATTGTAAATAAGTGTATATCATAAATGATCCACTATCCTCAATAAGCGTCGTGGCTGAGTTGGCAGGCTGACGGATTAATAATGCTTGCGGTCCGGGTTCGATCCTCGGTGAATCGATTTTTTTATCTATTTTTTTTTCTTAATTTTATATTCAAAAAATTTCAAACTTCCTCTCCCTTTAGCTACTCTTGCCTGTCCGGGCATTATTTATGATATTTAATTCATATGTTTAATAAAAAAAAAACAATTGCGGTACCGGAGATCGAACCCGCGTCGTCCGTACTCAGAGCCGGCACGCTACATCTAAGCCGCGAGGCTCTTGTGACTTCAAAGCTGCCTTACGTATACATACTTATCCAATGAAAAATGTGTTGAAAAAAAATGCCGAAACGATCGAGAAAGACTGAAAGTTCTCTTTCTCAGTTTCCCTTTCTCGATCGTTTCGGCACTTTTTTGCAACTTATCCAACGTCTATTTATTAAAAAATGCTTTGTTGATTGTTTAGCCGAGTGCACTAATCAAATACTGCATAACTGCAAGTACAGTTTATTTAATCTCATAATAACTTAGTGCACTCGTTCTCGGGGGGCACCACGGGAAGGCAATCAACTCCACCCCCCGTCAGCTCAAAGAGTCTCGTCTTAAAGACGGGACGCTTTCGAGAATATATGGTTCCCAAAAGCGCAACTCAAGGAACTATTGATCGCTCGAAGCGCAGCTTGAAAAGTCTTGACTACGCAATTCGACAATTCAAGATGACTTGCGAAAGTGCTGCTTAAAGAGCCTCCAATTGCAGACAGGTGCGACTTTGATAATCAATCAACGGTTGAATAATTCCATCACGCTGAATTTGCTACAAATTCGACATATTGAAGCGCAGCTCATCGAGCCTCTGATGCAAGCGGACGCAGCTTTTAAGATACAAGTAAATGAATCAAACTGCAACTCAAAGAGCCTCCGCTTGCAGCCAGGTGCTACTTCGATAATGAACGGTTGAATAATGTCAACACTGTGGGTTTGCAGCAAATTTAACATCACGAAGCGCAGCTCATCGAGCCTCTGACTGCAAGTGGGCGCAGCTTTTAAGATACAAGTAAATGAAACAAACTGCAGCTCAAAGAGCCTGCGCTTGCAGCCAGGTGCTACTTCGATAATGAACGATTGAATAATGTCAACACTCTGGGTTTGCAGCAAATTTCACATCACGAAGCGCAGCTCATCGAGCCTCTGACTGCAAGTGGGCGCAGCTTTTAAGATACAAGTAAATGAATCAAACTGCAGCTCAAAGAGCCTCCACTTGCAACCAGGTGCGAGTTCAATAGTATTTGTTACAAACTTACAAACTCTGCAGCTTTTGCAATTTCTGGTTCGGCTTATGTTGCGCTCGAGCTGCGCGAACTGATCGCAATGCGCGATTATTATATTTAGTCTGTGCAAATATTTTTACTCTGACTAAAAACTCCAAATGCTGCATCCGATGAATTTTGCACGGATGCTTTTGATCGTACCATTCAGGATACATTTCAGATGTAACGAGTACGATGTCATCGGTGAGTTTTCGTAGGAGACCTTCAGACTCCCAGTGTTTCTCCCAAAGTTCCGAGAAAGCCTTCAACTGGACTTCTACGATTTGTGCAAACTTTGCAGTTGGTCGCTTTAATTTGGTCACCGTCGGAGTATCAATATCGATGTTTTCGTATTCACGAAACTCGATATAATTTTCTTCTGGCGACGAGTCGTCCATCGGGGTCTTCATAAGGTCATCGTTACAACGGTCACATGGTGTTCTCTTTAAGTTGCGATGCCCAATGTAGCCGGCGAAAAATGCGATGGCATTCTTCTCGTAAAAGCTCAAATCGTGGTGGGACAAATCTTCAGATCGCGATTCATCGCCGTACGACTCGATAATGTCCGACGCGGCCGGAACATCGATATTTGGGTCCATTTCATCGTCACCAATGCAATCGACAGCCAGATCGTCCGTTCCTTCAAACGCCAGCGTTATAGCACTGGTCGGATTGAGACGGGCCGGTGCCTCAGAACATTGTACGTTGCCTTTGTCGCTCGTACCAATGTGTACAGTTGACAGGATATGCCTGATAGTCAATCGTACCATTCTTGCCGTCGGATTCGGATTAAATCCGCCACATCCCCGCAATTTTGAAAAGAAGTGCTCTACCGAATCCTGATTGCAAAGCCCTGCCGCTAGTTCAAACTCAGGATGTTCTTCCTTTATCGAGAGATATGTCATTAAAATCGACTTCACTGTTAACGCCAAACCTATTAAACAGGGTGTTTTCCTCGATCGACTAGTTGGCTTCGGTACTACACTCCAGTTGGAAGCCCAGTCAATGAACTTCGTTAGAGTTTTCTCGATGTTGGGGTTTCGATCCGAGAGGGGCCTTTTTCCGGGATTTTGGCAGAACAACTGGTATCCATTGCACGCATCAATAACACCGTTCATTCTTTCGGCAAATTCTGCAGACTGCCTCCACGTCGTGCTGCTGAGGCCGGCGGGATCCTGACCGGCAGTCCTTATTGCCGCCGCGTATATGTGACTGAGCATTTGAAACGCTCGCTTCACATTCATCGCTTCGAAACTGGACGGCTCAATGTGAGCTATCGTAATATGTGATAGCAATCTGGACGTGGTGTTGGTGCAGTCGTATTTCCACGTGTCTACGAAGTCCGCATACGCGACAATGACCTCGCCATTGCTATATAGCACCTTGTGCGTTCTGAGTATGCTCAGCAATCGCTTTATCAAGAGGGCACATCAAATGATGCGAAGTACTCTTGCCCTTCACAATGGAAAGTAGGGGTTGCAGTGTCCGTCACGCCAAGTACCGAAAAATAAAGCGATTGATTCGATGGTCCTTGATCGTTGTCAGCACAACTTTGGCTCCTACTTCGTGAAGTCTTGCCAAGCACTGCTTTAAAAGCTGATGCATATCATTCGCGTTCATTCCAGTACCCGTCAAGAAATAAGCGATGAATTGGCGCCATGGATTCTTCGCATTTAAGCTATCGAGACAGAAAACGAAGACGTACCGAGCTCGTTCATTGCGGCGTCCGAGTGATCCAAGATCTACGAGCCCTTCGATGCAATCGTACTTAACGGAATATTCTTCGAAGTTCTTGATTGTCATTTCGTCCCATTTGATGCAGCATATCCTTTCCGCAGGTGACAACTGCGCTAACTTGATCTCCAATTTGTCAAAGATAGCTGGGCAAAATCCAGGCTTAATATCAATATCAGATATCCAGAGCCTAACAGTGCTTACGGATGGGAAACGGCAGCCTGCTTTTTGCAAACGTTTGTACGCTGTTGCAGAAGAATAAAATAGCTGTTTCGCCAAATCTTTTTCATCATCTGCATATGAAGCGTTCTTGCGGTGCAACTGAAGTTTGACCATCGCTCTCGCTGCTGGCTCGGTACAATTCCTCTCATCGAGGAATTCATCGATCGTTTTCTCCTTTTTTATTGACTTAATTCGGTTCAAAGCTCGTTTAAGTCGTAGCTGCAGAACCTTGTTTCGCTTGCGTAACAGCTCAAGTTGTACTTGAGCTTGTACTGTCGAAGCTGCTTTTGAGCAATCGAAATTTCGGTTGCGCCGCTTTCGCTTTGCTGGTGCGTGACCTATCGAAGTCTTCGCAACATGTGGGTCGATAGCGGTCCAAGTCATTACTTCATCTTCAGAATCTTCAAAGGACAACACTGCACGCTTTGCGTATTTACGCGTCGGCGACATCATCTTCGCGTCAAAGTGTTACGTCCCAGCCTCACTTTTTTTTCCCGTTCTTCCCAGAACGCCCAACCTATATGCGCACAAAATAGCATCTCCATTTATCGATCAGCGAACTATAAATGATCAATACCAAGCAAGCGTTCACCAAAATTCTCAGACGACCAAAGAACGTCGCCATAGCTTGCCTCCCATAAACACAGCCGATGACAAACGCAATACACTATCACCTCAAAAGAGAAATCATACTCTCGCGACCGCCGAAACAGGAACCCAGAGATAAAGCTCCGCCACAATCCCTCTTTGTCCTACGACCTAAATCCACCCGACAAAGAAAACTCGTGCGAGTCAAATCACGTCATTCGCTCCTATAGAGAAACCTATACGTCCCAAATCTATACGATAGAGACAGAACGTCTGCACCAATCACAGCAGCGCTCTAGTTAATAAATGAATAAAAATCTCTCTCCCACATCATGCCAACCTATCACCGAAGTCGACCTAATTTCATATCCAATCCCTAATCTCCGTACAACAAAACTGCATTCCCCCAAAAGCTCCTTCCCCCAAAAATGAAACCTTCCTAATTTTTCCTTTCACGAAGGAGCAGGCACTCTGTTCTTGATCTCCGAATCGAATAGTCGACTTATAAAATTAAACCCTTTTGCGCTTTGTATCCGTTGAACAATTATACGCGTTTCTTTTTTTGTACCGAGTTATAAGTTGTAAGAATAAGAGGTTAATAAACTTAATAATCTGTATTAAGACCAAATCTACGCGTCTAAACCTTTTATTCAACCAACGATCAATCCCTCGGGCGAATCCATCTCTCAATCCAGAAACACGCACCTAAAATTCTCTAAATCAAAATTGTTATTAAATTGTGTTCGGAACTCACGTGGAAGCCAATCAAAGACTCACCGCGCGAATCTTGATTCAAATTTCGCGCTCTAACTCAAGTTCACTTTGTCTACGTCCATATGATCTTCCGATTTGTTGGAAGTTGTTGTCATCACGATAACGGACTGCTCGAACTCTTTAGGCGGGTAAAATTGTTCTACCTGCACGCTAGAAGCTGAAAGGCTCGTACTTACCGAGTGACATGGACCTGCTACATTACCGTCCTGAACTTCCTCCGGTGCAAAGAATGGCACTGGAACAGCATCGCGGTGCAATCTGCCATTTGCATCGAAATCGTTCAATTCTTCAATTGGGGATTGGCTGTAACCAATTTTACAAATAAATATTACTATTTTCTATAGCTATATATACTAGGGTGCGTTTGATATTTTAAATATATTTTTTCTCTCTTTGCTCCAAAGTTTTGTTTTCCATCCAAAGAAAGTGCTCGTTCAAGGGCATTAATTTTTCACGAATTCACCTCTATGATGAAACTCATTTATCAATCTTGGTTTCCTCATAAGGGAAGCTTTGTGAAAAATGGAAATTAAATATAAAACAATGGTCAAAGTTCTTCTTTGCAATGTTTATAATTTCAACCAATTTTACTTGTAACTTTCAATTAATAAATAATAATATAAATTTATAAGGAAACAATGTCCAAAGTTGTACTTTGCAAATAAAAATTTTTTAATTCTATAAAAGTGGTATGCGTGTATACATTTCTAATAAAATAACATTAATTAAAGAAGTTACTACTCCACTTGCGCGCGAAATTTCACATAGATCCATCGTGCCGTTCGGTAGATGTTGACAATTGAATTTTTATACTTACGATCATTAGATATAAAAAATGTAAAACGTAAAACAATAAACCACGTTGGATACGACTACGAGACATCGTAACAAACACCGTTGCATCATATTTTCATGAAATACAAAGTGTTGCTTACTTTTTACACTTTAGCGGAAGCTGGACAAAAAACAAAATCTTAAAAGAAAATTCAATATCACGTAATATCCGAAGTACTTTACCGATTTTGTCGAAATTCAATACCGAAAAACGTTGAATGTATCTTCAATTATGAACAACTGTTTATCTGAATCGTCAAACTTTTACGAAAGTTACAGCGGTCCGCCCTCTTGTGAAAAATGAAAAGTTCTCTACAAACTCTATGTGGATACATTTTCAAAAAAGGTGCAAAGTAGAACTTTGCACATTGCTTCCTCATAAAGCTCTATTATTTTTTGTTGGAAGTAAATTTCTTTGAAATTATGGCAGTTGCAACGAAGAACTTTTACCATTATTTCATATTTAATTTCCATTTATCACAAAGCCTCCTCTCTGATGAAGCTTACTTATCAATTTTGGCTTCCTCATAGAGGAAGCTTCGTGATAAATGGAAACTAAATATGAAATAATGGTAAAAGTTCTTCTTTGCAACTGCTATAATTTCAACGAAATTTACATATAACAAAAAATAATAGAGATTTATAAGGAAGCAATGTGCAAAATTCTACTTTGCACCTTTTTTAAACTTTTTAATTCTATAAAATTTGTATCAGTTAACATTTTTAATTAAACAACATCAATTAAAGAGAAGTTACTGCTTCACTTGCGTGCAAGATTTCAGATAGATCCATCGTGCCGATCGGCAGTTATTGGCTGTTGAATTTTGATACTTACGGTCATTAGAAATAGAAAACATCGAATCTAATAAAACAAACCACGCTACACACGGCTACGGAACGTCGTAACAAACACCGTTGGATCATATTTTCATGACAAATGAAGTTTCGCTTACTTACTGAACTTTTACTGGACCTAGACAAAAACGATAATTTTTTGAAAAATTTAAAATCGCGTAAAATCCGGACCGCTTTACCGATCTTGTCGAAATTCAATACCAAAAAAAATTGAAGTTACCTTTAGTTATGAAGAACTATTTAGCTGAATAGCCAAATTGTTACGAAAGTTAGAAAACATACGACATTTTTTTGAAAAATTGAAAACGCTATAAAATAGATATGTATTGATAAATGTTGTAAAAATGAACAGTAGTTAAAGAGAAGTTAGTACACGAGTTACGTGCAAAAATTGAGCTCGAGGGCACGTACCGTTCGGGAGTTATCGACGATTGAATTTTCGAAGCTGGAAACATACATACACACGAAAACGAAGGTTCCTCTATGAGGAAGCAAAAAAGAATAACAGTAATTGAAGAGAAGTTGAAACGTCACTAAGATGCAAAATTTGAGCTCGATCCGTCGTGTCGTTTGAGAGTTATTGACGATTGTACTTTTGAAGCACGCACGCACCCTCGCGCCCACACACACACGCGCACGCACGCACGCACGCACTAAACGACCCAGTAGATAACCAATCGACTCGATGTTAATTTCCTTGATCATCAGAATTTCTAGACGAAAATTACCAACCAATAATAATTGCCATGGTAATTTTCGTGTTCATTTAGCATTTTCAGTAGATTTTTTCTAGCACCTAACGACCGGTCAATTTTTCGGTCATTCGGCTAGTCATTGAGTCTGTTAGGTTGTTCTTGTATTTTCTATATCATTTCATATTAGTTTTTTTATTTTCAACGAATATCTTTTCGAGGTTCTTTGTATTTTCCTTCAAAAATTTCTAACCTATCTCTTATTTATTGTGTGCGTCCTAAATTACAATTAAAAATTGTACTACATAACAATTTACCTGTGTATTGTACCCAAACATGGTGTCGAGGATCGTCGACCTGCGGAAAACGAAAAACATGCGATCCCGTTGAGACTCGCCCGTTGGTACAACCTTTGTACGCTCAGCGATCATAGATCCGCTCCTTTTTGTCCGTTCCTTTTGACATTATCTTTTCATTTGTCACTACTTCGCTTCTGAATGAGTAACTCAAAACTGTCAAGTGTCTTGGTCTTGTAAGATCAAGTATTAGCGACTTCTACGCAACAGTCTACGAATCTGACAGATGAAGTCCAGAACGGCGGACTTCATCTGTCAACATTGTAGATAACTTCGCCACTAATTCGTGCTCGCACTGTCAGTTCCTCCACGAATGCCGAAGTTAGAGCATCATGGTAAGCAGATCGTAAATGATTATAAAGAAATACATAGCGCCAGACGCAAATACGTCTCTTGAGTGCTACAGTACTGTAGCACTCAGGAGACGTATTTGCATATTTTCTGTAAAAACTATTGTGCGAGCGAATGACACGAGTAAAAGAGGATTTTATTTTTTTATTCAACTTCATCTCTGGATGCTGAAATAGCGGCGCTGAAAGCCGTCGTGGTCACTGACGAGTCGTAAGTACTTATAGAGTTTACTGATAATTATTTCGCAATAATAAAAAAATCATAAATTTATTTGACGAATATATTTATTTTTTTGTAGAGCTATGGAAGGCGTGGAAAACCGCAGCATTTATGTTCCTAATTATTTATATTTTATTTGTATATTTTATTCTTTATTTTTTACAGTTACAAAGAAGAAATTTTTGCGCCGTAACAAAAAGAAGCGTGGCCGTCAGCAGCAGGTGACGCGGCAAGAGGCGCCCGAGGAAGCCCAAGAGCGCGAGAAGGACAGGCCGTCCAGAGGACAGCGGCACGAGCGAGGGGAGCGGTCGCAGCTAGGACGCCGCGGGTATCGCCGACGTGACCGAACCCGCAGTCGCTCGCCTCGCCGGACGCATCGAGAACTTTCGCAAAACGAGCGAGCGTTCAAAATTTTGGTTGAAACGGTTTTGGAAAACATGAACAAAAAATAAATGTTTCTCCCAATACTTAAATGAGTTTTTATTTTTCCCTTTAGAAAATTAATTTAAAAAATTGTTGCAAAAAAGTGCCGAACCGATCAAGAAAGGGAAACTGAGAAAGAGAACTTTCAGTCTTTCTCGATCGTTTCGGCATTTTTTTTCAACACATTTTTCATTGGATAAGTATGTATACGTAAGGTAGCTTTGAAGTCACAAGAGCGTCGCGGCTTAGATGTAGCGTGCCGGTTCTGAGTACGGACGACGCGGGTTCGATCCCCGGTAACGCAATTGTTTTTTTTTTTATTAAACATATGAATTAAATATCATAAATAATGCCCAGCCAGGCAAGAGTAGCTAAAGGGAGAGGAAGTTTGAAATTTTTTGAATATAAAATGAAGAAAAAAAATCGATTCACCGAGGATCGAACCCGGACCGCAAGCATTATTAATCCGTCAGCCTGCCAACTCAGCCACGACGCTTATTGAGGGTAGTGGATCATTTATGATATACACTTATCTACAATGTTAAGTGTTAAAAAAAAACCGCCGAAACGACCGCGGCAAAGGCTCAAGATTTCTCTTTGAACCTTCCACGGTCGTTTCGGCGTTTTATTTTTCAACGCGTTTTGTCATTAATTTTTTTAACCCGCATTCTCGGCACAAACAGGCAACCGAAAGAAAATAATGATCTCGATACATGTTTTTCACTTTGAAATTCATTTAATGCATATACTCATCCACAGTACGGCCACACAAATATATCGAGCTCGATCGGACCGAAAACCTCGCTCCGTTCGCCTGTCGGGTAAGCACGATGTGCGACGGGCGGAGACTTTTCCCCCACCGCTACCCATTCGTGTTCACGCTGACTGCGATACCGACTAGAGCGGTGATCACGACTCGCGCGGCTACAAGGGAATCTGCAACCTCGACAGAGGCGATGATCACAAAATTATATTCCCGAACTCGCCGCCGCGATTTAGCGCCATTTCCGAGGCACGCCGAAAACGGGAGCGTTGTACATCTCCCTACTAATCTCTGGTGACCATTTCCCAGTCCATATTTTGGACTCCTTTAGTATTGGGATCTGAAATGGAGGCGGAGCTAAATTTTAAATGGCGTCAAAGAGGGTGCATTCGCGTAGTCTAGTCCGTGCAGTATAGTCTACCATTCTAATAACGTAAATATAATGTTAGTTATAACTATTAATGATATTTGCCAATGGTCTGGTTCAAGTTCAAGTCATCGAAACTTTCGAGAGGATTAAATATTAGTAGCTGTAAAACATTAAATAAATTGCGGTATAGTGGTAGAGCATGCAAAAATGTGCGTGAACCTCCACACGAAATATACGGAACTTTAGATAAAAACGGTGTCGTTGAATCCATGGCATGTTCATGTATACATTTAGATTTCTTGCGAGGAATGAACACACCTAATTCTATCATATTTTGTTTTCTTTATTAAAAACACATACGTTACTTCTTACGTCGAAACGATGAGTGCACCTTTTCCGTCGTTTTTAAATTTAGCGCTAGATGTCATATCGACTTTTGTCAGATCCCATTGGTCTCCATGCTGTGAACCGTACACTGCGAAAAAATCCAACAATAATTAAGGGGAGTTTTCAATGAAAATTACTATGCTGCACGAAAAACGTGGGACCAATCGCTTGCGTAGACATTATTTATATGTGACGACTAAATTTTCAACGAAATAGGGTTAAAAACTAACAGATGGCGCCGCATGAAGTGTTTCGCATATACATCGGGAATTAATGTGTTAAGCACAGTAAAATAGGAACCGCCAAAATATCAATTTTAAATTTCTTGCTTATCAATAAACCGATATCTAGCGTCACATAAAATCACTAATAAATTGAAACCATTTCGAATGCGTTTCTGAATATATCGACGCTTGTTACGAAAAGTAGCACATGCTAATTAGCATGTAAACGTGCTACTTTTCGTAAGAAGCGTCGATATATTCTTATCGATTTTGATAATATAAAAAAAACAGCAAACAGGTTTAATCGAACACAAGTTGTAATACATTTGTATTAAAAATATAATTATCTTTTACAATTATAATCGCCTTCGAATAATTGTTCAATTTGCTCAGACCAACGAATAAATTGGTCTTTCGAGATTTGGAACTCTTCCAGTCGTGCGGTTCCATCTACTCGCTGTACTGTATTAAAGACTTCTTTCGTCGTATCTTGAATGATAATCCTCGTCAACAAGTTCCTTTCGTTTTTTTGAAGGTGTTGGTGATTTTGGTAAAAATTAATGATCTTGTTCCCACTTGGATGACTTGTCAGGAGACGATAGATTGGCTGTTGATACATGAAGAAAAAAAAGCAGTATACAAATTTATAAAACATGCTGTGCAAATAATCAACCAGAATTAAATTTCTTACGTTATTTGTTATGCGAGGTTCGGTAAAGTAGCCTCGACCATCCTGTGAATATAATTATTTTAACAATACATTATTTTTGTATACATGCGAAATGTTATAAGATTCCCGCACAATGAAAAACTTAATGGCATGCAAGAAAATAAAAATAATAAAAAAGGTAGAAGTTATATTCGAAACCTGACACCTTATCGGACACATTTGTTTGTTTCTTTTCTCGTAACAAAAAGTGATTAGTAATTATTGTCTCATGCTCTACCTATCTCTTACCATCGTACAAAAAGCTGAAAAATAACAACCAAAACCCATGACAAATTTGATCAATAGCATGAGATGTGAATTCATACACACAGAAAAATATTATTTACAAAATTATTCTAGCATGACGACTTGATGCAAGCTTAAAATGCATAGAAAAAAGAAAGCATCTTTTTGTATATGAAAATCTATTATTACGACTAATTACAGTCATTATTCTCGAGGATACTGGATCAAGAATGAAAACGACATATATCGAAAATTATCCAAGTTTATTTATGATTTTCAGCGAAGAAACACAAGATGCAAAAATATAAAGAATTAATCAAAAAACAATGAAGCAAAAAAGAACGAATCAAACCTCCATCGAGGGCGCTTGAATGTTCATCTTACATTTTGAGGTTATAATTCCTTTTCCACAAACCATAAAAATACCATACATTTATAAGTCATTTGAATAGTGAAAATACAATACATAAAATACTTACAGTCCTTCCAATCTGTCTTCTGTTTAATTTCACCAATATTCACTATTAATAATCGAATAATATAAACATCCGCACCAAAGAAAAAGTTTTGCCGGCAACGAAAAAATAAGTTAAACGCAGTTAGATGCGAATGGACGCTCGGACCGCTCGGACCACTCAGACTGTTTTCTGATTGGTGCAATAAACGATGGCGAGGAAAAACTTGTTACCAATCAGCATTTCGGATTTGTGTTGAGTAGCACAGTAAAATTGAGAGCACCTATCGTAATTGCCGCTGCTTACACCGTACATATCAAATAAGTCATATCACATTTTAATATATTTACGGAGTAGAAATTGATAAGCCAAGGAAATTACAGTGCTGCACATCACTTATTCCAAAGAATTCTTCATAAATTATTTAGTTTGTTTTGTAATTTTTGAGAGTCGTCTTTTAAAATTCTTCGAATATCGATTGGGTCCCCCGTTAATTGTGAAGTCACAGTAATTTTTGGTGGAAATTTTTCACAGTGTAATAGCCCCCCTGTATGTGGACCGCGGAGCGGAAAGGCACCCCCGCGCCCCTTCCGCTCGCTACTTAAATTTAAACACATCATTCGGTTGGCTCTTGAATCCGACTAATCGCGTGGCCTGACGTGTATTGCGAGCTGCGCGCGCATCAAAACAGATCTCGACCACGGTTTTCTCAACACTCGAGGTTACTTCGTACCCTGTGAATCTTCTATAATCGCACTTCTTCGGGCGAATGCAATACGCACACGTACGCACATACCGCGTAACAAGCAATTCTATTTCTCTCCTGCGGTCTGTCATTAAAATCTCGATATTCGCCGTGGTCAAGAATATCACCGTTCGTGTTTAACCGAATACCGCCTATGTTCGCGCGTTATTTCGTTCACGTTTTAACTTCTGTACAGTCGCGCGATTCCGAGACATTTTTTGCGGGCATCATTCAGATACAAAATTATGCAATATGGGCCGTGCGAGTAAACCGTACATGTGAAATGTCCACGTATACGTGTATTCAGAGACGAGACTTTTATTGGAGCATTATCGCGGGAGGAGAGTGTATGACGTGTACAATGTATGATTGACACGTGATAACGACGAAAATAAGAAAAAAAAGTTAAAAGTAGATAAACGAGGATACTTTGACGTGGCTGGCGAACTTGAACGGTCGCTGTTAAGATTGTGATGTTATTGAATGAGTATCAACAGTAGATGAAACACGATGAGGCCGATATGGGGCGTAGTGTTTGCGATTGCAGTGCTCGCATCGGTTGTTCTTACGACCGGCGAAGTCGATGCACCCGAGGATGAGGACATAGAAAAAAAGGAAACTGCACCCTTGACGACGACGTCTACGTCGTCGTCTTCTTCCGACACAAAATTGTTCGACGAAGATCCAGATGAGACGGTACTCGACAATCTCAAGCATCTGTTCCAACAGCTCAGAGAACTTAAGGTTCTCCATGACTCAATGATGAAGCTTGTACCTGTGAACGAACTCTTGAGCAATGACAAGTCCCAAAAGCACAAGAAGAGCCATTCACATGGCAAGGATGCGGATGAGACAGTGTCGGATGTGGTCGACAAGAAAGAAGTCTGGGCTCAGATGATCGCAGCTGCCAAGATCGCTGGCATAGATGTCTTCTCAACGCTACCGAACAGAGATGAGGCTGACAGTTGGGAAACACATGGCACGGAAGATGAAGCGTCAGTTGTGGTGCCAACCAAGGACGAGGCCAAAGAACCGTTAAATCCGTTACAGCAAGAAGGTACCAATTGGTTCCTTTCTAGTCATGGCGCTCCTAATAATTTTTTATGCAATAGTTTCATTGAAAATAACGACGTATCTGTATGAGGTTGCGCATAAGAATAGGTCTATTTTCAATATTATTGTCCGCTGAGTAATTTTATATACAATTAAGACACACTCTTGTTGAGTTAAAATTTTTTTTATTGAAAAATATTCATCAACAATGGATTTCTGGTTATGTAAACGAAGCGCTGCTCTTGCTGCATCGCCAATAGAGGATACTACGAATTTCTGGGTGCCATATTTGGCTATGCAACATCGATATTTCGGCCAAAAGAAATACTTTCTCAAGAGTGATGAAAATCGATTAAAGTATTCCTTTCACAAACCCAAATATTTAACAATTCAATGATTTTTTACTACAATTAAGTATAAATTTATTCCAGTATACCGATTAAATTTTAAGCCAAGTTACAGAACTTTTAACAAAAAATTCCGCCTTAAAAAATCGTCTACTTTTTTTATCACAGTACTTTTGGAGATGCCAGACTGGCCACATTTGTATCTGATAATTTATATACTAAATGACTAGATGTTTGGTTTAAACTGTTCTAAGCATGTAAAAATTCTAAGAGCTCTGTAAAAACAATAAAAACAAGGGGTCACTTAATGTTTAAAGAAAATATTAATGATAAAACTTGGCTTGACATAAAAATATGACCAGCAGAAGAATTTTCATAACCGCAACTTCTCAGAGAACATGTAAAAATGTCTAAATCCACAAAACTTATGTGTAATTTTTCATTCCAGTTGGTTGTTGAGCATAAAAAATGATTGTATCATTTTTATTAAGCGTGACTATAATCTACTAATGATTCAACAGGACCCTGGTGT
Organism: Ophion ventricosus; assembly: GCA_963932345.1. Classification (NCBI taxonomy): domain Eukaryota; kingdom Metazoa; phylum Arthropoda; class Insecta; order Hymenoptera; family Ichneumonidae; genus Ophion; species Ophion ventricosus. The sequence goes on along the minus strand of OZ010715.1, from coordinate 6,291,461 downwards.
ATGCACCCACAAAATATGGATTTTTGTTACATTTTGGAGCCACGGCAATGTTTTTATCGTTATCGCGTGTGCACACGGGTATGTTTGTGTGGGATAAAGTTCTGAAAAGGTCCACCCCCTGATCTAGCTGAAATTATGCACAGACCTATCGAGTTTTAGGTGTTATTTAACATGTTCCTACTGTATCTATACTTAATACGCTCGGTTTTGGCTATACCTGTATACCCATAGTATACAGAAAATTGTTGGGGAGTCTCTAGATCGTACCACATCCCTATAGGGATTTGATAAGGAAGCCGCACATAGGGAGTCCACAATGACATCCGAGTGGATACTGCGCTAATGTCCGATCCATGTCATTTGAGTAGTTTTTAATTGAAATTCTCAACCAGTATTTGTTGGATCTCCAAAATAAGATATCCTGCCGTGATCCCGGGCTCTCTGCTTCGTGTCTACACCAGGATTCCATGTACCGCACAGTTTTACAGTATTCTTTGGCCCTGATAAGCGCCATTTTTGTGGTTTTTTTACGTGTGTGTGTGTGTGTATGAGTGAATGAACCATAAAAAAAATTGCTCTTGAAAAAGTGTTTTTATTGGCCAAAATATCAATGTCACACGTTCAGAATTTGGCGCTCCGGATATCGTAGTACAGCCAACAATGATTATAGGAAGCTGTGACAACTAGGATGATTGAAAGAGAAAAATGAAAAAATCTACTTTTTAATATAATAATAGTGCTATGTAGAACTGGATACATATATGAAATTCTGAAATTACACAAATACTAAGCTGTAGAACAACTTGTTTTTTTTATTTTTTTAAACAAATCATTTGTTATTAACAAATTAAGAAACATTTTTTAAAGACATATGAAAACGTTACAACCTATGCTCTGTCTAAATTTGAAGTAAATCGGACTAATAGGTCTGTCTGTTTGACAAATGCATGTACGACTACATTTGTTGCTGGAAACCATTCAAGGGTAGATTTGAAAGCACGGACGTAGCAGGACCCTTCTACCATGATGCTTTGTACAGAAAGCATAGGTTGTCGACCGACCATGGTTACAGACGAACCGCTATTGTCTAAAAAACTAGAACTATTGTCTAAAATAGAAAGTTTGAACTGCAGTTGGGAAGTTATTTTTCCAAATGAAGCTTTTTTGGGTACTTTCTCCCATCAATTTGATTGAACTACACAAACTGATAGACACCAAAGATCTGGAACGTCGAGCAATTATTCTGACATCTTTGACTTATATGGAGGTCTACTCGTGTGTCACCAGATTATGCCATGAAATAGTGGAAAGTATGCCTCAAAGATGCTAAGCGTTTATTAATAATGGAGGCGAGTGGACCACATATTAAGAAATTTCGACACCAAAATCAAAATGCTTTTAGACGGTTGAAATTTATACTGCCAAAAGATTTATCTAGGGAGCATTAACAATCCAAACATCAATCGATTTCACAACAGTTTCGGAGATTTTTAATGTTCAAGTTGAACCCTTATCAATTTGGTAATACACATGACACCTCGTAAGCACCAGTTATAGTGATGTAGGAACAAAATTATACCGAGTTTTACATTTTTTTAAACCAAGCAAACCGTGATTATAGTGTTAGAAATATCATGTTGAATAATCAAGCGGTTTCTCTACTTCGTACATTAATAATCCTTGAAAAAAACATGTGACTTTTTAGCTCAAGCGGTTAGTTTTCGGACATTAACGAAACTTTTAGGTTAAACGTGGCGACACCGCGTTAACTGGCTCTGTCAAGTCAGCCACTCGCAATCAAGCATTAAGGAGGTACGACTAATTCTTAAGGGTCAACAGACTAAATTTATATTACTCCAGGAGTGTTCTGATTTATGTAAGCTTATATTGAATATTCGTATTGTCGATCCCAAAGTGCCAAATTTGTGGTAAATATTTTATTTATTGCATATTTACTAATAAAAACTGAAAAATTAGATCCTCAACGACTCTGGAGTAGTCTCCGTCATATTCATAATAACAATTTCACCATAAAAACGGACTAAAACGTTGCACCAAAACTATCGGAATCTTATTTAAATAGCCCCAAATAATCCTAGCGGAATTAATATTATAAGTAAAATTTTGCGTTTTGTGGCGACTCGTTTTCACGACGATTTCCAAGCAAAGCTAGGTTATGCTCGCCAAACGAATCAGCTGTTAAGCCCGATGTTGGCAATTCTATGGGTGCTCTTTCGTCATTACGTAATATTCAACCGGAAGTTGAAACCGTTTTATAATGTAGTGCTTGAACTGGACGGTGAAGTTCGAATATTCATTTTTTTACAATATCTATTATGTTTAATTAATCAAATTTCAGTTTTCCAACGACCTTAGTTGGATACGTGAGTAGCTAAACCGTGATCACCGCAATTCCAGTCGACCGTCTCCATAAGACGACGTGCTTCGCTAGCTCAAAGTGCTCGACTTTGCAATTTTATTACCAAAAAACTGAACGGTCAATATAGCTCAAATTTTTCCAAAGGGTGCATAACTCATTCGTCAACATCATATAAAAATTTCAGGCCCGAAAGTTGGATTCTTCTTAATGATCGTACCTCCTTAAAGAGGTACGATCATGGGTTCGATCATTTGAGCTATATTGACCGTTCAGTTTTTTCGTAATAAAATTGCAAAGTCGAGCAGTTTGAGCTAGTGAACCACGTCGTCTTATGGAGACGGTCAACCGGAAGTGCAATGATCACAGTTTTGCTGCTCACGTATCCAACTAAAGTCATTGGAAAACTGAAATTTGATAAATTAGACATAATAGATATTGTAAAAAATCGGAAATTCGAACTTCACCGTGTAGTTCAAGCACTACATGATAAAACGGTTTCAACTTTCGGTTGAATATTATCATAATGACGAAATAGTACCCATAGACTTGCCAACGTCGGGCGTAACAGCTGATTCGTCTGGCGAGCATAACCTAGCTCTGTAGCGAGATTCTGCAACGCGGCAGCAACAGTCCTCGCTGTCGCCGGCCAGCGACAGCCAATCGCAAGCACGATCAGAAGAAAGGGGCCTCTTATTGGCCGTCGCTAGCCCACGACAACGAAAACAGTTGCCACCGAGTTATAGAATCTCGCTTCCTGCTTGGGAATCGTCGTGAAGACTCCAGAGTTGTTGAGGATCTAATTTTTTAGTTTTTATTAGTAAATATGCAATAAATAAAATATTTACCACAAATATAGCACTATGGGATCGACAATATGAATATTCAACATAAGTTAACATAAATCAAAACACCCGTAGGGCAACATAAATTTAGTCTCATTGTTGACCCTGAGGGAGTATTCGTACCTCCTTAAAGTAGTTCGGCCGTCATATGACTAGTCAAGTTGGCAACTAATTTATATTGATTAAATTTAAGTCTAAATTACTAATAAAATTAATAAACACTCACATTGAAAATATTTTTATCACGTGAATGTAATAAAATGCTTTAAAAATATCGTAAAAGATAAAATTTATACTTCAACTTGACTAAGGTAAATGTCCCAATTATTGAACCGGTTCCAATTATTGAACACTCTTGTATTTTTATTATTTCTCATTCACCTGCAAGCATTTACTTATTTATAAAAATTTCATTACATATATGGAACTTTCGGCTATCGAAATGTTACCTTACTTGTGCAAAAAAAGCTTTAATTAATAGAGAAAAAAATTATTTAATCAGCATCGGTGACCCGATTTGACGTCTCGTGGTAACTGCTTATCGTTTTTGCTAAGACGCGCTGCTTCATGCGTAAGGGCATAAAAAATTCAAAAACTGTCGCATCTCAAAAAGTAAAGGCGTTTCAGGTTCCTCAGAAAATTTCTTACAAATAACAATTTTTTAATTAAAAAAATTATTTGTTAAAAAATACGGTGTTTAATCATTGGGACATAGAAAATGCAGTTTGTCCCAATTATTGAACACTCGAATTCTCGAAGATGGCGTCATTAAACCCATCAAAACATCGAGACAGTTAACGCGTGACAGATCGTGTGAATCGGATTTATTCAAAGAAAAACTGTATGTTCCTGAATAAACTTACCTTTATTCTTTTAATAATAACTCTAAGATCGTCAAATATATTTTTTATTTGTAATTTCGTGCAATAAACATAAAAAGAAAAGTAAAAAGAGAATAAAAGAAATAAAGAACATCAAAAAAGAGGAAGCTGAAAATAAAAAGAAAATAAAGTTGGAGTCGAAAAACAAGAAAGCTGCAACAAAATTAAACAAAAACAGAATATAAAAACGAGGAAGCTGAAAATAAAAATAAAATAAAGTTCGAGTTGAAAAGCAAAGAAAAAACCAAATGCGAATGGACCAAAAACCTGTCAAAAGAGACTCAATATATATTTTTGTATTTTTACATGATTAATAAAAGATTATTTACGTGTTTGATTTTGCTTTTATTTCTTAATATTGTGCCCAAAATAATGTTTTCAGAACGGACAAAGAATTCTCGAGAGTGTTCAATAATTGGAACATTTGCATGCTTCACATTTTTATTCTTTTTTTTTCATTTGAAATCGTTTAAAAATCATTTAAAGGGTGATTTTTCGAAAGTAAAAATATCAAAGTATCATTTGAACATGAAAGCGATGGTTTTTTTCTTGATTTTATATTTTTTCTCACCGAATTCAATCCCCCAGATCCTTAGCTGTTCAATAATTGGGACATTTACCTTAGTTAAGTGATTGAGTCCGCCATGATTGTAGTAATGTTCGGATAAAGTCGGATCGCTGCCCCTCTCACCCCCGCCGTGCCGGTACCGGTGACATTTTAATACCCATAACCTACCTAACATTTGTATTACGCGAAAGAAAATGTATCTGTGTAATGGCATCAAGAAAAAAAAATGGTCAATTCATTAAAAAAAGCGAAGCTATTCGACGAATTAAAGCACGTGAGTCAATCTCAAAAATAAATTTTAAAAAAGCTGAAAAACGGCCAAAAAGTGAAAACAAACGTAAACAACGCTGGTCGAAGAATAGTTGATACAGCGTTGCTCGCAAAACGTTTGTGGTGCAGTGATTGTAAAATTCCATTGAGTTTTTCCAATGTGGAAAAATTCATTCTTATTTATATTGTTTAAAAACATTGACTGAATAAACAAGGTTCTCAAATTTTTGTCCTCGCCTTTATTTATTGTATTCAAGTTGCACCGACTCGCATGAAGATTTTTTATGGTTAAAAAATTAATATTTCAAAAGATTATACATGACAATTTATTTGTAAAACTTGATTTATTCATGAAAAAAAAATAAAAAATAAAAATAAATGTTGATCACTTTTAAAGTTTCTCGAGAAGAATTTGAAATTCCCGCGATTACCGACTCTGCCCGAAGCTTCAATCAGCTGTTACCAGCAGTGCAATGTAATGTCTGCCATCCGCTTCCGACACGCCAAAAACAAAAGGTTTTTTTATGTTTTCTTTTTTAAAAGCGCCGTAAGGTCATGTTTTTTTTAAATAAACAGAATCTGTGATAAATTTTCTTTATGATGGAAACGTTTCTGAAGCTCAACCACCGATTAGTTTTTTTACAGTTAACATTATTGTGAGTTCTTCCATAAGGTACTGTGTTAAAAATCAAAATTTAAATATGAAATAATTCAAAATTTTGCCTCGCAAGAGGTCCTGAAAATGTGCTTATTGTAATCAGGGGACTTTGAACTATCATTTACCGCAAAAATTGGTGAACATGCACCGTACTTGTTCAAATAGCCGAACTACTTTAAGGCCAAATGTCACATCGACCGAACGGCCATGAGTGCGAGAGAGATAGCTGATTTGCAGATTCCCAATGATTTCTGAAACGGTTCATTGTTGGGGAAAAAAAAAAGAAACACGTTCCGCTCTGTTGAACGACGCTTTGTTGAAACGACCGCTTTCTCTTCTTTTGGCCGAAATATGATCCGTCTAGGAGGAAACTTGGCAGTAGGATTTTTACCGACTGAACGTGTGACACATGGCCTTAACTGGCGGGTATTTCAAAATCGATGGATGTTTAAAACCTATACATAGTATTACAGCATTTGAATTTTATAATAAAATTTATTCTTTCGTCCGCTCGACATTTTTGACGTTTTCTCTACTTTGCCGAATCAAAAACTCTTACAAGACGTTGTACATTGAACGTTTCTACCATGAACATAACCTGGATTCAACGATGCTTAGCAATAGTCAGTTTTGCTAATGGAAGAGCATGTCGCTGTTGACAAATCTATCGGTTATTGGTTCTTGAATAAAATTGCAACATATTTACATTGAATTTAAAAAATGATGAGTATTAATACGATATTTCTCGGCTTGAAAATAGTTTTCACGAATATTATAAATTGGAAATTGTCCAATGATAATTTATTTTTACATACATAACATTTTATTCTGAAGAAGTTGGCAGCCTGCCGTCACCTCGTTGTATTTTCATCCCCACTCTTGCAGCTAAAGAACAGTATTGAAACTCCTTAAGGCCATGTGTCACACGTCCAGTCGGTAAAAATCCTACTGCCAAGTTTTCTTCTAGACGGATCATATTTCGGGCAAAAGAAGAGAAAGCGGTTGTTCGTCGTTCAACCGAGCGGAACGTGTTTCTTTTCTTTTTTCCCAAAAATCAACCGTTCCAGAAATCATTGGGAATCTGCAAATCAGCTATCTCTCTCGCACTCATGGCCGCTCGGTCGGTGTGACACTTGGCCTCAAGGCCATGTGTCACACGTCCAGTCGGTAAAAATCCTACGGCCAAGGTTTCTCCTAGACGGAACATATTTCGGGCAAAAGAAGAGAAAGCCGTTCTTTGTCGTTTAACAGAGCGGAACGTGTTTCTTTTATTTTTTCCCAAAAATTAACCATTTCAGAAATCATTGGGAATCTGCAAATCAGCTATCTCTCTCACACTCATGGCCGTTCGGTCGGTATGACACTTGGCCTTAATAATAAAGTATTACGGTTTATATCATGTAGCGAGAGTGTATGTTTTTTCTCAGCCTTCCCCCAGATAGTTTTTGAGTTTTGCCATACACGCTCTAGTCAAACAGACCATATGATTTATATCGTTTCGTAAAATCCAGAAGAAAAATGAGGTTGAGTTTGCATAATTCGAACATAACGAAAATTCTTTTTCATTTCTTATTTTTATTATTATCTAAAATCATCTTTTGCAGATTGAGGTTGTAGATCGCTAAATAAGGATCCTAAACATGGTTTACAGGATTTTCTTAGTTTAGATCTACTAAAGGATGTTTCGGAAGGTAAAAAATAATAATTTTTGTTGCACTCCAACGATCAAAACTTCAGTGTCACAAAGAAAAAGGATGGCCGTAGCGCAATGGACGATTTGAGCCTCCACAAAGATTTATACAAAATCTATGTTGCAAATTAAAATGTAGACCATAGAATGTAAAACTATGCAGTGAAAAAATCGTAGTTTTGGAAGTTCAAACTTACACAGAGCCCTTAAGTACGAAAAAGAGATTTTTTCAACCCAAGATGGCACTGTTACCCTTTAAGAATGATATGAAACGTAGAAAAATAACATGTACGTGTTTTTTTATTCAGGAAAATATCTGTATTTTTTCAGCGGAAGATCTTTTCAAGAAAGCCCAGTATCTGTTGAATGCGACAAGAGCGAACAAGGCTGAGGCTTACAAGCTTCTGACGGCGGCTGCGACATTGGGACACAGAGAGGCCCGATCGATGTTGGCATGGTCTCAACTGTTGGGCACCCAGACAGGACATACCTCGTCATTGCATTCGTCGTCACAGGATATTCCTGCGGCGCTTCAAACATTCCGAGAACTTGCAGAAACGGGATTACCATCCGCTCACATGGGAATGGGTTTTTTGTATTCAATGGGACTGGGTGGATTGAACGTTTCGCAGCCAAAGGCTTTGCTTCATTACACCGTTGCCGCACTTGGCGGTGACACGAGAGCCGAAATGGCGTTGGGTTATCTCTACTGGGCGGGCATATCGACCACCGGCAACTGCGAGAGAGCACTCGATTTTTACAGACGCGTAGCCAACAAGGTAGCCGAGCAGGTCTCCCTGAGCGGCGGACCGATCGTTCAGCGTGTTCGTCTTCTCGACGAGCAAGAGAATCCCGAGTACAATTCGGGCATTCTCGACGATGACCTCATCGAGTACTATCAATTGTTGGCGCAACGCGGCGACGTTCAGGCGCAGGTTGGTCTCGGGCAGTTGCATTATCAGGGCGGACGCGGAGTACCCCTCGATCATCAGAAAGCTCTCGATTACTTCCAACACGCGGCCGACGCAGGCAATCCCATTGCTATGGCCTTCCTAGGAAAGGTGAATGTTTGACGATTTACTTCTTTGAATCAGCCTTAAGACTTCTTCCTCAGTCGATGAAATTCGCCCGTTCGGGCTTTTACGATTCCATCCATTTCACGTTTTACTCGAAACATTTGGCATTCCTATTCGATTCCTATCCTGCACTATTCAACAAGCTTTAGCACATTCGTATATTTGTAAATGTAATCCTGAAAATGAGCCCGTGAATGGCCTTCGTAGGAAAGGTTATTTTTGGTCGATTTACGTAACTGAGGCACTTTGTTGAAGCAGCTTTGAGTCTTCTTCCTCAGTCGATGGAATTCGCCCGTTCGGGCTTTTGCGTTCCCATCCCTCTCACTTTTTTCCCGATACACTTGTCATTCCTATTCGATTCGATAAAACGTTGAATGTTGTAAAAGCTCGAACGGACGAATTTCATCGACTGAGGAAGAAGCTTGAATCTTCTTCCTCAGTCGATGAAATATGTCCGTTCGAGCTTTTACAACTCCATCCATTTAACGTTTTACCCGACACACTTATTATTCCTGTCGAATCCTATCCTGCACCATTCAACGAGCTTGAGCACATTCGTATATTTGTACATATTATCCTGAAAATGGGCCCAAAAATGGCCTTCTTACGAAAGGTGATTTTTTGTCGATTTACGTAACTGAGACACTTTGTTGAATCAGCCTTAAGTCTTCTTCCTCAGTCGATGAAATTCGCCCGTTTAGGCTTTTACGATTCCATCCAATTCACTTTTTACAAGCTTTTATTTAACTTGGCTTTCTGTGAGATGCAAAACGGAAAATCGATATTTCACCCACTTCCCGACTACTTAGAGCTCTGGAATTTTGCAAACATGCATCTAAGACGTGACATTGCATGATTTAACTTAATAATTTTTCTTTTTAATATCCATAAAATTTTCAACTTTTCATATAAAATTACCGATATCTAATGAATGGCTCTAAGTGCTCGCGGATCGCACGTTAAAGGGTTAGGTCCAATAGGTGGTGAGCCAACATCTATGATAGATGCCACTTATCACAGTTCTCCAGGATCTCTCTTGCCAATCAAACAATAATAATACCAGTTTGTTTGGAAGGATTAATCCCTCTTTGCAAAAAAAATCAGAGCTCTTGTAAAATCAATTAAAGACTGAAAAGTAGAACGTAATTAATATGTAAAAAAAATATTAAAAAAAAATAAGCTATTATCTAACGTACTAAAAAGTAGAAAATAAGTTTTTTTTACCAAATCACCTATATGTGACTATAAATAAAAGCTTGGTACACTCAAAATTTACCAAGTCACATAGAGGTGCCTTGGTAAAAAAAATTAGTTTCGACTTTTTAATACATTAACCTTTTAAGGACGGGGAAATTTCCATTAAAATCGACTTTTTTTTTTACATGAAAGATATCAATAAAATCGATGAATTTCTCAATTGGAGTCCCAAGCCTAACTGCTGGTCGATATATCGACCAGCCCCGTCCTTAAAAGGTTAAATAAAAGCTTGTTTTTTTAATATTTTTTTTTACATATAATTTTTACCCGATACACTTGTCATTCCTATTCGATTCGTATCCTGCACTATTCAACAAGCTTTAGCACATTCGTATATTTGTAAATGTTATCCTGAAAATGGGCCCGAGTATGTTGATAAAACGGGTTAATTTATGTTTATAATAAAACTTCATATACAAGACTTTCAATATTTATGATAGGTTATATTCAAATTTATAATATTAATAATATATTATATTAAAACTTGCAGATCTATCTGGAAGGTAGTGACATCGTCCAACAGGATAACGAAACTGCCTACAAGTATTTCATGAAGGCCGCCAGACTGGGTAATCCCGTGGGACAGAGTGGCCTCGGGCTGATGTACCTTTACGGTCGTGGTGTTGAGCGCGACACAGCAAAGGCTCTACGATATTTCAGCCAGGCTGCCGATCAAGGCTGGGTGGACGGCCAGCTTCAACTAGGAAATATGTACATAAGTATGTGAATCGTACTCGCAAGGAATCGTAATCCGATATTACGATTATAGCCCCAAACTAAGGCCGGTGTGACACTTGGCCTTAAGGCCAAGTATCACACCGGCCGAGCGGCCATGAGTACGAGAGAGATAGCTGATTTGCAAATTCCCAATGATTTTTGAAACGGTTAATTTTTAGGAAAAAAATAAAAGAAACACGTTCCGCTCTGTTGAACGACGAACAACGGCTTTCTCTTCTTTTGCCCGAAGTATGATCCGTCTAGGAGAAAACTTGGAAGTAGGGTTTTTACCGACTGGAAGTGTGGCACATGGCCTTAATGAGGAATATTATTTGATCTTATTCTCATAATTAGTAACAATTACTTATTATTAACTTGAGATCTATGTTCAGAAATAATACATTTCTAGAAATTTCTAGGAAAAGAATAAATACAGTGAAATTTTTTCAAACATTAAAGAGTTTTTTAATATATCCGAAAATTATAAGAAATTTTGATTTCTTTTAGATTATAGACAGGTTCACTTTTCCTTTCCATCGAAAGAATTTTTTACTCGAATACATATTCATTGTTGACAGCTCCTCGGGCCGATTTTTAGGTTATGAACGGGGCGTGTCTCTAACTTAGCAACAATGTTGCCAACCTGAGTATTATCATATGCTATGATTTCCGACGTTGCCAATTCGTTTTGCGTTAATTTAAGCGAGAAAATATGATTCGAAAATAATTATACAAAGTAAACGTTTCATGCAATCATCGATTGTCCAAAAATGCATATATTTATGAACGGGTGTAAAAAACGTAAAAAATATTCTATAACAAAAATAACCACTTTAACAATCATCTTGTTCTTCCGGATATAGATATATACATTTAAAAACTACGTTTAGTGTCCCAGGGGGTCTCGGCCACCTTCGACTCTGCAAGGGGCTCCGCCCCTTGTCCCCGCCGGGAGGTTGCACCTCCCGACCCCCTGCACTCCAGTAGCAAACACCTTTCGCGTGCAACACACCTTCCACGTGCTTCCCAATAAGCTCGGAGTACATGGTGTGTTATAAAACATATCCTGTTCGCCGCGAGGGTAGATCTTTTGAGCCCCTAGGTAATCAATGTACTATTTTAGTTTTTTTTCTCCGACATTTTTTTAATGACTATTCCGGTAATAAATTACCTAAATTTCGGAGCAAAAATAAGTGATCTTTTAATTTTGGTGCCCAGTATATTTAACCAGTCTATAAATAAACCGTCTCTCATTCATCCAGCAGGGTCGAATTTACCTGTTACCATACGCGAGCACACTTATGCTCACTCATAGACACCTGCGCGCACACATGCGCACACGCGAAAAATTACTTTTTTCCAATCGCTCCATTATTTGATAAAAAATTGACCTAATTTGATCAGAAATCGATTTTTTATCACTCTTAAAAAAGTGTTTCTTTCGGCCAAAATATCAATGTCATGTAGCCAAAATTTAGCGGCCGGGAAATCCAAGTATCCCCAAATTTGGGTTTGCCTACTTCCAAGTCATCTGCCTACTTCCAAGAAAGTTGAAGCTTGAAGGCCCCAAATGTGGTAACTTCAACATTTTATTGAAATTTGTAATTCTGAAAAACTTAAAATATTCTTAAAAGTTCAGGCTAAAATAATATAAAAGAAAAAAAATTATATCTTTCACGTATATAAGGCCTCATTTGTATTAAGTATCAGCATCGCACCCATGATACCAGTCTTTCGCCGAAATTAAAACGTTATTCTTGCTGGTTTACGAAAAAGGTGGAACGGGCGTACCCCGCAATTACAAACTCGCCAACAAGTACTTCAATCTTGCGAGTCAGTCGGGCCACGTTCTGGCTTTTTACAATTTGGCGCAGATGCACGCGACCGGTACAGGAATGATGAGAAGTTGTCCAACGGCGGTTGAATTATTGAAGAACGTTGCCGAACGCGGCCGATGGAGCGATCAGCTGATGACCGCGCACACGGACTATCGAGAGGGTCGCGTCGATCAAGCCTTCGTGACATACGCACTGCTCGCGGAAATTGGCTATGAGGTTGCCCAGAGCAACGCAGCATTTATCCTCGATCGGGGTGAAACTACTGTTCTACCACAAGAACAGGGTCTAGTCACGGCGTTGACCCTTTGGGCTCATGCAGCCGCCCAGGGCTACTCGGCAGCGCAGGTAGGTCTTCGGTCTCTCATGTTCCATCAAACGTATTCGGTTTTTTTTCATCTATCGGACACTGAGCAATCTACATTTTCTGGTCACTTCTGAGTGTAAAAAAAAGGAAAATGTTTTTGTATCTATTTTTAGTATTTTTATTAATGTTTCAATAAATTAAGAAAAAAATTGTGCAAAAAAAAGTGAGAAAGTTATGGGCCTCTAAGTATGGTTATGAAAAAAAAGTGTTGAGTCGGTTTACATCATTCCAAAGCTCCCATCCATCTGAAATAAAAATAAAACCAATTTCCTGTATCTAGAAGAATGTCATTATGGCAGGTACCGAAGAGAAAAAAAAACTAATGGCGACTATCTGAAAAAAAAATTAATTTTTCGGCCCATTTTTTTTTCAAAGTTAAACTTTTTGTACATAGTAATAATAATTTCACAATGCCTGAGGTAGGGACGATATAGGGATATATACCGAAGATTCTTACCAAATTTAGAGTCAATCGGTAGAATAGAACTCAAGATTTCATGTCAACCAGGTTGAAAAATATAGGTTCGAGAAAAACGCGTTTGAAGTTTTGAGTGCAATTTCAGACAACCGCAACTAACTAACAAGGAGCATCAGTGTCCGCCTCAAGTATCCGCCTTTGATTTTGTTGAAACGCATATACGTGACAAAGCATTGGAAACTATTAGAGACGTATTATTTTTCTATCGGCGTGAAAACTATTTTAAGGGGGAAAATCACCCCTCAAACTGTGAATTGAAATAAACTCAGAGGGGGTAGTTTACCTTTAAAACAAACGTAATAATTTCGAAACATGAGAAAACAGTAAATTGTAGTTTATAGGAATATTTCGAATCAGCAGATACATTTTAAACACAGAAAACACGACTGTGATGAATAAACTCACGTAAAAAGTAGTTTACACCCTTAAGTTTGCTGTCTGGCAAAACGCAAAAATACGGAAACCTGGATTCTGTTCCCCTTTCAAAATGATACCTGTTTTATTCATTTTCATGCAGCCGCCCTAAGTGTGGGGTGAGAAAAAGCAAATGGCGGGGTGGTTCACCCCTTAATTAATTTTTTTGTTCAATGCTTCTTTAGTGGTTTTTCATCACTTTACAGTAGGAGAATTTTGGTTTTTCGTTTCCCTTTCTTTGAGGGGTGGCTTCCCTTTCGTTATACCGTTTTTCGGCCGATTAAAAAAAATATGGCTTTAATAGTTTTCGATGATTTATCACATATATGAGTTTCAACAAAATCGAAGGCGGACACTTAAGTGATGTTCCTTGTAAGTGGTATGCTTGTTATACTTGCGTTATATTAATCGGTTATTTCTGCCTTGTAAAGTGTGCCTTCCTCGACTTCGCAATGAAGATTTTCTGAAGTTCGTTCTTCCCCGCGAGCAGTTCCAGCTTCCTTAGAATATTCTGATTGTCCGATTCGTGCCTGTGCGCCCTCTCAATCCGACCGTATTCAAATAGCTATCAGTTTGTAAATATATATTGAGACTTTCGAATTTTCCCTTTGAGGCCACATTTCTAAGAGTCTGTACTTTAAGAAAATGCCGAAAAATCGATTCTTTCAAATTTGTTGACTAGAGTACCCCCCTAACTCCGCGACTCGGTGAGTACTTGGAAAAGACCTCCAATTTCAACGGTTCGTTCTGAACCAACGAATTCGCACCGAAAACATTTTAACCAGGGACTGTGCCACCGCTCGCACTTGCCTTAGTAGTATGCATTCGTTGCAGGTGAAGCTCGGCGACGCTCATTATTACGGTCGAGGTACCAGCGTGGACTACAAAGCTGCCGCGAGACAGTATCGTCTGGCCTCGGATCAGCAGCACAACGCTCAGGCGATGTTCAACCTTGGATATATGCACGAGCGCGGTCTCGGTCTCACCAAAGATCGTCATCTCGCGAAACGGTGCTACGATCTCGCAGCAGAGGCAAGCGCCGACGCAAAGATTCCGGTCGCCCTGGCCCTCGTCAAACTGTCACTACTGTCTGGTCTTAGCTACGTCCACGAGTTTAGTTTTATCGAGCACCTTGGCAAGTGGGATCCTAACATCGTGCAAAATTGGGACTTTTACGCGATTGGTATTCTCACAGGTCTACTGAGTCTTATCATATACTTTCGAAGACCCCAGCCACCACCACCACCACGCGCCGCTTTCAACGTACCGCCCATAAATTGAGCGCGACGAAAGAGAAAAAACGACGGGACGTTTGTCCGGTAGTTGTCCACAGAGGGCACGGAGGAGGAGCTCGTTTACGCAAAATCGGCAGGGATCCACGTTGAAGAATAGTATTAACGATGTCAGTTCTTTCTCAATTTGCCGTTTCCTTTTTTGCGCCGTTTATTTTTTCCTTGCAACGTGGCATCCACTAATCCTCAAACTGTTCAACAATTTCAAATTGTTAAAAATATTATGGCCTCGCATATATGAATTCGCTAGGATTGATTTCGCACATCTATAACCAATGTTTTAAAAAATCATGGTGTTTGAAAATCCATTCGTGATCCGAATGATCCCCCCCCCCCATCCACTTTCTTAAGTGCCCCGATTGCTACCTATTCGCAATGAAACCATTCTCTCCTTTTATTACAATTTTACGACCCGAGAAATGTTTTTCACGCGGCAAGAACCGGAAATGAGCACGACGTGATCGGCAACCAGATACCTGTTAGTAACTAAAAAACTGAGAGTTTGAATTATTATTACGATTGAGAGTAGCGTCCGTTTGCCGAAGTGGTGACGAAAAAATGTGCGCGAAGCTTGACAAATCTATGCGATATGGTTGAATGAATGGCTCAATGACTTTTGGGTCGACGCATCCACGATGGGATAAAGCATCCGGTTGATTGCGGTGCATCGCGCCCTCGTGTGTGTAATACAGTAAATAAAGTTGGAATACCTCCAATATTATTCTTGTCCTCAAGTATCGACGAATCCGAATGAAAACGGTGAACGTAGCCATGGAGACGAATCCGTTTATCGAGCGTAACGAAGCACGCTTGCAAGGCTTCGTTCGAAGCACCCGGTAGAGGGTCAATTGTTTGTAGTTTTTTCATCGAATTTTTATGCATTTTTTCCCTCATTCGATCCGCACAAGATCATCAATTTCACGATTTTGAGTGAGCCTTAAGGTGGAAAACAAACTTCGTTGAGCCGAAAAAATGCCCAAGAAAAAAAAAAAAGGAGGAGACAAAGAGAAAAAGGCGAGAAAGAAGACGTGTCTGAACGAGCGAGAAACCGTCTCTTACGAGCAACAAATTCTCGACAATAACAAACAATTGGCACGGTGAGTTTGACATTTGTGCTGCTGAAAAAATTCTTACGATGAAGTAATAAACGACATCATTTCAGATTGCGTTCGGGCAACGAGCATCTCGAGGCCGAGGTCGATGCGTTGAAGGCAAAACTAACGCAGCTCGAAAACGACCGTTCGGACGTGGTGGCACACTTGAAACGCGTATTGCAAGAGAAGAGCGAGGACGCCCGGGAGCTTAACGATCGTTTATTGGCGATGGAGGACCTTCGAAGAGACGAACAGATCGCCCACAAGAAGAAGGAGGACGCCATGCTATTGGAGTATCAAACTATGAAAACTAATCTGAGCGCTGAAGTCAAGTTGGCCGGTGAGTTAAGGCCAAGGTTACACCACCTTGGCGCTCGGAAAAATCGGTATAAAAATAATTTTCAAAATTCGACGCGCCTATTAAATATATGAATTTTTTTTATTTTTCACGAATAACATATAGTTTTATAAACAAATTGAAAAAAAAACGAATAAAAAATTGAAAAATGGCAAAGATATAAGTTGTCTAGTAGGACCCACTTTTGAAAATCCTTGCCGATAGTGGAATTGTCTCCTCTCTTAGGCATCGTCTGGAAAAAAAAAATTTCTTGTAACGAAAGATAATAGCTAAAGCGAAGCCTAGGAGAAAAAACTAACATTTTCTTTTGTAGAAATGAAAGCTGTTTAAGAAATGTTTTTTATCAAAATCAGGTAAGTATATTTCGAGATATTGTGTCCACCAGTTTGAAAAAGAGGCCCCTACAAGGCGACTTGTATCTCCGCCATTTAAACATTTTTTTATTTGTTCATAAAATGATTATGTATTTATAAGAAATACAAATTATTTTATATGTTTAATAGTCGCGTGAAAAAAAATATTTTCATAACTATTGTTCCGAGCGCCAAGGTGGTGTAACCCCGTAAGCGGAGAGGCTTGCCAAATTATTTGGAGAATATCCTTATTAATGATGAAACAATAGTTGCTGAGTTCACGAATGGCGTATCGAAACAATTAGTACTGCACATAAGTAAATGGAACTACAGGGAAATGGACTAAAAATGAAAACGACGAGTTTGGATGTTTGGTATGGCTTTGAAAAAATGATCGTAGCTGTCCAGCAGGGTTACGAATATAATAATGTAAAAAAATGCAACCTTTATTATACCGACAACGAATAATGGAATCTTAAATCATTGTCGATGGCGGCAATAACGAATGATGAAAGTTGACCCATTACTTTGATCAATGGGTGATGAAAACGCAAATTATTAGCTGTTACTCCGATAACGAGGAGTAGAATCGCAAATCGTTATCTATTAGTTCTCTACGGTGTAATGGAAAATGCAAGCCGTATAGCTATTGTGCAGTCCGTTTGACAAGAGTGTGTACGGGCGAGACGCGAAAACTATTAGGGAAAAGGCATTGAAAAAAATATACGCACACTACATGATATAAACCGTGATGCTTTATTATTAACTAGCTTTTTCTCTCGACTTCGTCCGCGTGGACTTTAGGATTTCATCCAGAGATGAGATAAACAAAGAGCGAGAAAAAAGTAAGAAATAAAGAAAGAAGGTAGAGTGTAATATTTCTCCGGCACGGTGGTAGATTGACTGACTGAGTAATTAATGAAATAGTATAAAACTGCCAACCTTCAACGCCAGAATCGTGCAATGTCGTTGTCTACAGAACTATATGACTTTGCAACATGGGCGCCGGTAAGATTACTTTCAGGGAGGTGCATCTACACATTATGTTATAAACTAATAATATATAATTTATAACAGTACATCCTTATAATTATAGATAGGTATATAAAATTAGGCATTTACGTCATGTCAATTAAAATAATGTCAAAATCAAATCACGCGAAAATGCAGAAGAATTCTTCAGAATATCTATCTTCATCCCATATTTAGACTCAGTCATTTCTTCTCTGAGAAATCGATTTTCTTCTATATACAAAAAAGTATTTTCACTTATGCAGCTCCACCCAGAAAGTATAAGAAAATTAGACAAATCTTCATTTTTAGCCATAGCAGAAGATATACAGAACCATTACAGAGGTTTTTTTACAGAATTTTATTGTCGCGGCTAGCACGTGGTACGAGATGTATAAGACAGATGAAGTGATGCGGCTTTAAATCAGGGTGTCTTGTTTTGACCAGAACTGAAATTTTATGATATTTAAGGATTTTTAAGGCATGAAATAGGGATTTTTTTCATGACTTTTAGTATGATTTTCTGGTATAAAAGTATAGGTGATGATTCTTTAGTGCGACTAATTTTCAAAATTTTTATATTTATATTCTGCTCTTTGAAACAGATGTGCGTTGTATGCCAATGAAAAGTATACGAAATAAAGGAAAAGTCACCAAACTGGACAATTCCATATGTAGTAAAAAATGTGAGGCATACATAATTTCAAGTTTGCTGTAAAGAAATACATGTTGGGAACATCTGGAAAAATATTACATATAGGAACTTTGAGGAATATCATCTAGTCGCTTTACATGAATAACAAAGAAAACCTGATATGTTGAGATAACGAATCATTTTTTTTTCTAATACCGTAGATTGTCGCAAACCCCCGAAAATTTGAAATTATTTTCGATAAATTAATACAAAAATCGGCCATGATAATGAGTGGTGCAGAGATCTCGGAACAATCAGGTAGACGTAATTTTTCATGACATTTCATGACTTCTTCAGGGTCGAGTGTAATTTCATGACATTTCAGACTTTTCGTGACTTTTCAGGTCGGTAGACACGCTGTAAATGAATCCCTTATTAAATACGCAGATTTGATTGGTCAAGCCTTTTGCTGTTTTGCTTGCTTTTACCCAGAGGTATGTGAGGCAATCAAGATCGGCCTAGCCATTCCAGTGACAACATGTAGCATTGAACGTTCATTTAGTACGTTAAGACATGTCAAGACGTGGATCAACGATGTGAGACGCGAGGTTTAACTGCCTGTGCATGCTCAGTGTTCATAGGAACACGGTAGAGGAGGACACTATATTCATTGACGAGGTTCTGGACATATTAAGACAACAACCTAGTCGTCTCAAGTTTTTATTCAAACAGTGATTAAACATTTTATTTCTTAATCTTTTTCTGTGTATTTTCTTTCATGGCAGGGGGGTGCAAGTGCGCCCCCTTGCACCTTCCTCCCGGCGCCCATGCTTTGCAATAGAGTGACAATATTTTGTAGACAACATTGTATAATTTATAGTCTTCGGCAAGGGCGGTCAAGTTTTAGGCACTCGATACTCTCGAATCGCCCACATATAGTTGACCATATGAGAAGCTAATCCTTTCTTACAATTGAGGCACCTCTACGCCCTTTAAGGAACATATCTTTCATATTTCATTGAGATAAAAGCAGCCAATTAGATCTTCCTATACAGGGTGTCCCAGGACGGAATGTCACCCCTCAATGGGGGGTTGAGGGTGAAATTCTGAGTCGATTGATATAAGCATGTATGGTTCCCAGATCAACCCCTGAATTATTATTAATTTTTAAAGACTCGCCAATCAGGCGCGCCCGATGAGCGTTCCAGATCTCCGGTGTCTATTGGTGTGGTCGGCCAAGTATGATTGATGGGAGAATGTGCCCAAAAATAAGCGTCGTCCGAAAAAAATTACGTTGTCCCAATCGCGGTCCAAACTTTCTTTCGCCCGAGCGACACTCGGGCTTTTTTCGACGTTTTTTTCGGACAATAGCGGTTGGTCTGCGGCCACAGTTGGACGATAACCGACGTTTTCTATACAAAGCATCTTGGTGGAAGGGTCTTGCTGCCTGCTCGCGCTCGAATCTACCCTCCAATGGTTTCCAGGAAAAAATGTAGCCGTACACGTTTTTGTCAAACAGACTGTACACAAATAGAACGATGCTCCTTGCCCGGGAATTAAATACTGAATATCTAGGCATTACCAAAGTTACACACAATGACTCCGTGTTTCCATTACACATCGATTAACGGACAATCAAACACGTTACATTGCTCATTGCTAAAGCGATGGATATCGTAAAAAAGGCGGAGGACTGCTTAACGGAAAAACAATGGGTATCTTGGGAAAGCAAGGGAAAAGAAATCACTTTGTTGATTATCGAACTGACGGAAGAGTGTTTGACCGGCTGCCGAAATTTATAGCGGGAAAGTTAAACGCTCTGGAGGACTGGAGACTCGGTCGCATCGACTTGATGAGGAAATTTGAGATTCAGGAAGAACAAATGGCCGAGCACGAGGAAAGGCACAATAAAACTCTCTACCGGGCCGAGAAGTCTCTGGTGATCGGGAAAGCCAAGTACGCCACGAAGCTATAATTCACAGAAATAACAAAACTTCATAACTTTTATTTTTATCGAACCTCTTTAGGATGCAGAAAGAGATGGGAGAACGTTTGAACGAGCTAGCCGAATGTTTTCGCGAGGCTACGAATATCCGCATTGCCGATGCGACGCATCGGGCAGTCCGGGAAAATGTAGTTTTGAATCTCCAATTGGACGCGATGTACCGGATGTTTCGAAAATTGGATCTCCGTTTGAAGGGGCACAAGGAGCAAGAGCGAAATCTTCGCATACACGCGGCCCTCTTTCAGGCCGAGACACGAATAGCGCAGAAAAAATGTCTCGAGAATAATCGTATGTCTGATCACCTGGCTCAAGATCATCGCGAAATGAGTTTGCTGCATGGAAAAATCTGTCGCGACGAAGCGCACAAAGCGACCAAGGAACAGATCGTTCATACCTGCAGAGTCGCGTCCACCGAGGCTCAGCGTAGAGCACGCATACTGCAACAAAATATACAAAGTATCGACAATGATACGGAGTCGGTCCTCGAGAAATGGCAAAACAATTGTCGGAAAGCCCGGAGCCTCGCGAATGTTTTGGACATGGCGAAACGGTACATCGTCGACATTGCGCGGGTAAGCTTTTTATCACTTAAGGCCATGTGTCACACGTCCAGTCGGTAAAAATCCTACTACCAAGTTTTCTCCTAAACGGATCATATTTTGGGCAAAAGAAGAGAAAGCCGTTGTTCGTCGTTCAACAGAGCAGAACGTGTTTCTTTTCTTTTTTCTCAAAAATCAACCGTTTCAGAAATCATTGGGAATCTGCAAATTAGCTATCTCTCTCGCACTCATGGCCGCTCAGTCGGTGTGACACTGGGCCTTAAGGAGTTTCGATGCCGTTACTTGGCTGCGTGAGTGGGGATGAAACTACAATGAGTTTTCGGCAGGCTGCCAACTTCTTGCGAATAAAATTTCATGTAAAAATAAACTATTTTGGGTAACTTCCAACTCATAATACCGTTGAAGAATATTTCTAAGCCGGGAAATTATATTAATAGTTATCCTTTTTACGATAAAATATAAATATCTTGCAATTTTATAAAAGAAAAAATAACTGATAGACTTGCAAACAGCAGCAATTTCTGCCTTAGGCACGACTAATTATCGATAAAGCGTCATCGGCCTCAAATTATTTATACGGCGAAAAATGTTCAACATTCAACGTTTTATAAAGAGTTTTTAATTCAACCAAATCGTGAAAATGTTAAAAATATCATGCGGACGAATTGCGCTTACAGCGTTTATAGCGTGCCTACGGTTGATCTGATTGGTCCGATTGCAGTGGGTATTGCACTTTGAGCGCAATTCGAACCTCGGCCTGACAAGAGGAGTGCCACATTTGGGAAATGCAGTTGGGGATGGGGCGACGCGTAGTTGCAATACACCTCATGGTGTTGCTATGGACCCACAATGAGACTAGATAGACAGCCATTCACGAGCTCAAACGCTCCAAAAATCACTTTCACAATTCATATACTAGAAAGTATTGAACTTCATTCAAGCGGCTCGGTGACCGAAATGGTAGCGGGCCAGCGTAGTAAAGCCGAAGATTCCGTGTTCAAACCTCCACACGAGTTTTTTTTTCTCCAAATTATTGTTCGGGTAACTTATCGATAAATTGGTTTTTAAATTTTGTTGTATGAGTTATTTCTCAATTACAAAAAGTAAATCTGAAAAAGTGAACATCATATACATACGTTGAAAGTACGAAGCAAGAATTCAAAAAAAAAAAATATTTCTCATATAATTATTATTATCTTAAACTAATTTATTGATACGTTACACGAAAAATTTGAAAAAGAAAGTGTAATCATGGGCGGAGGTTTAAACACGGAACCTCCGGCTTACTATACGCTGGCCCGCTACCGTCTCAGCTACCAAGCCACTTGGATCACGTTTTATACTTTTTAGTATATAAATTGTGAAAGTACTAGGCCCATAGCAACACCATGAGGTAGTACCAATGAATTCAGACGTATATAGAAGCGTAGTTCATAAGGATATTACAGAGATTAGTAGGGAGATGTACAACGCTCCCGTTTTCGGCGTACCTCGGGAATGGCGCTAAATCGCGGCGGCGAGTTCGGGAATATTATTTTGTGATCATCGCCTCTGCCGAGGTTGCAGATTCCCTTGTAGCCACGCGAGTCGTGATCACCGCTCAAGTCGGTATCGCAGTCAGCGTGAACACGGATGGGTAGCTCGGTGGGGGAAAAGTCTCCGCCCCTCGCAAATTGTGCTTACTCGACAGGCGAATGGAGCGAGGTGTTCCATCCGATCGAGCTCAATATATTTGTGTGGCCGTACTGCGGATTAGAATATGCATTAAATGAATTTCAAAGTGAAAAACATGTATCGAGATAATTGTTTTCTCTCGGTTGCCTGTTTACGCCGAGAATGCGGGTTAAAAAAATTAAAGACGAAACGCGTGAAAAATAAAACGCCGAAACGACCGTGGAAGGTTCAAAGAGAAATCTTGAGCCTTTGCCGCGGTCGTTTCGGCGGTTTTTTTTTCAACACTAAACATTATAAATAAGTGTGTGTCATAAATATTACTCTATACTCAATGAGCGTCGTGGCTGAGTCGGCAGCCTGACGGATGAACAATGTTTGCGGTCCGGGTTCGATCCCCGGTGAATCGATTTTTTATCTATTTTTTTTCCTTCATTTTATATTCAAAAAATTTCGAACTTCCTCCCGCTTTAGCTACTCTCGCCCGTCCAGGCATTATTTATGATATTTAATTCATATATGTTTAATAAAAAAAAAAAGACATTGGCTGCTACCGGGGATCGAACCCGCGTCGTCCGTACTCAGAACCCGCACGCTGATATCTCAGCCGCGAGGCTCTTGTGACTGCAAAGCTGTCTTAGGTATACACACTTATCCAATGTGAAATGTGTTGAAGAAAATGCCGAAACGATCGAGAAAGTCTGAAAGTTCTCTTTCTCAAAGTTTCCCTTGCTCGATCGTTTCGGCATTTTTTTCTCAACACAGTTCCCATTGGATAAGTGTGTATTCCTAAGACAGCCTTGCAGTCACAAGAGCCTCGCGGCTGAGATATCAGCGTGCGGGCTCTGAGTACGGACGACGCGGGTTCGATCCCCGGTAGCAGCCAATGTTTTTTTTTTATCAAACATATATGAATTAAATATCATAAATAATGCCTGGACGGGCGAGAGTAGCTAAAGCGAGAGGAAGTTCGAAATTTTTTGAATATAGAAGGAAGAAAAAAAATATCGATTCACCGGGATTGAACCCGGACCGCAAGCATTGTTAATCCGTCAGGCTGCCGACTCAGCCACAACGCTCATTGAGGGTAGAGAAACATTTATGATAAACGCTTATCTATAATGTTTAGTGTTGAAAAAAAACCGCCGAAACGACCGCGGCGAAGGCTCAAGATTTCTCTTTGAACCTTCCACGGTCATTTCGGCGTTTTATTTTTCAACGCGTTTCGTCGTTAATTTTTTTAACCCGCATTCTCGGCATAAACAGGCAACCGAGAGAAAACAATGATTTCGATAAATGTTTTTCACTTTGAAATTCATTTAATGCAGTACGACCACACAAATATATCGAGCTCGATCGGACGGAAAACCTCGCTCCGTTCACCTGTCGAGTAAGCACGATTTGCGAGGGCGGAGACTTTTCCCCCACCGAGCTACCCATTCGTGTTCACGCTGCTGCGATACCGACTTGAGCGGTGATCACGACTCGTGCGGCTACAAGGGAATCTGCAACCTCGACAGAGGCGATGATCACCAAACTATATTCCCGAACTCGCCGCCGCGATTTAGCGCCATTTTCGAGGCACGCCGAAAACGGGAGCGTTGTACATCTCCCTACTAATCTCTGGATATTATGCGCCGACTTTATTGGGGGCATGCCCCCAGCGTTAGTTCTCGATTAGCGGCGCTGACGGCAGTTTTCATTCTCGCTCTCGCTTCCTCTCGTAGGCTTAAACGCTGGGGACATAACGGCGTCCTGCTTACTCTTATAGATGTTATGCGCTGAGGGCATCATTGTGTCCTGCTTCCTCTTATGGGTATTATGCGCTGGGAACACGTGCGGTCGTTCTCGCTGGGGACAAGCTAGCTCTCGCTTGCACCTTCTCGTTTCGCTAGCGTTCTCACTTTGTTCCACTACCGCACAGTTCCATAAGACCCCTCTTTCCGCTCTTGCGACGAGTATCCGCCGAGTCGAGTTTGTTGTGTCAGGCCGCCGGGCTCTTTAACTTTTTGGTTTTTAAATAAGTTTTGAAAATACCAACTAACGATTTATGTGTCTACGGGGGATGCCGTAACTCAAAGCGGAAAAATCCTAATTTGTCATTTCATCGTTTTCCAGAACACGATGACATGTAAGTCTTTTTTTTTTATTAGGAGAAATAATTAAACATTTTATGATGTACGATGTATTCTCGGATCACAAATTGCAAAATCGCTTGAAGAAGCTAAAAAATAATATTATGTGTAAATTCCTTTATAATATCATTTAATCTAAAATATTTAGGTGAATAATTATTAATTCCACGAATGTTGGTTATTGCAGGGATAACCAATATTCCATGATAACAACAAGTGCGAACGACTGTAATTATATTTCGTAGCCAAAATTTTTTTGCAAAATTATTTACTGCTGTTTGTGTAAAAAATTATTCATTAATTGAAAATATTCTTAAATAGTAAGCCCTGAATAGAAGCCCGCTCACATGTTGTATACAGTTGTATCGTTACCACTCTCGCGGTAGCTCATATAGCCATAAGAGCAACGTCAACGGATGAAACTCCGAATGGCGACGGATCAAATCCCCAGAATGTGCCCACTTTTTTTAAAGATGACTCGTTGTACAATTCTTGATCATAAAAAAATTATGTCCGTCGTTTTTTATAAAAGAAACACGCACGCATACACACACGCGCACACACACTAATATATACACTACCGCTCAAAAGTTTCAATACACCAAACGATATTTCTTGCCGCGCTAAAAGTTAGATAGTTCCGTCAAAAAAAAAACGATAGCCAAATTTAATAAACGGTGTTTTGCAGGAAACATATCCAGCTTTGTTTCGCTTTTTTGAAATATTTTTTGATTTTTTTTTCGACCCGGTACGGCTTTTTGTAAGTGACGGTTTTTCGGCTATTTTTCGACCTTCGAAAATTCCGCGCATAACTTAAGGGAATTTTGTTATCATTTTTATCCATGATAAACGTGAAATGGGTAACAAAAGCTTCATTTTTTATTTTTCAAAAAGTTTCGTACGATTTTTTTCCCGCAAAGTAGTTTCATTTTTTTGCTAAAAAAGACAAATTTTGGAAAATCTAACGTAACTCAGAACTGTAGGGTTTAAGAGGGTTTAAGATATAAATTATTTTTCTGAAAAAAAAAATCAAGCAAGTCGGATTCGATCCGAGGCTCTTACAATTAGCTCACGCGTGTTTTCGCTCCGCAATGTGTAAGAGAGAGATAGGTGTCTCATTCCGCCACAGCCCTGACAGCTGTTCGTTCGTCACGCCGCCACGCGGCAGTTTGGGTCGCAGAATACTTGTCGTCAGGCCGCCCGTAAAGGCCCCTCTATACTACTCGCGAAGTTAATCGAAGTTGGGCGAGGACGAGAGTGTAGAGAGGCACTTCGTGCTTCTTCGCCTCGCTTCGGGCGATTTTCGATCGGTGTCGGTATTTTAGGCCGAGTGAAAGGGCCGAAGTCGCGAGCACGAGTTCTCGCGAAGTTAAGCGACGGAGTTCTCGCGACTTCGGCCCTTTGACTCGGTCCAAAATACCGACACCGATCGGAAGTCGCCCGAAGAACTCCGTCGCTTAACTTCGCGAGAACTCGTGCTCGCGACTTCGGCCCTTTGACTCGGCCCAAAATACCGACACCGATCGGAAGTCGCCCGAAGCGAAGCAAAGCGAGGCGAAGAAGCACGAAGTGCCTCTCTACACTCTCGTCCTCGCCCAACTTCGATTAACTTCGCGAGTAGTGTAGAGGGGCCTTAAGGCAATGTGTCACACGTCCAGTCGGTAAAAAT
The DNA here is from genome assembly GCA_963932345.1 of Ophion ventricosus. Classification (NCBI taxonomy): domain Eukaryota; kingdom Metazoa; phylum Arthropoda; class Insecta; order Hymenoptera; family Ichneumonidae; genus Ophion; species Ophion ventricosus. The sequence continues at coordinate 6,265,246 of OZ010715.1, read as the reverse complement.
CCTACTGCCAAGTTTTCTCCTAGACGGAACATATTTCGGGCAAAAGAAGAGAAAGCCGTTGTTCGTCGTTCAACAGAGCGGAACGTGTTTCTTTTCTTTTTTCCCAAAAATCAACCGTTTCAGAAATCATTGGGAATCTGCAAATCAGCTATCTCTCTCGCACTCATGGCCGCTCGGTCGGTGTGACACTTGACCTTAAGAACTGGCCTTCTATGTACGTCTGAATTCGTTGGTAATACTGCAACCACGCGTTACCCCATCCCCAAAAGCATTTCCCAAATGTGTCACTCTCCTTGTGAGTGGCTCTCGACCAGCCCCCTGTCACTCAGCTCACTGGCTAGTCTCTCGATGACGCCAGCCGCTACGTGGCGCTGACAGTACTCCGCGCCGTCCGTGCTGTAGCATCAGACCCGTCAGCCGGTTAACCTCCCATGGCCTTCATGGCCGGCGGGGGGTTCGGGCAGGGGAGTAGAGGCGCGGTAGCATGCCAGCGCCGCGCAGTGTGAACTAACTACGGCGCATAGAACAAAGAGAGGTTCCCTGTAGGAAATCATAGGAGTGTCAGGGGGCTGCTCTCGACAGAAGCCAGTTAACGCGGTGTTGTCACGTTTAACCTATAAGCTTTGTTAATGCCCGAAAACAAACCGCTCGAGTTCAAAATTCAGATCGTTTTTCAAATATTATTAATGAACGAAGTACCTAAACCACTTGATTATTTAACAAGATATTCCTAACACTATAATCACGGTTTTCACAGCTTTTAATCCAAATCTCGGTACATATTATTTTATCCATACAGCCATATAACTGGTATTTACGAGGTGTCATGTGCCAAATAGATAAACGTTCAACTCGAACATTAAAAATCTCCGAAACTGTGTTATGAAACTGATTGATTTTTGAACAGTTAATGAATCCTCAATCTCTCGGCGATATAAATTTCAATTGTCTACAAGCATTTGGATTTTAGTTTCGAAACTTTAAGGAGGTACGACTACTCCCTCAGGGTCAACAAAGAGACTAAATTTATGTCACCCCACGGGGGTTCTGATTTAGGTTAACTTATGTTGATTATTCGTATTGTCGATCCCAAGGTGCCAAATTTGTGGTAAATATTTTATTTATTGCATATTTACTAATCAAAACTGTAAAATTATATCCTCAACGACTAGGGAGTCTTTACGACGATTTCCAAGCAGTACCGAGATTCTGAAACTCTGTAGCGACCGTTTTCGTTGTCGTTACCTAGCAACAGCCAATAAGAGGCTCCCTTCTGATCGTGCATGCAATTGGCTGTCGCTAGCCGACTACAACGAAAACTGTCACTACAGAGCTAGGTTATGCTCGCCAAACGAATTAACTGTTACACCCGACGTTGGCAAGTCTATGTATATCATTATGATAATATTCAACCGGAATTTGAAACTGTTTTATAATGTAGTGCATGAACTACACGGTGAAGTGCGAATTTTCGATTTTTTACAATATCTATTATGTCTAATTTATCAAATTTCAGTTTTCCAACGACCTTAGTTGGATACGTGTGTAGCAAAACCGTGATTACCGCACTTCCGGTCGACCGTCTCCATAAGACGACGCGCTTCGCTAGCTCAAAATGCTCGACTTTGCAATTTTATTACGAAAAAATTGAACGGTCAATATAGCTTAAATTTTTCCAAAGGGTGCATAACGTATTCGTCAACATCATATAAAAATTTCAGGCTCGAAAGTTGGATTCGACCCCATGATCGTACCTCCTTAAGACCTTGTATACCTTTGAAACAAAAAAAGTATCGTTTTTTTTGTTATTTAGCTCAAATGATGTATAAACATCCCAAAAATGATAAGCAAAAGTTATTTTAGGTGAAAACATTTTTCAGAAATATTACGCCGATGGTTTAAAAACTTTAAACGCATTTTTCTTGAAACCTTGTTTTCGAAATCAGGCGGCGTCGTACCTCCTACAATTTTCAACCGATTGACTTAATATTTCGACTGTAGATTCTCAGATAAATTTCCTAGCGAGGTATATACGATTTTCACGATCGATTAACAATTCTGGTTTTTATAAACCAATTAAGGCCGTTTTTTTAGTCGAAAATGCGAGTTTTTATTCACAATGGTGCCAAATTTGGAAAAATCAACATTTTGTAATAATTGTGTGTACTTCGCTAGCAAAACTCATATAGATTACGGAACAATTTCATTTTTTGTTCTACTTGCTCATGGTCGTCTCCAACGAGTCTGCCCATGGGGCGAGGAGGGGAGGGGGAGCAAAAAGAGGCGTTCTCTTTCTCGGTCACTGGGCTGCCATCTTGTATTTTTTTGGAAAATAAAAAATTGACTTGAGTACCTACAAATATGTAGAATTAACCCTCCAAACCCCATTTTGATTTCTTTATTATTATTTTAAAAAGTCCCAAAAAAGCCTTATCTTCCGACCATCCAAAGGTATATAAGAGGTAAACCACTCCAGCTCTTCAAAAAAAGACTTATTTTAAGATAAAAAAAAACCGAGTCCGATGAATGCAGTAAAAAATTGAATCGGAAAACTTTATTATATACAGCTTTGAGTCTGACAATTGTCTTTGTTTGTAATTTTCCGATTGAAACGGTGTCAGAGTCCAAGACCGCAGAGTACCTCTCGCGCAAAGTGTTCCGTCGCCGGAAAGATTTCTCTTGTACTTTTGAACCTAAAATTTAAAAAATCTTAAAAATATATACAAAAAGCTATGGAACTTTTTTAAGAAAGGTAGTGCAGATTCGAATGAAAACTTTCATTCTTGAGCGATAAATCACATGATCAATTGTTTACAAAAATAAAAGTTAATAACCAATTCCAAATTCCGTAAACAATTCTATATAGAATGCATCTGAGAATATACGTTTAAAATTTCAAGTGAAGCGGTGCATATTTTGCTGATTTTGTTTCCGGCCAGTTTAAAGAACATGGTTTCAAGAAAAACGCGTTTCAATTTTAAACTAACTTTTAGCAATAGAATTTTTCGATTTACCTTTAATCTATAATGCCAGCACCATACATTTGGCCTTCCAAATTACCATTGTCCCCTTCCTTTTCTTTTCTGAAAATTTGAAAATCCTTGAGTGGCATTACCCCTTAAGCACGTACTTGATTGTTAAAACGCACCTGATTTTTTTTATACGCTACGAGGAATGTCTGGATTGAATATATGACAATAATAGCGGTGATGAGAGAAATTTAATAATTTCCCCGTATGGAAATAGATTTCGTCGATAATTTTCGCGAACGTATGGACAGTTTTGAAAATTTGATGAATTTTTTTTTATACACCGTAGCCGAATTAATGAAGCGACATTTCAAAGAGAATACGATTGCGAAGGGAACGAGCATAGAGTGGAGCTTCAAAGTGGAATATAAAATAAATAACGGGCAATTCAGTGAAGCAGGTTTCATTGGCATAGCCAGCATTTCTTTCTGGGGGAGGGGGGGCTAGAAGGGGCCTGACAAGTACTGCTTTTGGTCACAATCATCTTTTCTCTAAATAAAATTTACATAATAGTAATAGTAACATCGGTAATCACGTAACACATGTTATATGAAACTTGCTTTAGTCACACGTTCATGTTAACATTAGTATCAAACCCTTGCAATACCTTAAAAAATAATCAACTAACTTTTCATCATTCTTTAATTCTGTTATCAGTCTTTAAATTTTATTTTCAATGGGTACTCAATTAAATAAGTCTGTAAATTGACCCAACACTTTTTCAACTAGATTTATTTTAACAATTTCGTTTTCCATGTTCATCAGTTACATATGAAAGAATCGTTTCGGAAGCATTGTGCTTCTAAGCCACATTTTTATCCGCCTCATAGCAAAAAAAAAAAACTTCTCTCACAGCCCGTGGAACTCACTAAGAATACTATTGCAGCTTGGAAAAATTGATATAAGTTAGGGCAGTACCCTTTTTTAACATGCTTTATTACATTTTCAGCATTTTATCATTTCTAAATTGAAGTATGTTTTTCATCACTATTCAGCTTCTAAGGCTGATGCATTGATTATTAAGATTTGCCTATAATTATTGATGAAATCCTCTCCGTTCTTCCATATCCAATTTTAAAAAATGCATCAATTGTCTGAGTTAACGGTAGATTCTCAAATCGGCGTTTTAGATTTACCTTGATATTATCTACTACTTGGCAGTAAATGTTGATCTTCCAGTATTTTTCTGGTTGTCTATCGGCTAGCAAATTTAATGTATTGCTTTTGCACATAGTTTACTGAAGGTAGTCGTCTCGCCACAGTCACCTTGAAAAGTTTATGCTCCGCTCAATCGATGAAAGCTTCGAAATATTGCGAAATATCCTCATGATGTAGGTTGTACATCTTATCGGGACGTAAGAACTTATAAAGTAATGATGAAAACGCCTAATATAATGTTTACCTAACTCTCACTTTTGTATCAGACCATCCATTCCGGCTACTAATATGTCGATACTCTGCGTTTACGGATATGCACACAGTACTGTAAACTAGTTCTAGTCTGCTCCAGTCGCTGCGTGACGCTAGCGTCGCTAGACATTGCTTAACTTAAATCGCGATATCTCTGAACTAGACGGTCAAAATTCATTATTTTTTACCCCCTTCGTCATATGTTCCTCTGTACTTGAGAACTTTTTTTTATCTGTAGAAAAGTTTCGAAGTTATTGCGTGAAATGTAAAATTTTCCACTGCTCCCCAGAAGAACACGTGTAAAATCATGAAATCTTTGATTACCAATATCTCGAAAACGGAATGGTGAAACATTTTGAAATTTTGCAGGTAATAATTTAATAGTGTCCTGAATGAGTCCTCAAAATAAAAATAAAATCTATAGAAAAACGCCTTGACGAGACTACTACCTTAATTGCGAAAATTGAATATCTATTTAATTTGCTTAATGAAATAATCACTTTTTATGCAAATTACAAAACGACGACGGAGGCAAGCTTCAAGTTTTATCAAATTATTTCTTTATGGCTACGATAATGGCTGGTTTGGCCGAAAAACAAAATAATTAGGTCCGAAAACTTGTAAGTTTGTCTACGTGGATGGCTTTTGGCTCCTGAATACGGATCAGTCATTGAGTTTCCCCAAGGCTTTAATTTTCATTAGAAGTCATCCAACGAGTAGAAAATCCGTTTTTTGCGGTTGCCCAAAGTTGATTTCATCTTGGTGGTATTGTGTTCACGTGTAAAATTTCTTACCCTCATAAATTCTTTCATTTGCACAGAATTTTCCACGTGCGTACGATACATTAAACTCTAAATTTCTCAGTGTCCGGATAAACTTCCCATTGAAGGCGTATGCACCCCGTGCCATAACTGGTTCGAAAAGAAGCTTCAATTTCTCATGGACATTTTGGAAAAGCGCCGAAGTTTCATTTCCTCGGACATCGAAGATTTCACAGAGATCGAGACTCAGTGCTCGTCAGAAACAAAATTCCAAGTTGCATCGACTGACAATTCGCCGGATGGAGCAGTGCGAGCTCATAGCAACGAGAAAGTTTTGTTGAGACAAAAAATTCAAGATTTCATAGCCGTTCCAGACGTTTCAAAGTGTCTGTCAATAGAGTTAAGTTCAGATGTCACGTCGCCACGAGAAACAGAGACACCCAGGTCATCGATGCTAAAAATGGGTAATTCAGATGTCGTTGAAATCAAACGCTCCTAAAGACCTGTATGCGCATGTGCGTGCACATCCACGATCCCAAAGTGTTCAGTTGTTTCAAAAACACCTGAATTTGTATGAATGAAAAATGTCGTTACAAAAAATATCCTGGTCGTCAAAACATGATGTCATTTTTTTTACGTATACGTTTGCTTTTGTTTATTTAATTAGTTCGTTTTTTTAAATTGTACAACTGGAAATGGTTGACAGCACGGAAGAAGAACATGGAAATGTTTCCCTTCCACCTCAATTGCAAAGACGCAGCGGAGATAATGCAGCTCCGATAATTAATATGCAAACTGCATATTATGATATACTGATCAAGGACGGAGAACGTAATATCGCAAGGTGACTTGTATTCGAAAGGTTTTCTTCCATTATAAAATTTATGCGGAAAAAATGTCGTTGAACTTATGAATGGTAAACCAGAAAAATTGTACAACACTACAGTAACATGAACTACTGCGAAACAAAAACTGAATCACCATTTTGTGCCTGTTATTCAGAGTAAACAATTTCGTTTTAGTTGCCCAATAATGTTACTAAAATAATCATGTGAGTAAAATTGATCGTCCGATAGTTTTACGTGTGAGAATATTATACACCGCACAGGCTCGAGAATCGCAACAACGAACTCCTCAGCGAGCAGAAAAATACGAAAATAGTGACGAACAGCATCGATGTGGAAACTGGCGATGAGATAGCTCGCTTGAAAAAATTAATATCCCTCGAATCGGATAAAGTCGATGAAGTCCAGCGGAAAATTGGTAATCTCGAAAAGGTCCGTGACGAGGAGAGGCAAGCACACCAGGAAAACGTCGATTTATCCAACCAGAAATACGAAAATACACGAATCGCCCTTACCCTGTCGATTAAAGCTCTGAGTAATTATATATATATAATCGAGTTTTATTTGCATGACTTTCAATACAAGTCTTTTACAAACATATATTTTTCTTACTCTCTATCTTAACCTATTTTTTGCTTCGCCTGCTCCTCCCCTTAACTCTTTCCATCTTTTTTTGTCTTTTTCTTGTTCTACTATTTCCCTCCTTCACTCTCTCCCTTCCCCTTCCACCTTACCCAATTTCTTACACCACTCCTCTATTTCCCGATAATACTCGCATATTCCTCTTTGGATCTTTCCCCTCAACATATTTATAATTTCTTCCTTTATCTCCAGCATATCTACTCCATGCACCCATTCGTCCACGCTCTTTTTTGCTTTCTCAGATACTCGTTCCCATCCCTTTTCACATACCAACAGGTGCTCTATCGTCTCGCTCTCCTCTTTACGTATCCTGCACCTCCAATCTTTTTCACCTTTCTTTCCCGCTCGTCCTATATTTCCACATCTCATTCTTGCCCACATTTCTTTGTCATTTCCTTTAATTCCCTCTTCCCACCAGTACTTCCATGGTCTTTCCTCCTTTTCAACTAGATACTTATATTTTTCATCATATGTTGATTTTTTAATATTTTCCTCTTCCATGTCTAAAATTATCTTTTTTAAGTTCTCTAGCCCTTCCTTAATTTTTATATCTATTTCCTCCACTTCTCTTCTCTCCTGTATCATTATTATGAGTTCCTCAATTCCCATATCCCTCAACACTCTCTCAAAATGTTTACCGCACTTTGATGGAGTTCCGTTTACGATTGCTCTGACTTCTTCTAATAAACAGACTTTTGGCCATCTCACCTCCTCCATCCTCAGCACCTCCTTTATATACCTCAACGCCCTTTCCCTTATTAAATACTCCATGGTCGGTACTCCTAGCTCTCTTCTCCATATATAATTTGGCGTTGTTCTTTCTACTCCTAATGCCATCTTACAGTACCTGCTCTGAATTCTCTCAAATACTGCTATGTCCCCCATTCCCCATATCTACACACCATACATAGCTCCTGCCTTCACTATAGTCTCTAACAAATAACGCCTCTCCTCCATTACGTCCCTCCCTGCCCTCTTCCAAATTCCCCATACCGTGTTTGCCGCTTTTTGTGTTTTTCCTGCTAGCTTTTTTCCATGTACCCAAATCGAATTTTTGTATGTAAACCAATATCCTAAATACTTAAATTGATTCACTAATTGAATCTTCTCCTCGTTAATCTTCCATTCTTCTCTTTTCTTACCTTTGCCTCCATTGCTGAAAATCATAATCTTTGTCTTTTTCGCATTTACCTCCATCTTATTGCTCCTTGCCCATTTTTCAAGGTCTTTAATGATACTCTTTAAACCTTCTCCCGTATATGCTAATGCCGCCACATCGTCTGCATACTTTATTGCAAAGATCTTTTCCTTTCCTATTACTGCTCCGCCCTCGTTTTTCCTCTCCCACCTATCCTCTAAATCATCTATGTATATGTCAAATAACACCGCACTTAAAGCACATCCTTGCCTCACCCCTTGTCTTGTTCTAAAACTCTCCGTGATCTTCCCATTTGCTTGCACTTCTGCTCTTGTTTCCCTATATATTTCCTTTATCGTTTCCAACATTCTCCCTTCTACCCCCTTCTCTTCTCTGAGTAATTATAATTTAAACGCTTTTTGCGTCTCCTGATGATCGTATTTAACGTTGCGTACTTTAAAATTCGACGATGAAAATTATAAATTTCGAATGTTTATGCACAGACGCGAAGATCAATACTCTGGAGGATTACAAATACATCCGTAGTACTCTTCTCGAAAAATTAAGTATACGCGACGATACGATGCAGAGGAACGAGGAGGACACCGCCCAAAAACGAGATGCAGTTGATAGAAAATTCAAAGTTGACCGAGAAAAGTACGCGGAATCTATTTATGTTTGTTTGATCCAAGTAGCAGAGATTAGTAGGGAGATGTACAACGCTCCCGTTTTCGGCAGAGATTAGTAGGGAGATGGACAACGCTCCCGTTTTCGGCGTGCCTCGGGAATGGCGCTAAATCGCGGCGGCGAGTTCGGGAATATAATATTGTGATCATCGCCTCTTTCGAGATTGCACTCGACAGAGGCTGTACAAGGGATTGTAGCCGCGCGAGTCGTGTTCACCGCTCAAGTCGGTATCGCAGTCAGCGTGAACACGAATGGGTAGCTCGGTGGGGGAAGTCTCCGCCCCTCGCAAATCGTGCTTACTCGACAAGCGAACGGAGCGAGGTTTTCCGTCCGATCGAGCTCGATATATTTGTGTGGCCGTACTGCGGATTAGAATATGCATTAAATGAATTTCCAAGTGAAAAACATGTATCGAGGTCATTGTTTTCTCTCGGTTGCCTGGTTATGCGGAGAATGCGGGTTAAAAAAATTAACGACGAAACGCGTTGAAAAATAAAACGCCGAAACGACCGTGGAAGGTTCAAAGAGAAATCTTGAGCCTTTGCCGCGGTCGTTTCGGCGTTTTGTTTTCAACACTAAACATTATAGATAAGCGTGTATCATAAATGTTTCTCTATCCTCAATGAGCATCGTGGTTGAGTCGGCAGCCTGACGGATTAACAATACTTGCGGTCCGGGTTAGATCGCCCGGTGAACCGATTTTTTATCTATTTTTTTTCCTTCATTTTATATTCAAAAAATTTCGAACTTCCTCTCGCTTTAGCTACTCTCGCCTCTCCAGGCATTATTTATGATATTTAATTCATATATATTTACTTAAAAAAAAAGACATTGGCTGCTACCGGGGAGCGAACCCGCGTCGTCCGTACTCAGAGCCCGCACGCTAATATCTCAGCCACGAGGCTCTTGTGACTGCAAAGTTGCCTTCGGTATACGCACTTATCCAATGTGAAATGTGTTAAAAAAAATTCCAAAACGATCGGAAAGACTGAAAGTTCTCTTTCTCAATGTTTCCCTTTCTCGATCGTTTCGGCATTTTTTTTCAACACATTTCACATTGGATAAGTGTGTATACCTAAGGCAGCCTTACAGTCACAAGAGCCTCGCGGGTGAGATATCAGCGTGCGGGCTCTGAGTACGGAAGATGCGGGTTCGATCCCCAGGGTAGCCAATGTCTTTTTTTTTTATTAAACATATATGAATTTAATATCATCAATAATGCCTGGACAGGCGAGAGTAGCTAAAGCGAGAGGAAGTTCGAAATTTTTTGAATATACAATGAAGAAAAAAAAATAGATAAAAAATCGATTCACCGGGGATCGAACCCGGACCGCAAGCATTGTTAATCCGTCAGGCTGCCGATTTAGCCACGACGCTCATTGAGGATAGAGAAGCATTTATGATACACGCTTATCTATAATGTTTAGTGTTGAAAAAAAACCGCCGAAACGACCGCGGCAAAGGCTCAAGATTTCTCTTTGAACCTCCCACGGTCGTTTCGGCGTTTTATTTTTCAACGCGTTACGTCGTTAATTTTTTTTAACCCGCATTCTCGGCATGAACAGGCAACCGAGAGAAAACAATGATCTCGATAAATGTTTTTCACTTTGGAATTCATTTAATACATATTCTAATCCGCAGTACGGCCACACAAATATATCGAGCTCGATCGGACGGAAAACCTCGCCCGTTCGCCTGTCGAGTAAGCACGATTTGCGAGGGGCGGAGACTTTTCCCCCACCGAGCTACCCATTCGTGTTCACGCTGACTACGATACCTACTTGAGCGGTGATCACGACTCGCGCGGCTACAAGGGAATCTGCAACCTCGACAGAAGCGATGATCACAAAATTATATTCCCGAACTCGCCGCCGCGATTTAGCGCCATTCCCGAGGCACGCCGAAAACGGGAGCGTTGTACATCTCCCCACTAATCTCTGCAAGCAGAGTTTCTGAAACTGCATTCAATTTCCTAATATTATTAAGGCCAAGTATCACACCGACCCAGCGGCCATGGTTGCGAGAGAGATAACTGATTTGCAGATGCCCAATGATTTCTGAAACGGTTGATTTTTGGGAAAAAAGAAAAGGCACACGTTCTGCTCTGTTGAACTACGAACAACGGCTTTCTCTTCTTTTGCCCGAGATATGATCCTTCTAGGAGAAAACTTGGCAGTAGGATTTTTACCGACTGGACGTGTGACACAGGCGTTGAGGTCATGTGTCACACGCCAGAAAATTTCGACGCGGTCTCACACATCATGGCGGCACAGCTTGCAGGTTTTACCCACGAGCCGCCGCTTACTGCCGCCAAGTAGCGCAGCGCTCATTTTCTATAGGACCTCCATATCTCGGGCTACGTGACGAAGCCACGGGGCCCAATAGATGCGAATTGCTGTGCGTGTGTATGTGTGTGTACTCGCTACGCCGGCCACTTGCAGAAAGAGTTGACCTTTTGATACGTTGTTCTGTCGTAGCGAAAACACTTTAAATGTATATGTGTGTATCGATGGATGGATACCACCGTCTTACATACAGGTGACAACGACGGTAGTGGGGGTACGCACGCTAAAGCCCGTTCTACAATAAGTCGGTTGTCGGCGTCGGATGTCGCGCGCATGCGCTTCTGCGATGTCGGTTGGCGTAAAGTTCTGTCGGCGTCGGATGTCGCGCGCATGCGCTTCTTACGACGGCGAAAGAACTTTACGCCAACCGACATCGCAGAAGCGCATGCGCGCGACATCCGACGCCGAAAACCGACTTCTTGTAGAACGGGCTTAGGCTGGTTCTACAATAAGTCGCTTGTCGGTGTCGGATGTCGGGCGCATGCGCTCCTCCGATGTCGGTTGGTGTAAAGTTGGCGTAAACATCGTAGAAGCGCATGCGCGCGACATCCGACGCCGACAACCGACTTATTGTAGAACGGGCTTAAGGCTGGTTCTACAATAAGTCGCTTGTCGGCGTCGGATGTCGAGCGCATGCGCTCCTGCGATGTCGGTTGGTGTAAAGTTGGAGTAAACATCGCAGAAGCGTATGCGCGCGACATCCGACGCCGACAACCGACTTATTGTAGAACCAGCCTAAGCGGCTCTGGTTTTTATTCCGATTTCTACCGCTTGGTGCGCTACGGCAAATGCAAGTAGTGTGCGACGAAGAGAGAAACAGCTCTTCTGTCTCTTTCCCTCTAGACCGCAACGCATGCGCCGTTCGCCCTAACTTTACTTGCCCTATTATCATGTGAGCTGCATACCATAATACTAAATAATGTGTCGATTCTAAAGAAACATGTATATTTTTATAGAAAAACGGAAAACTTTCGGAATACAATATGGTAGGAGTCTCGCTACGTGGTAGTCAAATGACTGTTTATTAATCGTTGAAACAAAACAAAATATAAAAAAAGTTTTCTGTATCGCAAAAATCTTTGAGCGATGAAAACTTCAGACATACAAACTCAACCTGAATTATATTTCGCAATTTATTATTAGAACTAATTTAGAATTGCTGATATGATTCGGTTACGATTAGCTGTAAACAGTTATATATATATGCAAGTTTCCTGGTACGACGTTGATCTGGCAGCGCTGCATTTTTCAATATTGTATAACCTCTCTGTACTCGCCGGTTGTATTGTTGTTGGTGCATGAGTTTACGACGGTCATCTGCAAATGGAGCTACACAATATTCGGTGCGAACACGGCATTGGCAAAGGACAGTTCATTTCTCGAAAAAGAAAACAGTGGCGAGAAAATATTCTCGCATCGAAAAAAAAGTCGTGGATACGACGAAAAATTACATTTTCTCAGGTCGTCAAGTAGTTGAATTAGGGTACCTCGCCGAAGAATTATGGTGCAAACAATGTGACGTCTCCCTATCACTGCGAAATGTCGAGAAAGAATGTAATATCGATCCTGCAAGTGAGTTACATATAAGATACACAGCTTGTCATTCTCTGAAGATAGCTCATACCGGAAAACGTAGGCACCATAATTCAAACCGCAACCGATACGATGTGAACTTCAAATTAGGAGTAGGTACGTGAATTATGAACTGATGTACGTTAAATTAATATAAATCTGTGTTATGTATACGTGCGTATCTATATCAAACTCTTATTGTGCAGCAATACTCGACAGTGGTATTAGAGAGGCTCAATGCTGATACTATAGTATTTATTGGAGATAAATATCATATTATCAGCACTTGATATCCCAACGGTGAGCAAAGCCCTCCTAAAGCGACATGAACGAGATGCACGTGTAGCGATTGAGGAATTAGCCAAGAAACGTTGCCAAACAAGCATTCGCATGGAAAAAGAATTGACGACAGCATCCGAAAGGAATCTTTTGTCGACGTTAAACAAGGCACACGAAATTCAACCTATTGGAAATATACCAGGTGTACAAGTATGAAATGCGGATTTTTTTAATAAAAAAAACACGTTAAATTCGGAAGAATGATAAACATTACTTTATTCAAAGTATGCTCCTTCGCTTGTTATACATTGTTCCTATCTTTCGGGCAATTTGTGAATACCACGCCAGTAAAAATCTTCCCCTTTTGCTGCGATCCATTCATCGAGCCATTTTTTCACATCTTCGTACGAACCAAAGCGCTGCTCAGCAAGTGCGTGACCCATCGATGCAAACAAGTGATAATCGGAAGGAGCCAAGTCTGGTGAGTAAGCCGCATGGATAGAACTTCCCAGCTGAGTGCTTCCAACGTGTCGCAAATCGGTTTTGCCGTATGTGATGGAGCATTGTCATGAAGAAAAATGAGTTTGTGTTGCCTCTTTCGGTATTCTGGCCTTTTTTCAAGCAGCGAACGGTTCAAATCGGTCAATTGTGGTTGGTAACGTTTAGTATTTACCGTTTCCCCAGGTTTCAACAGCTCATAATAGACCACGCCCCTCTGGTCCCACCAAACACAGAGCACCGTCTTTCTGCCAAAGCGATTCGGTCTTGCGGTTGATGTGGATGGTGCGTCTGGGTCTACCCATGATTTTTTGAGCTTGGGATTCTCAAAATAAATCCACTTTTCATCCCCTGTAACTATACGATGCAAAAACAACTTCCTTTTGTACCGAGGGAGCAAAATGTCACATACGTTTTTACGCTTTTCCATTTGCCTGTCGTTCAACTCATGTGGTACCCATCTACCGGTCTTCTGAATCTTTCCCATCTCTCGTAGCCGAATGGAAACAGCTTGTTGACTAACGCCCAATTGCTCGGCTAGTTGTTTTTGTGTTTGCGAATCATCTTCGTCCAACAATGCTTGCAATTCCACATCTTCGTATTTTTTTGGCGGTTTTCCATGTTCCTTGTCTGCAACATCGAAGTCACCACTTTTGAAACGCCGAAACCATCGTTCACACGTATCTTGCGACGGAGCATGTTCACCATAAGCTTCTCGAAGTAATCGAGGAGCATTTAAGGCATAAACCTTGCACTATTTGTTTTTAGATGTGGGGCCGGACATGGCCGTCGAATTAATTGCAAAAAATGACCTCCTACTTGCCGAGAATGTATCTATTACAGTCATGATTGGAGATGATGATTGCTCATCGATCGCCGCCGTACGTCGCGAATCTGCACACAGAGTTGAGAAGTGGTCCGACGTACACCACGCAAAGAAGGGTCTGACGAGTGCTGTATACGCTTTGAAAGTACCGAGAAGAATCATCGATTATTTTGCGCAATCATTCTCTTGTGCTCTGCATCAAAATAAGGGAGGTGAGACAGCGGTTTAAGCAGCCTTATTAAATATCGTAGAGCATGCTTACGGAAATCACGAAAAATGCGGAGACTGGTGCCGTTCTCACACCGAAGAAAACTATATGCACCATCGTCAAATAGGTGGTCAGCCATTAACCGATCCGGAGCTTCGTGTGAAATTGACAGCCGTATGTGCAAAATATGCAAACAACGCCGATAAACTTGCACCTTGCGGTTCTTCCCAATCAAACAAAAGCTTCAACAGAGTTGTATCGAGCAAGCACCCTAAGGCTCAATTTTACGGTGCTTCGGAGTCTATGGCCTACGGAGTTGCAGTCGCTATGTGCCAGAAAAACATTGGGACAATATATGTTTCTCAAGTATTCGAAACACTCAATCTCTCTCCAGGAAAAGAAACAACCAAATATCGACAAGTGAAGGGACAATGCAAGATCGACAAAATCTGAATTTTCGAAAGCCGTCGAGTTCAAAAGAAGAAGATTGTTCATCGCTAACAACCGAAGGAAAAAAAATTCCGACTCACAACGACGAGAAGGAATAACGTATGAGTCGGAGTGCGCGCTAGACGGAGTATCAGAGCTCCTGTGTGATGAACCGACGAATCAACCTTCTGCCTGTACGCATCGAAATAAAGCACTCGTTATTTTTATTTTACTCATCGATTGTTTCGAATAAACTTGAAACCTGCTATAGGTGGTGCAGTTAATTTGGCAAATAGCAAAATTGTGCTATTCGATCTGGAAACGAGCGGTTTGTCGAATAGCGCTGTAATATACCAAATAAGTATTGTTTATTATATTGTGAAGTATAGTTGCTGTGGCGAGCGAGGTGTACATGTGCGTGCGTCTGTATCTTCATAATAATTTCAGATCTCCGCGACCTTTGAGACGCAATCGTTCAATGTGTATATGGTACCGAAAAGTTTAACTCCTGCAGCGGCTGCAATAACCGGATTGTATGTCTACATACGGCTGCATACGGTACCCCCACATGCAGGCTTGATGATCTTCATAGCCTTTTTACGTGATCTAGGAAATAACATAATATTGGTGGCCCATAATAGGTTCAGGTACTGTACGTTGTGCACTCACAATATGGACTGTTATCGATCTACGCATAGTTTGTTTTACAGAGTTGATGTTTCATGAGAGGTTTGATGAACCAATGATTTTACGTCATGTTAAACATTTTGGATTACTCGCGGAATTCATGGCTGTCGTCAAAGGGTTTGCAGATACATTATGCATGTTTCGGGATCGTTTGGAAGACCGCAGGAAAGAGAGAAAAAATTCGTTAGAAAAAAAATGGCACACTGGGTCCCACCATCCCCTATCTCATCAATCCACTGAAGACAATCGTTCGTTTATACGAAAGGCTGCAGCTAAAGCCAAACAAAGGACGATTTTTCACTTCGAGTCGAGATTAAGCAGGTACGATCATGGGGACGAATCCAACTTTCGGGCATGACATTTTTCTATGATGTTGACGAATACGTTATGCACCCTTTGGAAAAATTTGAGCTATATTGACCGTTCAGTTTTTTTCGTAATAAAATTTCAAAGTCCAGCTTTTTGAGCTAGTGGAGCACGTCGTCTTATGGAGACGGTCGACCGAATGTGCGGTGATCACGGTTTTGCTGCTCACGTATCCAACTAAGGTCGTTGAAAAATTGAAATTTGATAAATTCGACATAATAGATATTGTAAAAAATCAAAAATTCGAATTTCACCGTGTTGTTCAATCAGTACATTATAAAATTTCGGTTGAATATTATCATAATGACGAAATAGTAGCCATAGACTTGCCAACGTCGGGCGTAACAGCTGATTCGTTTGGCGAGCATAACCTAGCTCTGTAGCGAGATTCTGTAATACGGTAGCAAAAGTATTGGTTGTTGCTGGCTAGCGACAGCTAATCGCATGCACGAGTAGAAGAAAGGTAGCCTCTTATTGGCTGTCGCTAGCTAACGATAACGAATACGGTCGCAACCGAGTTACAGAATCTCGATACTGCTTGGAAACCGTCGTGAAGACTCCAGAGTCATTGAGGATCTAATTGTTCAGTTTTTATTAGTAAATATGCAATAAAGAAAATATTTACCATAAATTTGGCACTTTTGGATCGACAATACGAATATCCAACATAAGTTAACATAAATCAGAACACCCGTGAGGTAACATGAATTTAGTCTCTTTGTTGATACTGAGGGAGTAGTCGAACCTCCTTAAGAATACAGAGATTCCTCTCCTTAAGAGATTCAAACAAAAACATATTTGCGTCTACATTGACCGCGTGATACAAGATCTGCAGGCCTGTATCTGCCTGTTCATTTGATCCGTGCGGCTTGAGACGGACAGACGCATAGATCGACGAAAAATGAGCGGCGAAGAAAACCGCGTCTCCGCGCGGTTATGTAAATTTAAACTAATTCTCAAACAATACATTTTCAAAAGACTAATGAAAATTTTAACCGAAATTAAGCAGAAATGAAAATTTAAGCTTTCGAAGAATCTGTTCATAATAATAATACAGGATCAATGTTGTTAATATTGTGCTGTTCGACGACGACGTTTCTGCTACCGATAATTACTATTACCTCCGTTCAACGTTTCAGTTCAGCATGTTGCATCTATGATTTATGCAGGAATCGACAATAAAATAATACATATGTATTGAATCAGCCAATAGGGGTCCGCCAAGTTTAAACGGTTCATCATCTCTCTATGACAAAATGCCATTGAGACATTCAACCTTAACTTGTATAGTGTAGAACGGGGCCCCAAAAAATTTTAATATCTGGTATATTGTTTGGCTGGTTAAACAATTTTTTATAAAAATTTTGGGGCCCCCAAGACCAATTTTTTCCTGGGGCCCGGGGCGGACCGCCCCCATCGCCCCCCCCCCCTAGATCCGCCACTGGTTAACACGCATGTGGATATTAAATCAGTTCTATTTGTACAAATATCAAATCGGTCTTATTTGTACAAATAAATAGATTTATTTGTAAGTGGAAAATTGCCATACATTTTTTCTGTTTTCTTATTCTAGGCTGTATTGACCACTCTCATTTAAATTATTTTTGTAAGTCGTTAGATGATAGACAAGTTATCTTAGAGTATACTTAATTTGTTTCACTATTTTTCAAATTATTACAAAATTATTACTAAATAAGAAATACTCACTTAAAAAACATTTCAATTTTTTTTTTTAATTATTTGAACAACCGAAGTAGAACACGCAGCACATGGGTCAGCACGTGGTATTTCATCATTGCCCAGTCCTCGACGTTTAATTCTAGCTAGAAGAGTTTCGGATGGAACTGAAAAGAATGTCGAATCAATTTAAATTAAAATTAGATAGTAGACAAGGAACCGTATAGTATACATCAGGGGTGGCCATAGTGTCGACCGCGGTCGACGCTGTAAAAGTAGTATAGAAATTTTTCATTGAATAAATATGTTTGGGTTTTTTGGTTATAAACAAACCCAACTTCTGTTTGTTTGTTTGTTGCCAGTGGTAGACCGCCAGAGATATTTTGAACCGTAGTGTCGACCACACACTTTAAAAGCCCGGCCACCCCTGGGATACATTAGTAATTTATTTTTGTATTTTTTTTATGTTATTTTAATTGTTATTTTTTTCGTGTGTTCCAACGTATACCCTTGCGGGTTTTTACGTACTACCCTTCCCAATGGAACCCTTTCCTATCACCCCCTACCTGCACTTCGTTAATCTAACCTAACGTTCCGTTGCGTTTACAGCCGTCTTAAGCTACACTATACCGTATTTACCGAGGGTACGGGGAAACTGTGGAAAACCCGTACCGGTATAGACGGCCCCATATTCTTCTGATTTTCTGGTGCATAATATTCTTACTCAAGTATCTACACTGTACAAGGGTGGCCAGACTTTTAAAGTGTGCGGTTGATACTACGATTCAAAATATCCCTGGCGATCTATCACCGGCAACAAACGAACAAACAAAAGTTGGTTTTGTTTAAAATCAAACAAACATATTTATTCAATGAAAGAATTCTAAACTAGTTTGACAGACCGTTTTACCGAGTCGAACGCGGTCGACAGTATGGCCACTCCTGACTTACACCAAAGTATCAGTAGGATTGGCCTTCCGTTCAGTGGTCGGTGCCTCAGGCGGTTCACGGCTAAGCGGTCACAGCTCCGAGTATTGGCCATGCGTAACGCTGCTTAACTCAAAGTACCGCCAAAGCCGAACCCCGACCGCACATCCACCAGTGTCGGTTTAATTGTTAATAGCTTATTGTTATTCTTTTTAATTATTTTTTTAATTGTTAATATTTTTAGTTATTCTTCTAATTGTTTTTTAATTGTTTTAATTTTAATTATTATTATTTTAGTTGTTTCTTTTTTCCGAAGGCCTCACAACGCCTTCGAAGGCAACCGCAGGTCTCCGCAGTAGCCCCATGATCCTCTGCAGCAAACGTTTTTAAAAGGTTTTTTTTTAATGATTCTTTTTTGACCTTCTATACCTGTGAAAGGCCTGCGGAGGCCTTTGGAAGCCCTGTGCAGGCCTTCGCATTAAAATGATATCATTATCTTAAGCTAACTCTGATTCGTCATGAAAATTATTAACACCCTTGATTAGCAATAAGAGCATGTCTATTTACATCCGCTGTATGGCGTGGAATTTTGTTTTTTTTTTGTTTTTTGAAATTGTGATTTTTTTAAAAATGTATACTTGAATGTAACATTAAGAAGAAATACCTTCATTGAATGTAAAATTTGTTGATGGCCCATCCGTTCCGCGATCTACAGCCATGTTTAACTACACTTTTAATTTTCTCAATTTTATTCGTTTACACCATATCGATGGTCCCGAGCGGGTCTATCTTATCTCGCTCAGACCTTTACGCAGTAGCGTAATTGAAAGGGTCCCAGATGTACTAGCGTAACTCTCGCGTCCTCCGCGAAGTATCGTATCTCGGCAGACCCTGTTCATTCTAACGCATCTCCGGCCGCGCGTGAGATCCATCGTATCTCCCGCAGCCTTAGAACGGAGTATCGTAACTCGCCGACTGCGATATGCTCTATCGTGTCTCAGATGCACCAAAACGTTTCATCGTATCTACGAATCGCAAGTTTTCAGTAAACGCGGTTTGAAAGTTTCGCGTTCTCAGAAATAAAATGTCACTGAATCATCACAACATTTATGTCTAAATATTGCGCATTATATGCAGAATATTTTTTAGACATGAAAAGGGTTGTGAAAATAGAAACATAATATACTATTATCATAATATTCATCATATATTTCGGTCGAAAGGTCTTTGGTAGGCTTTCCCCCTGACAGCCGTCATGCTTCGACGAAAGGTCTTTCATTCAAATTATTAGCACATGTATGTGTGCTAATAATTTGTATGGAACTGTATGAAAAATAGCTGCTTGTAGAGATATACCTAATGCATATTTTTTTCTAATGAAATTGTTTCATACTATGTAAAGTTTTCGGAATAAAATTTAAATATAAAATATCTTGTAACTGGTAATCAATTTTTGTTTCAAATAAAATCGCGAAATCTCAGTCAATTTTCAAACGAATAGATATAGTGATAACCGTAATACAATTCTTGTGTCGCCCAATCTCAAAAGGTGTTAATAATATCATTACGATTATTATTTTTCTATATTTCATGATTAATTAATTATCTGTTTAAATCAATGAATTATTATATTATTTCCATTCACGTCATAATAATAACATACTTATAACTGTTATCGTTACATAACTTATTCTTTCATTGTAAGTCGTCGAGATTTTCGACGACTTACGATAGAGTAGAAACTAGAATGGAACTTTCAGAGCGCGGGGGGATACGATATCTTGTTTTACTTTAATTAATTACAGCACAAAAAATTATCAAAATGATTTAAAATTTTGTCTGGGCATTCTTCAAGCTCGAACGAACTTAGTAGTGAATTTTTTCAAAAATCACCAAATTTCGACTTACGATGAAACGTTTTGGTGCATCTGAGATACGATAGAGCATATCGCAGTCGGCGAGTTACGATACTCCGTTCTAAGGCTGCGGGAGATACGATGGATCTCACGCGCGGCCGGAGATGCGTTAGAATGAACAGGGTCTGCCGAGATACGATACTTCGCGGAGGACGCGAGAATTACGCTAGTACATCTGGGACCCTTTCAATTACGCTACTGCGTAAAGGTCTGAGCGAGATAAGATAGACCCGCTCGGGACCATCGATATATTAAAGCACAATGTTTTTGGCCACACAATAGCACATAAACTTAAAAATAACTAGTAAAATGTTAACGCTCCAGATGTACAGTATACATATATATAAAATTAAGGGGGTACGACTACTCCCTCAAGGTCAACAAAGAGACTAAATTTATGTTACTCCACTAGTGTTCTGATTTATGTTAACTTATGTTGAACATTCGTATTGTTGATCCCAAAGTGCCAAATTTATGGTAAATATTTTATTTATTGCATATTTACTAATAAATTGAAAAATTAGCTCCTCAACGATTCTGGAGTCTTCACGGCGATTTCCAAGCAGTAGCGAGATTCTGTAACTCGGTGGCAACCGTTTTCGTTGTCGTTGGCTAGCGACAGCCAATAAGAGGCTCGCTTTTTTCTGAACGTGCATGCGATTGGCTGTCGCTGGCCGGCGACGGCGAGGACTGACGCTGCCGAGTTGCAGAATCTCGCTACAGAGCTAGGTTATGCTCGCCAAACGAATCAGCTGTTACGCCTGATGTTGGTAAGTCTATGGGTACTATTTCGTCATTATGATAATATTCAACCGGAAGTTGAAACCGTTTTATAATATCGTGCTTGAACTACACGGTGAAGTTCGAATTTTCGATTTTTTACAATATCTATTATGCCTAATTTACCAAATTTCAGTTTTCCAACGACCTTAGTTGGATACGTGAGCAGCAAAACCGTGATCACCGCACTTCCCATCGACCATCTCCATAAGACGACGTGATTCACTAGCTCAACGTGCTCGACTTTGCAATTTTATTATGAAAAAACTGAACGGTCAATATAGCTCAAATTTTTCCAAAGGGTGCATAACGTATTTATTGGGGCAGTTGGTTTATCGCGTACAAAAGAAAAGAGTGCGCCACCGTACAGCGGTGAATATGACACGCGAATGTAACGCGCTTTAGCCTCGGGTATCTCCGACTGCATTCGGGATCGTGCGAGGTGCCGGAAGCCGCGGCCATTAGCGGCAGTTCGTTTCCGACATCCTTACCGCGAGCATTGTATCGCATTGCACAAGTTTTTTTATCTATAATTAAACGTGTTTTTCATAATAAATTGTGTGTAACATTCTTAATTCCTCCGTCCTCTCCTCACAGGCTGTTTACACTTTGACTATCTATTAAAAGAAAAGTTTTATCAGGTTATGGGCCCAGATCACGCAAAATTGCGTATCTGACTGTGAGAGAGCGACTGGTCGCGATCACGCGGTGTCGGCTGCGGCCATCTTTGTGTCGACCGAGCACGTGTAGAGTCCTTCCCTTCGGTACGCGAGTGATTTGCATCCGACATGGCTCAAGAGATCTCAGCGAGACACGTGAAGAAATTTGACGGATCAAATTTTTAAGGTTGGAAGTTTCAGCTCAGCGCATTATTCGTGGCAAACGAGATCGACGATATTGTGAACGGTAAGCGAGTTTTGCCGGAAGATCGAACGACCGCCGAAGCCAAATCCTGGTCACGTGACAATGCGAAGGCAATGTTTCTCATCTCGTCAGCGCTCGAATATGCTCAGCTCGAACCGTTGCTAGTGTGCAGATCGGCAAAAGAAATGTGGGATAATTTGTGTCGTATACACGAGCAAAAATCCGCGACAAACAAACTCTTACTGATGCAAAAATTTCACGAGTATCGCATGGAATCGAGCGACTCGGTAGTCCAGCATATCTCGAAAATTCGTAATTTAGCAGCACAAATCGAAGATGTCGGCGAACAAGTGTCAAATCTAACTGTGATAGCCAAGATTCTGGGAAGCCTATCGTCAAAGTTCAGCACGCTTCAAACTGCGTGGGACAGTGTTGATCCAGCGCGTCAGACTCTAGAAAATTTCGAAGAGAGACTTATTCTTGAAGAAGCGAGGTTGAGTCAAAATGACGACGGGGCAAGTGCGTTCTCGGCCGCGAAGGACGAGAACAAGCAAAAAAAAAACAGAAAAAAGGGAAATTCAAGAAAAGTAACAACAACAAAAAGAGTGTAGAGTGTTACAAGTGTCGCGAAAAGGGCCATTATGCATATGAGTGTCCGACAAAGAAAGGCGGGAACAATGGCGGTAACGAACGATCACGTGATTGTGCGTTCGTCGGTGAGACAACCGAAAGCGCGCAGTGTGAGTCAAGTGCGTTCGCAGGACAGCCGCGAGAGTTGCCCGTGGTCGATGAAAAAGAAATCTGGCTTACAGATAGTGGTGCTTCAAGGCACATGACATATCGACGCGACTGGCTCACAGATTACCGACCGATCTCGAATGGCGGAACAGTGGCGCTCGGTGACGGTGATGAGTGTAACATTTCCGGCGAGGGGGTCGTACTTGCGCAAAGACTTGTGGACGGTTTGTGGTGTGACGCTCGGATCGAAAAAGTTCTCTACGTTCCCGGGCTGAAAAGAAATTTATTTTCTGTCGGTGCCTGTACGAAAAAAGGTTTCGAGGTAACATTCAAAAATAATCACGTGAATATAATGCGCGGTAAAGAAGTAGTCGCGTCGGGCGTGAGGCAAAACAACGATATCTACCGGATGTTCTTTCGTGTCGCGAAATCTTGCGCGGAAGAAGCATATACAGCTGCGCATAACCTACGTGTGTGGCACGAGAGACTCGGCCACGTTGATAAACGTGCGATACGTGAGCTCGTGGACAAAGGACTTGTTCGCGGAGTGTCAGTGACAGACACGACGGATTTTGTGTGTGAAATGTGTCACCTGGGGAAAGCACATCGGCTGCCATTCAAAAAGCGAGAGAAAGTGTCCAGAAAACCCGGAGAAGTTTTTCACACTGACGTTTGCGGCCCGATGTCTGTCAAATCGCCAGGAGGCACAAGGTTCTTTCTCACGTTTAAGGACGACGCCACCGGATACAGACATGTGTACTTCCTGCGACACAAATCCGATGTTTTTGACAAGTTCAAAATTTTCGAGAGGTTAGTTTCGAACAAGTTCGGTCGCTCGATGAAAATTCTACGATCAGATAATGGCAGAGAGTTCTGCAACCAGAAAATGGATGAATATCTAAAAAATCGTGGCATCAAGAAGGAGAACACCGCACCGTACACTCCTCAGCAAAACGACAAGGCGGAGAGAGACAATCGAACCATTGTCGAGAGCGCTCGAACAATGATTCACGCAAAAAATCTTCCGCTAAATCTGTGGGCTGCGGCTGTTAATACCGCAGTATATGTGTTAAATCGTACAGTGTCGTCAGGCGGTACTTCCACACCGTACGAACAGTGGGTTGGCAAGAAGCCGACAATAGATCACTTGCGAATCTTCGGTTCAGTCGCGTTCGTTCACATACCCAAACAATTTACAAAGAAATTTGATCTACGGGGCCAAAAAATGATTCTTGTCGGGTACGAGAGTGACTTCACGAACTACCGAGTTTACGATCCGACAACAAAGCAAGTGAAAGTTACACACGACGCAACCTTCTACGAGCAAATCGGGAAAGTAAAGATCTGCGAAGAAATAGACACAGATGACGATACGACAGTATTTCGGTCAATCAAACAGAAGAAGTCGCGGAACGCGACGATCTGGACGAGCAAGACAACCCCTAAAATGAAGAAGTAAAAGAGGTCGATAATGAAGGTCGTGAAGGTCGAGACGAGCAAGAACAGCAACAACCGTCTCAAAGACCGCTCGTGAATCAAGGACGAGTACTGCGAGATCGAGACTCGATTCGTCCACCTGTGAGATTTCAACTCGAGGTTGATATAGCCGAATATGAGACACCTACAACGTATGAAAAGACAACACGAAGCATTGACGCCGCGCAGTGGGCGAATGCTATCGACGAAGAGTTGCAAGCGCACGATATAAACAAAACTTGGACAATCGTGCCAAAAACACCAGGAACGAAAACAATCGATTCCAAGTGGGTTTTCAAAATAAAAGAAGATCCAATAAAGAAAACTCAACGATTCAAGGCGAGGCTGTGTGCTCGTGGATTCCAGCAGCAGCGAGGGATCGACTTTACGGAGACATTTGCACCAGTCGTGCGATACGACTCACTCTGAGTACTTTTGGCAGCAGTAACCGAGAAGGATCTCGAGCTGCTGCAATTCGATGTCCAGACGGCCTTCCTCTATGGCGAACTAGAGGAAGATATCTTTATGGAGGTTCCCGATGGTCTGAAAATCGACGAAAGTGAAGTGAGAAAAGTTATGTGCAAATTAAACAAGTCACTGTATGGGCTTAAGCAAGCACCTCGGTGCTGGAATAAGAAATTCCTGCGTTTTTTAAGCCAGTTCGATCTCAAGTGTAGCGAGGCAGATCAGTGTATTTTTGTAGGACAAGTAAACGGTGAAACCGTTTATCTAGCCCTATTTGTAGACGACGGTCTTGTCGCGGCAAAGACAAAGTCTACTTTGAATCATATAGCGAGTCAATTGCGCGAAGCTTTCAAAGTAAAAATCGGTGACTCAAGTTCCTTTGTCGGTATGCAAATTAAACGAGATAGAGTCAATAAAACCCTCGCGATTCATCAACGAGCGTATGTTGACAAAATTCTAGATAAATTTGGGATGCGAGTTGCAAAACCGGTAAGCATACTGGCCGACCCGCAAGTAATTTTGTATCCAGTCGAAGAAAACGATGAGACACTAAACACCGTGCCTTATCGAGAGGCAATCGGTTCCCTTGTTTTTCTCGCAGCTGTGTCTCGTCCAGACATAGCTTACGCGGTTAATAATATGAGCAAGTTTCTAAATAAACATAGTTTAGAGCACTGGCGTGCAGTCAAGCGAATTTTCGCATATTTACAGGAAACAAAAGACTACGGACTCGAGTATAAAAGCGGCGGTAGTGAGCAAAATTTAACGGGGTTTTCAGACGCAGATTATGCTAATGATGTTGAATCGCGAAGATCAACAACAGGGTACATATTTTGTATGGCAAACGGGCCAGTATCGTGGTCCTCACAGAGGCAGAAACTAGTCGTGCTAAGCACAACAGAAGCCGATTATGTAGCTGCTGCGACAGCAACCAAAGAGGCTATATGGCTAAGAAAATTAATCAGTGATTTAGGATATTCGTGTGATCGCGAGCTAGTCCTATATGTGGACAACCAAAGTTCAATACGTCTTGTGAAAAATCCTGTATATCACAAGCGTACAAAGCATATAGATATTCGGTACCACTACATTCGCGAGAAAGCGGAAAATAATGAAATTATTGTTATGTATATTCTGTCCGAATTACAGCGTGCCGATATTCTCACTAAAGCGTTGCCACGTGATCGATTCAGGAAGCTATGTGAAATAATAAAGATAACCTCAGTTCAAAATGTACGCTCAAACGGCGGTAGTATTGGGGCAGTTGGTTTATCGCGTACAAAAGAAAAGAGTGCGCCACCGTACAGCGGTGAATATGACGCGCGAATGTAACGCGCTTTAGCCTCGGGTATCTCCGACTGCACTCGGGATCGTGCGAGGTGCCGGAAGCCGCGGCCATTAGCGGCAGTTCGTTTCCGACATCCTTACCGCGAGCATTGTATCGCATTGCACAAGTTTTTTTATCTATAATTAAACGTGTTTTTCATAATAAATTGTGTGTAACATTCTTAATTCCTCCGTCCTCTCCTCACAGGCTGTTTACACTTTGACTATCTATTAAAAGAAAAGTTTTATCAAATATTGTGTAGCTCCATTTGCAGATAACCTTTGTAAACTCATACACCGACAACAATACAACCGGCGAGTACAGAGAAGTTAGGGTTGCTATTCGGTAGCGACGAATATACATATATACAATATTGAAAAATGCAGCGCTGCCAGATTAACGTCGTACCAGGAAACTTGCATATACAGGGTGACTTTTATAATGTGGCCATGCTTTTTTTAAGGGTCTTGCGCGAGGATTTTGGGCACGGAAAAAATATGATTCTTAATGGTTTTTCAAGCCCTCTTCGAAAAAAAAATATGGCAGATTTTTCTCTTCAATAATGTGTGCCAGAAAAAATAAGGCATTCCGAAAAGAAAGGGAAAATGCATTCCGAGCACATGAGAATGAAGTTTTTTAAATTCCAAAAACAAAACACCCCCGAAAAACTTAAATTGTGCCAGCCATCACGGTGAAAAAAATTATCAAAGATACGACTAAAAGTGGATAAGACAGGATAAAAGTAGTGAAACAAGCGATTAAAATCAGACGCGATCGTGCTATAGGAAGTGCTAGTCTAACGTCACAGCTGCAACTTCCGAATGTTCGGCAATCGCAAGAAGTTAATTGAGATTCCCATGACACGCGGATAAACTAAGGGATCTGAATTTGTCGCCATCCGAGGGCATTGCAGAGAATATTGTCAATTTCGAAAATGTTCGAGCAGTCCATACTCTGCAAATAATATTTTAAATAATTTGCGATTTGTCTTAAATTTTGGAGAAAACAATTGGAACAATAGACTTTAACGTAATTTAGGGTAAAAATATTGATTTTTTCCTACTACGCATATTATTATTTTTCTAATATTCATTAATGCGAGTGTTGTGTGAGCGTGTGCACACATGAGGTTGCATGAGTGCACGCGCGCGTGTGCGTACCATGGATTCATCCCACGTTTCGCGCGCGCACTGAACGCAGGTTCAGAGAGCGCGCTCCGAGGTTCGGCCGAAACGCATCGTTTGACGCGTTATTTGACGTTTCGGGTTTGTCAGCTGATATCTTTTGCCATCTTGGATATGCAAATTCAGAGCGCACGCGTCAACCTTCCGCCGAAACGCAAAGTTTGACGCGTGATTTGACATTTCGCGTAGCGCCTGCGATGAATTTCTGCCATCTTGGGTACGCAAATGCGGAGCGCGCGCGTCGAACGTCTGCGGAAACGGACTGTTTGACGCGTGGTTTGACGTTTCGTATATCGCCTGCTATCATCTTTAGCCATTTTGGTTGTGCAAGTTCGAGATTCGGGACAGGCGAGCCGATTTGACGGTTCATGTATCGTCTGCTATGATTTTTATTTTACGCGCGGTTCAATATTTCGGGTCAAATAAAAAATTACAGTACGAGTCTTTGTCTTTTTTTCTTTCAGAAGACGAAAATGGAAACACATCAACGTTCTGGGAAAATTTGCCTTTTAATCATTATTTGAAAAGTCTCGAACATCGAAAAAATCGCACTTTGGTAATTTTTTCAGACAAATTGACAGTGCCTTTATTTGAAACTCTTATTTTATCTGTGTTTACGCAACAAAGATTGAATCGATGTTGGCCATGGTTCTGGAGGCGTAAATCCGTTATTCCCGAAACAATGATCCGAGGCTCTCCTCGGCTATTATCTTGAATACGGTCGTACTGTGTCTAGAAGTTGAACGATGAAGCGAAAACAATTATAAGCGTTTTTGTTAATAAAAGAAGACAAATGCGGTGCACGTGATGGTACCGCGGTCCTCCATCAAAAATTCCTGATACGGAGGCCCGGAGCTTTTCACCGCTTTTTACGATAAAAGCGGTGCTTCGAGGACCATAACAGGCGCACTTATTAATAAAAAAACAAAGATAAAAGCAATACTCGTGATGGTTCTGGGGTACTTGTTTAGATATTCCGGATATTATTGGCTCGAGTTGTTCTTCGCTTTTACCTTACTTTCGGTCATTTTGCGTCAATATCTATCACGACGCTCGGAGGACGATCATAGGCGCATTTGTTAACAAACAAAGATAAAAGCAATGATGATGAAGGTTTTGGGGGATTCGATGGGACATTCCTGATACGACGGCACGGAGGTTTCCTCTGCTTTTACCTTACTTTCGGTCATTTTGCGTCAATATCTATCACGACGCTCGGCGGACGATTGCAGGCGCATTTGTTAACAAACAAAGGTAAAAGCAGTGATTATGAAGGTTTTGGGTGATTCGTTGGGACAGTCCTGATATGACGGCTCCGATGTTTTCTCTGCTTTTACCTTACTTTTGGTCATTTTGCGTCAAGATCTATCACGACGCTCGGAGGACGATTGCATGCGCATTTGTTAACAAACATAGGTAAAAGCAATGATTATGAAGGTTTTGGGTGATTCGTGGGGACATTCCTGATATGACGGCTCCGAGGTTTTCTCTGCTTTTACCTTACTGTCAGTCATTTTACGTCAAGATCGATCACGACGCTCGGAGGACGATTATAGGCGCATTTGTTAATAAACAAAGGTAAAAGCAATGCTGATGAAGGTTTTGGGGGATTCGATGGGACATTCCTGATACGACGGCACGGAGGTTTCCTCTGCTTTTACCTTACTTTCGGTCATTTTGCGTCAATATCTATCACGACGCTGGGAGGACGATGACAGGCGCATTTGTTAACAAACAAAGGTAAAAGCAATGATTATGAAGGTTTTGGGTGATTCGTTGGCACATTCCTGATATGACGGCTCCGAGGTTTTCTCTGCTATTACCTTACTTTTAGTCATTTTGCGTCAAGATCTATCGCGACGCTCCGAGGACGATTATAGGCGCATTTGTTAATAAACAAAGGTAAAAGCAATGATGATGAAGGTTTTGGGGGATTCGATGGGACATTCCTGATACGACGGCACGGAGGTTTCCTCTGCTTTTACCTTACTTTCGGTCATTTAGCGTCAATATCTATCACGACGCTCGGAGGACGATTACAGGCGTATTTGTTAACAAACAAAGGTAAAAGCAATGATTATGAAGGTTTTGGGTGATTCGTTGGGACATTCCTGATATAACGGCTCCGAGGTTTTCTTTGCTTTTACCTTACTTTCGGTCATTTTGCGTCAAGATCTATCACGACGCTCGGAGGACGATTGCAGGCGCATTTGTTAACAAACAAAGGTAAAAGCAATGATTATGAAGGTTTTGGGTGATTCGTGGGGACATTCCTGATACGACGGCACGGAGGTTTTCTCTGCTTTTACCTTACTTTCGGTCATTTTGCGTCAATATCTATCACAGCGCTCGGAGGACGATTGCAGGCGCATTTGTTAACAAACAAAGGTAAAAGCAATGATTATGAAGGTTTTGGGTGATTCGTGGGGACATTCCTGATATGGCGGCTCCGAGGTTTTCTCTGCTTTTACCTTACAGTCAGTCATTTTACGTCAAGATCTATCACGACGCTCGGAGGACGATTATAGGCGCATTTGTTAATAAACAAAGGTAAAAGCAATGCTGATGAACGTTTTGGGGGATTCGATGGAACATTCCTGATACGAAGGCACGGAGGTTTTCTCTGCTTTTACCTTACTTTCGGTCATTTTGCGTCAAGATCTATCACGACGCTCGGAGGACGATTATAGGCGCATTTGTTAACAAACAAAGATAAAAGCAATGATGATGAAGGTTTTGGGGGATTCGATGGGACATTCCTGATACGACGGCACGGAGGTTTCCTCTGCTTTTACCTTACTTTCGGTCATTTTGCGTCAATATCTATCACGACGCTCGGAGGACGATTACAGGCGTATTTGTTAACAAACAAAGGTAAAAGCAATGATTATGAAGGTTTTGGGTGATTCGTTGGGACATACCTGATATGACGGCTCCGATGTTTTCTTTGCTTTTACCTTACTTTCGGTCATTTTGCGTCAAGATCTATCACGACGCTCGGAGAACGATCACAGGCGCATTTGTTAACAAACAAAGGTAAAAGCAATGATTATGAAGGTTTTGGGTGATTCGTTGGGAGATTCCTGATATGACGGCTCCGAGGTTTTCTTTGCTTTTACCTTACTTTCGGTCATTTTGCGTCAAGATCTATCACGACGCTCGGAGGACGATTATAGGCGCATTTGTTAACAAACAAAGATAAAAGCAATGATGATGAAGGTTTTGGGGGATTCGATGGGATATTCCTGATACGACGGCACGGAGGTTTCCGCTGCTTTAACCTTACTTTCGGTCATTTTGCGTCAATATCTATCACGACGCTCGGAGAACGATCACAGGCGCATTTGTTAACAAACAACGTTAAAAGCAATGATTATGAAGGTTTTGGGTGATTCGTTGGGACAGTCCTGATATGACGGCTCCGAAGTTTTCTCTGCTTTTACCTTACTTTTGGTCATTTTGCGTCAAGATCTATCACGACGCTCGGAGGACGATTGCATGCGCATTTGTTAACAAACATAGGTAAAAGCAATGATTATGAAGGTTTTGGGTGATTCGTGGGGACATTCCTGATACGACGGCTCCGAGGTTTTCTCTGCTTTTACCTTACTGTCAGTCATTTTACGTCAAGATCGATCACGACGCTCGGAGGACGATTATAGGCGCATTTGTTAATAAACAAAGGTAAAAGCAATGCTGATGAAGGTTTTGGGGGATTCGATGGGACATTCCTGATACGACGGCACGGAGGTTTCCTCTGCTTTTACCTTACTTTCGGTCATTTTGCGTCAATATCTATCACGACGCTGGGAGGACGATGACAGGCGCATTTGTTAACAAACAAAGGTAAAAGCAATGATTATGAAGGTTTTGGGTGATTCGTTGGCACATTCCTGATATGACGGCTCCGAGGTTTTCTCTGCTATTACCTTACTTTTGGTCATTTTGCGTCAAGATCTATCGCGACGCTCCGAGGACGATTATAGGCGCATTTGTTAATAAACAAAGGTAAAAGCAATGATGATGAAGGTTTTGGGGGATTCGATGGGACATTCCTGATACGACGGCACGGAGGTTTCCTCTGCTTTTACCTTACTTTCGGTCATTTAGCGTCAATATCTATCACGACGCTCGGAGGACGATTACAGGCGTATTTGTTAACAAACAAAGGTAAAAGCAATGATTATGAAGGTTTTGGGTGATTCGTTGGGACATTCCTGATATAACGGCTCCGAGGTTTTCTTTGCTTTTACCTTACTTTCGGTCATTTTGCGTCAAGATCTATCACGACGCTCGGAGGACGATTGCAGGCGCATTTGTTAACAAACAAAGGTAAAAGCAATGATTATGAAGGTTTTGGGTGATTCGTGGGGACATTCCTGATACGACGGCACGGAGGTTTTCTCTGCTTTTACCTTACTTTCGGTCATTTTGCGTCAATATCTATCACAGCGCTCGGAGGACGATTGCAGGCGCATTTGTTAACAAACAAAGGTAAAAGCAATGATTATGAAGGTTTTGGGTGATTCGTGGGGACATTCCTGATATGGCGGCTCCGAGGTTTTCTCTGCTTTTACCATACAGTCAGTCATTTTACGTCAAGATCTATCACGACGCTCGGAGGACGATTATAGGCGCATTTGTTAATAAACAAAGGTAAAAGCAATGCTGATGAACGTTTTGGGGGATTCGATGGGACATTCCTGATACGAAGGCACGGAGGTTTTCTCTGCTTTTACCTTACTTTCGGTCATTTTGCGTCAAGATCTATCACGACGCTCGGAGGACGATTATAGGCGCATTTGTTAACAAACAAAGATAAAAGCAATGATGATGAAGGTTTTGGGGGATTCGATGGGACATTCCTGATACGACGGCACGGAGGTTTCCTCTGCTTTTACCTTACTTTCGGTCATTTTGCGTGAAAATCTATCACAACGCTCGGAGGACGATTGCAGGCGGATTTGTTTACAAACAAAAGTAAAAGCAATGTTTACGAAGGTTTTGGGGGATACGATGGGACATTCCTGATACGACGGCACGGAGGTTTTCTCTGCTTTTACCTTACTTTCGGTCATTTTGCGTCAATATCTATCACAGCGCTCGGAGGACGATTGCAGGCGATTTTGTTAACAAACAAAGGAAAAAGCAATGATTATGAAGGTTTTGGGTGATTCGTGGGGACATTCCTGATATGGCGGCTCCGAGGTTTTCTCTGCTTTTACCTTACTTTCAGTCATTTTACGTCAAGATTTATCACGACGCTCGGAGGACGATTATAGGCGCATTTGTTAATAAACAAAGGTAAAAGCAATGCTGATGAAGGTTTTGGGGGATTCGATGGGACATTCCTGATACGAAGGCACGGAGGTTTTCTCTGCTTTTACCTTACTTTCGGTCATTTTGCGTCAATATCTATCACGACGCTCGGAGGACGATTATAGGCGCATTTGTTAACAAACAAAGATAAAAGCAATGATGATGAAGGTTTTGGGGGATTCGATGGGACATTCCTGATACGACGGCACGGAGGTTTCCTCTGCTTTTACCTTACTTTCGGTCATTTTGCGTCAATATCTATCACGACGCTCGGAGGACGATTACAGGCGTATTTGTTAACAAACAAAGGTAAAAGCAATGATTATGAAGGTTTTGGGTGATTCGTTGGGACATACCTGATATGACGGCTCCGATGTTTTCTTTGCTTTTACCTTACTTTCGGTCATTTTGCGTCAAGATCTATCACGACGCTCGGAGAACGATCACAGGCGCATTTGTTAACAAACAAAGGTAAAAGCAATGATTATGAAGGTTTTGGGTGACTCGTTGGGACATTCCTGATATGACGGCTCCGATGTTTTCTCTGCTTTTACCTTACTTTTAGTCATTTTGCGTCAAGATCTATCACGACGCTCGGAGGACGATTGCAGGCGCATTTATTAACAAACAAAGGTAAAAGCAATGATTATGAAGGTTTTGGGTGATTCGTGGGGACATTCCTGATATGGCGGCTCCGAGGTTTTCTCTGATTTTACCTTACAGTCAGTCATTTTACGTCAAGATCTATCACGACGCTCGGAGGACGATTATAGGCGCATTTGTTAATAAACAAAGGTAAAAGCAATGATGATGAAGGTTTTGGGGGATCCGATGGGACATTCCTGATACGACGGCACGGAGGTTTCCTCTGCTTTTACCTTACTTTCGGTCATTTTGCGTCAATATCTATCACGACGCTCGGAGGACGATTACAGGCGCATTTGTTAACAAACAAAGGTAAAAGCAATGATTATGAAGGTTTTGGGTGATTCGTTGGCACATTCCTGATATGACGGCTCCGAGGTTTTCTCTGCTTTTACCTTACTTTCGGTCATTTTGCGTCAAGATCTATCACGACGCTCGGAGGACGATTATAGGCGCATTTGTTAACAAACAAAGATAAAAGCAATGATGATGAAGGTTTTGGGGGATTCGATGGGACATTCCTGATACGACGGCACGGAGGTTTCCTCTGCTTTTACCTTAACCTCCGTGCCGTCGTATTTGGTTGTTTTTTTTTATATGTATTTAATAAGTATGGTGTTTGTATTGTTTGATGTATACGAAAAGAGTTCTGGCTCCTAGCTGTTGTCAAATAATTGTAAAAAAATTTTATCGGCATCTTAACTATACAAGTGTGATCTGCTGATGGATAGGCGTTAGTTCTAGGTACTTTCTGGGTAGAATGCTATGGGATTTGTATTGTTTGATGTATACGAAAAGAGTTCTGGCTCCTAGCTGTTGTCAAATAATTGTAAAAAAAATTTATCGGCATCTTAACTATGCAAGTGTGATCTGCTGATGGATAGGCGTTAGTTCTAGGTACTTTCTGGGTAGAATGCTATGGTATTTGTATTGTTTGATGTATACGAAAAGAGTTCTGGATCCTAACTGTTGTCAAATAATTGTAAAAAAATTTTATCGGCATCTTAACTATGCTAGTGTGATCTGCTGATGGATAGGCGTTAGTTTTAGGTACTTTTTGGGTAGAATGCTATGGTATTTGTATTATTTGATGTGTTCGAAAAGAGTTCTGGCTCCTAACTGTTGTCAAATAATTGTAAAAAAATTTTATCGGCATCTTAACTATACAAGTGTGATCTGCTGATGGATAGGCGTTAGTTCTAGGTACTTTCTGGGTAGAATGCTATGGTATTTGTATTGTTTGATGTATACGAAAAGAGTTCTGGCTGCTAGCTGTTGTCAAATAATTGTAAAAAAAAATTTATCGGCATCTTAACTATGCAAGTGTGATCTGCTGATGGATAGGCGTTAGTTCTGGGTACTTTCTGGGTAGAATGCTATGGTATTTGTATTATTTGATGTGCTCGAAAAGAGTTCTGGCTCCTAGCTGTTGTCAAATAATTGTAAAAAAATTTTATCGGCACCTTAACTATACAAGTGTGATCTGCTGATGGATAGGCGTTAGTTCTAGGTACTTTCTGGGTAGAATGCTATGGTATTTGTATTGTTTGATGTATACGAAAAGAGTTCTGGCTCCTAGCTGTTGTCAAATAATTGTAAAAAAAATTTATCGGCATCTTAACTATGCAAGTGTGATCTGCTGATGGATAGGCGTTAGTTCTAGGTACTTTCTGGGTAGAATGCTATGGTATTTGTATTGTTTGATGTATACGAAAACAGTTCTGGCTCCTAACTGTTGTCAAATAATTGTAAAAAAATTTTATCGGCATCTTAACTATGCAAGTGTGATCTGCTGATGGATTAGCGTTAGTTCTAGGTACTTTTTGGGTAGAATGCTATGGTATTTGTATTAGTTGATGTGTTCGAAAAGAGTTCTGGCGCCTAGCTGTTGTCAAATAATTGTAAAAAAATTTTATCGGCATCTTAACTAGACAAGTGTGATAAGCTGGTGGATAGGCGTTAGTTCTAGGTACTTTCTGGGTAGAATGCTATGGTATTTGTATTTTTTGATATATACGAAAAGAGTTCTGGCTCCTAACTGCTGTCAAATAATTGTAAAAAAATTTTATCGGCATCTTAACTAGGCAAGTGTAATCTGCTGATGGATAGGCGTTAGTTCTAGGTACTTTCTGGGTAGAATGCTACGGTATTTGTATTGTTTGATGTATACGAAATGAGTTCTGGCTCCTAACTGTTGTCAAATAATTGTAAAAAAATTTTATCGGCATCTTAACTATGCAAGTGTGATCTGCTGATGGATAGGCGTT
Source organism: Ophion ventricosus (assembly GCA_963932345.1). Lineage (NCBI taxonomy): Eukaryota > Metazoa > Arthropoda > Insecta > Hymenoptera > Ichneumonidae > Ophion > Ophion ventricosus. The sequence goes on along the minus strand of OZ010715.1, from coordinate 6,229,939 downwards.
AGTTCTAGGTACTTTTTGGGTAGAATGCTATGGTATTTGTATTATTTGATGTATACGAAAAGAGTTCTGGCTCCTAGCTGTTGTCAAATAATAGTAAAAAAAATTTATCGGCATCTTAACTATGCAAGTGTGATCTGCTGATGGATTGGCGTTAGTTCTAGGTACTTTCTGGGTAGAATGCTATGGTATTTGTATCGTTTGATGTATACGAAAAGAGTTCTGGCTCCTAGCTGTTGTCAAATAATTGTAAAAAAAATTTATCGGCATCTTAACTATGCAAGTGTGATCTGCTGATGGATAGGCGTTCGTTCTAGGTACTTTCTGGGTAGAATGCTATGGTATTTGTATTGTTTGATGTATACGAAAAGAGTTCTGGCTCCTAACTTTTGTCGAATAATTGTAAAAAAAATTTATCGGCATCTTAACTATGCAAGTGTGATCTGCTGATGGATAAGCGTTAGTTCTTGGTACTTTTTGGGTAGAATGCTATGGTATTTGTATTATTTGATGTGTTCGAAAAGAGTTCTGGCTCCTAGCTGTTGTCAAATAATTGTAAAAAAATTTTATCGGCATCTTAACTATACAAGTGTGATCTGCTGATGGATAGGCGTTAGTTCTAGGTACTTTCTGGGTAGCATGCTATGGTATTTGTATTGTTTGATGTATACGAAAAGAGTTCTGGCTCCTAGCTGTTGTCAAATAATTGTAAAAAAAATGTATCGGCATCTTAACTATGCAAGTGTGATCTGCTGATGGATAGGCGTTAGTTCTAGGTACTTTCTGGGTAGAATGCTATGGTATTTGTATTGTTTGATGTATACGAAAAGAGTTGTGGCTCCTAACTGTTGTCAAATAATTGTAAAAAAATTTTATCGGCATCTTAACTATGCAAGTGTGATCTGCTGATGGATAGGCGTTAGTTCTAGGTGCTTTTTGGGTATAATGCTATGGTATTTGTATTATTTGATGTGTTCGAAAAGAGTTCTGGCTCCTAGCTGTTGTCAAATAATTGTAAAAAAAATTTATCGGCATCTTAACTATACAAGTGTGATCTGCTGATATGGATAGGCGTTAGTTCTCGGTACTTTCTGGGTAGAATGCTATGGTATTTGTATTGTTTGATGTATACGAAAAGAGTTCTGGCTCCTAGCTGTTGTCAAATAATTGTAAACAAAATTTATCGGCATCTCAACTATGCAAGTGTGATCTGCTGATGGATAGGCGTTAGTTCTAGGTACTTTCTGGGTAGAATGCTATGGTATTTGTATTGTTTGATGTATACGAAAAGAGTTCTGGCTCCTAACTGTTGTCAAATAATTGTAAAAAAATTTTATCGGCATCTTAACTATGCAAGTGTGATCTGCTGATGGATAAGCGTTAGTTCTAGGTACTTTTTGGTTAGAATGCTATGGTATTTGTATTATTTGATGTGTTCGAAAAGAGTTCTGGCGCCTAGCTGTTGTCAAATAATTGTAAAAAAATTTTATCGGCATCTTAACTAGACAAGTGTGATCTGCTGATGGATAGGCGTTAGTTCTAGGTACTTTCTGGGTAGAATGCTATGGTATTTGTATTGTTTGATGTATACAAAAAGAGTTCTGGCTCCTAGCTGTTGTCAAATAATTGTAAAAAAAATTTATCGCCATCTTAACTATGCAAGTGTGATCTGCTGATGGATAGGCGTTAGTTCTAGGTACTTTCTGGGTAGAATGCTATGGTATTTGTATTTTTTGATGTATATGAAAAGAGTTCTGGCTCCTAACTGTTGTCAAATAATTGTAAAAAATTTTTATCGGCATCTTAACTATGCAAGTGTGATCTGCTGATGGATAGGCGTTAGTTCTAGGTACTTTCTGGGTAGAATGCTATGGTATTTGTATTGTTTGATGTATACGAAATGAGTTCTGGCTCCTAACTGTTGTCAAATAATTGTAAAAAAATTTTATCGGCATCTTAACTATGCAAGTGTGATCTGCTGATGGATAGGCGTTAGTTCTAGGTACTTTTTGGGTAGAATGCTATGGTATTTGTATTATTTGATGTGTTCGAAAAGAGTTCTGGCTCCTAGCTGTTGTGAAATAATTGTAAAAAAATTTTATCGGCATCTTAACTATACAAGTGTGATCTGCTGATGGATAGGCGTTAGTTCTAGGCACTTTCTGGGTAGAATGCTATGGTATTTGTATTGTTTGATGTATACGAAAAGAGTTCTGGCTCCTAACTGTTGTCAAATAATTGTAAAAAAATTTTATCGGCATCTTAACTATGCAAGTGTGATCTGCTGATGGATAGGCGTTAGTTCTAGGTACTTTTTGGGTAGAATGTTATGGTTATTGTATTATTTGATGTGTTCGAAAAGAGTTCTGGCTCCTAGCTGTTGTCAAATAATTGTAAACAAATTTTTTCGGCATCTTAACTATACAAGTGTGATCTGCTGATAGATAGGCGTTAGTTCTAGGTACTTTCTGGGTAGAATGCTATGGTATTTGTATTATTTGATGTGTTCGAAAAGAGTTCTGGCTCCTAGCTGTTGTCAAATAATTGTAAAAAAATTTTATCGGCATCTTAACTATACAAGTGTGATCTGCTGATGGATAGGCGTTAGTTCTAGGTACTTTCTGGGTAGAATGCTATGGTATTTGTATTTGATGTATACGAAAAGAGTTCTGGCTCCTAGCTGTTGTCAAATAATTGTAAAAAAAATTTATCGGCATCTTAACTATGCAAGTATGATCTGCTGATGGATTGGCGTTAGTTCTAGGTACTTTCTGGGTAGAATGCTATGGTATTTGTATTGTTTGATGTATACGAAAAGAGTTCTGGCTCCTAGCTGTTGTCAAATAATTGTAAAAAAAATTTATCGGCATCTTAACTATGCAAGTGTGATCTGCTGATGGATAGGCGTTCGTTCTAGGTACTTTCTGGGTAGAATGCTAGGGTATTTGTATTGTTTGATGTATACGAAAAGAGTTCTGGCTCCTAACTGTTGTCGAATAATTGTAAAAAAATTTGATCGGCATCTTAACTATGCAGGTGTGATCTGCTGATGGATAAGCGTTAGTTCTTGGTACTTTTTGGGTAGAATGCTATGGTATTTGTATTATTTGATGTGTTCGAAAAGAGTTCTGGCTCCTAGCTGTTGTCAAATAATTGTAAAAAAATTTTATCGGCATCTTAACTATACAAGTGTGATCTGCTGATGGATAGGCGTTAGTTCTAGGTACTTTCTGGGTAGAATGCTATGGTATTTGTATTGTTTGATGTATACGAAAAGAGTTCTGGCTCCTAGCTGTTGTCAAATAATTGTAAAAAAAATTTATCGGCATCTTAACTATGCAAGTGTGATCTGCTGATGGATAGGCGTTAGTTCTAGGTACTTTCTGGGTAGAATGCTATGGTATTTGTATTGTTTGATGTATACGAAAAGAGTTCTGGCTCCTAACTGTTGTCAAATAATTGTAAAAAAGTTTTATCGGCATCTTAACTATGCAAGTGTGATCTGCTGATGGATAGGCGTTAGTTCTAGGTCCTTTTTGGGTAGAATGCTATGGTATATGTATTATTTGATGTTGTCGAAAAGAGTTCTGGCTCCTAGCTGTTGTCAAATAATTGTAAAAAAATGTTATCGGCATCTTAACTATACAAGTGTGATCTGCTGATGGATAGGCGTTAGTTCTAGGTACTTTCTGGGTAGAATGCTATGGTATTTGTATTGTTTGATGTATACGAAAAGAGTTCTGGGTCCTAGCTGTTGTCAAATAATTGTAAAAAAAATTTATCGGCATCTTAACTATGCAAGTGTGATCTGCTGATGGATAGGCGTTAGTTCTAGGTACTTTCTGGGTAGAATGCTATGGTATTTGTATTTTTTGACGTATACGAAAAGAGTTCTGGCTCCTAACTGTTGTCAAATAATTGTAAAAAAAATTTATCGGCATCTTAACTATACAAGTGTGATCTGCTGACGGATAGGCGTTAGTTCTAGGTACTTTCTGGGTAGAATGCTATGTTATTTGTATTGTTTGATGTATACGAAAAGAGTTCTGGCTCCTAACTGTTGTCAAATAATTGTAAAAAAATTTATCGGCATCTTAACTATGCAAGTGTGATCTGCTGATGGATAGGCGTTAGTTGTAGGTACTGTCTGGGTAGAATGCTATGGTATTTGTATTTTTTTATGTATACGAAAAGAGTTCTGGCTCCTAACTGCTGTCAAATAATTGTAAAAAAATTTTATAGGCATCTTAACTAGGCAAGTGTAATCTGCTGATGGATAGGCGTTAGTTCTAGGTACTTTCTGGGTAGAATGCTACGGTATTTGTATTGTTTGATGTATACGAAATGAGTTCTGGCTCCTAACTGTTGTCAAATAATTGTAAAAAAATTTTATCGGCATCTTAACTATGCAAGTGTGATCTGCTGATGGATAGGCGTTAGTTCTAGGTACTTTTTGGGTAGAATGCTATGGTATTTGTATTATTTGATGTGTTCGAAAAGAGTTCTGGCTCCTAGCTGTTGTCAAATAATTGTAAAAAAAATTTATCGGCATCTTAACTATACAAGTGTGATCTGCTGATGGTTAGGCGTTAGTTCTAGGTGCTTTCTGGGTAGAATGCTATGGTATTTGTATTGTTTGATGTATACGAAAAGAGTTCTGGCTCCTAACTATTGTCAAATAATTGTAAAAAAATTTTATCGGCATCTTAACTATGCAAGTGTGATCTGCTGATGGATAAGCGTTAGTTCTTGGTACTTTTTGGGTAGAATGCTATGGTATTTGTTTTATTTGATGTGTTCGAAAAGAGTTCTGGCTCCTAGCTCTTGTCACATAATTGTAAAAAAAATTTATCGGCATCTTAACTACACAAGTGTGATCTGCTGATGGATAGGCGTCAGTTCTAGGTACTTTCTGGGTAGAATGCTATGGTATTTATATTGTTTGATGTATACGAAAAGAGGTCTGGCTCCCAGCTGTTGTCAAATAATTGTAAAAAAAATGTATCGGCATCTTAACTATGCAAGTGTGATCTGCTGATGGATAGGCGTTAGTTCTAGGTACTTTCGGGGTAGAATGCTATGGTATTTGTATTGTTTGATGTATACGAATTGAGTTCTGGCTCCTAACTGTTGTCAAATAATTGTAAAAAAAATTTATCGGCATCTTAACTATACAAGTGTGATCTGCTGATATGGATAGGCGTTAGTTCTAGGTACTTTCTGGGTAGAATGCTATGGCATTTGTATTATTTGATGTGTTCGAAAAGAGTTCTGGCGCCTAGCTGTTGTCAAATAATAGTAAAAAAATTTTATCGGCATCTTAACTAGACAAGTGTGATCTGCTGATGGATAGGCGTTAGTTCTAGGTACTTTCTGGGTACAATGCTATGGTATTTGTATTGTTTGATGTATACAAAAAGAGTTCTGGCTCCTAGCTGTTGTCAAATAATTGTAAAAAAAATTTATCGGCATCTTAACTATGCAAGTGTGATCTGCTGATGGATAGGCGTTAGTTCTAGGCACTTTCTGGGTAGAATGCTATGGTATTTGTATTTTTTGATGTATATGAAAAGAGTTCTGGCTCCTAACTGTTGTCAAATAATTGTAAAAAAATTTTATCGGCATCTTAACTATGCAAGTGTGATCTGCTGATGGGTAGGCGTTAGTTCTAGGTACTTTCTGGGTAGAATGCTATGGTATTTGTATTGTTTGATGTATACGAAATGAGTTCTGGCTCCTAACTGTTGTCAAATAATTGTAAAAAAATTTTATCGGCATCTTAACTATGCAAGTGTGATCTGCTGATGGATAGGCGTTAGTTCTGGGTACTTTTTGGGTAGAATGCTATGGTATTTGTATTATTTGATGTGTTCGAAAAGAGTTCTGGCTCCTAGCTGTTGTGAAATAATTGTAAAAAAAATTTATCGGCATCTTAACTATACAAGTGTGATCTGCTGATGGATAGGCGTTAGTTCTAGGTACTTTCTGGGTAGAATGCTATGGTATTTGTATTGTTTGATGTATACGAAAAGAGGTCTGGCTCCTAACTGTTGTCAAATAATTGTAAAAAAATTTTATCGGCATCTTAACTATGCAAGTGTGATCTGCTGATGGATAGGCGTTAGTTCTAGGTACTTTTTGGGTAGAATGTTATGGTTATTGTATTATTTGATGTGTTCGAAAAGAGTTCTGGCTCCTAGCTGTTGTCAAATAATTGTAAAAAAAATTTTTCGGCATCTTAACTATACAAGTGTGATCTGCTGATGGATAGGCGTTAGTTCTAGGTACTTTCTGGGTAGAATGCTATGGTATTTGTATTATTTGATGTGTTCGAAAAGAGTTCTGGCTCCTAGCTGTTGTCAAATAATTGTAAAAAAATTTTATCGGCATCTTAACTATACAAGTGTGATCTGCTGATGGATAGGCGTTAGTTCTAGGTACTTTCTGGGTAGAATGTTATGGTATTTGTATTGTTTAATGTATACGAAAAGAGTTCTGGCTCCTAGCTGTTGTGAAATAATTGTAAAAAAAATTTATCGGCATCTTAACTATGCAAGTGTGATCTGCTGATGGATTGGCGTTAGTTCTAGGTACTTTCTGGGTAGAATGCTATGGTATTTGTATGGTTTGATGTATACGAAAAGAGTTCTGGCTCCTAACTGTTGTCAAATAATTGTAAAAAAAATTTATCGGCATCTTAACTATGCAAGTGTGATCTGCTGATGGATAGGCGTTAGTTGTAGGTACTGTCTGGGTAGAATGCTATGGTATTTGTATTTTTTGATGTATACGAAAAGAGTTCTGGCTCCTAACTGCTGTCAAATAATTGTAAAAAAATTTTATCGGCATCTTAACTAGGCAAGTGTAATCTGCTGATGGATAGGCGTTAGTTCTAGGTACTTTCTGGGTAGAATGCTACGGTATTTGTATTGTTTGATGTATACGAAATGAGTTCTGGCTCCTAACTGTTGTCAAATAATTGTAAAAAATTTTTATCGGCATCTTAACTATGCAAGTGTGATCTGCTGATGGATAGGCGTTAGTTCTAGGTACTTTTTGGGTAGAATGCTATGGTATTTGTATTATTTGATGTGTTCGAAAAGAGTTCTGGCTCCTAGCTGTTGTCAAATAATTGTAAAAAAAATTTATCGGCATCTTAACTATACAAGTGTGATCTGCTGATGGTTAGGCGTTAGTTCTAGGTACTTTCTGGGTAGAATGCTATGGTATTTGTATTGTTTGATGTATACGAAAAGAGTTCTGGCTCCTAACTATTGTCAAATAATTGTAAAAAAATTTTATCGGCATCTTAACTATGCAAGTGTGATCTGCTGATGGATAAGCGTTAGTTCTTGGTACTTTTTGGGTAGAATGCTATGGTATTTGTATTATTTGATGTGTTCGAAAAGAGTTCTGGCTCCTAGCTGTTGTCACATAATTGTAAAAAAAATTTATCGGCATTTTAACTACACAAGTGTGATCTGCTGATGGATAGGCGTTAGTTCTAGGTACTTTCTGGGTAGAATGCTATGGTATTTGTATTGTTTGATGTATACGAAAAGAGTTCTGGCTCCAAGCTGTTGTCAAATAATTGTAAAAAAAATGTATCGGCATCTTAACTATGCAAGCGTGATCTGCTGATGGATAGGCGTTAGTTCTAGGTACTTTCTGGGTAGAATGCTATGGTATTTGTTTTGTTTGATGTATACGAAAAGAGTTCTGGCTTCTAACTGTTGTCAAATAATTGTAAAAAAAATTTATCGGCATCTTAACTATACAAGTGTGATCTGCTGATATGGATAGGCGTTAGTTCTAGGTACTTTCTGGGTAGAATGCTATGGTATTTGTATTATTTGATGTGTTCGAAAAGAGTTCTGGCGCCTAGCTGTTGTCAAATAATTGTAAAAAAAATTTATCGGCATCTTAACTATGCAAGTGTGATCTTCTGATGGATAGGCGTTAGTTCTAGGTACTTTCTGGGTAGAATGCTATGGTATTTGTATTTTTTGATGTATATGAAAAGAGTTCTGGCTCCTAACTGTTGTCAAATAATTGTAAAAAAATTTTATCGGCATCTTAACTATGCAAGTGTGATCTGCTGATGGATAGGCGTTAGTTCTAGGTACTTTCTGGGTAGAATGCTATGGTATTTGTATTGTTTGATGTATACGAAATGAGTTCTGGCTCCTAACTGTTGTCAAATAATTGTAAAAAATTTTTATCGGCATCTTAACTATGCAAGTGTGATCTGCTGATGGATAGGCGTTAGTTCTAGGTACTTTCTGGGTAGAATGCTGTGGTATTTGTATTGTTTGATGTATACGAAATGAGTTCTGGCTCCTAACTGTTGTCAAATAATTGTAAAAAAATTTTATCGGCATCTTAACTATGCAAGTGTGATCTGCTGATGGATAGGCGTTAGTTCTAGGTACTTTTTGGGTAGAATGCTATGGTATTTGTATTATTTGATGTGTTCGAAAAGAGTTCTGGCTCCTAGCTGTTGTGAAATAATTGTAAAAAAATTTTATCGGCATCTTAACTATACAAGTGTGATCTGCTGATGGATAGGCGTTAGTTCTAGGTCCTTTCTGGGTAGAATGCTATGGTATTTGTATTGTTTGATGTATACGAAAAGAGTTCTGGCTCCTAACTGTTGTCAAATAATTGTAAAAAAAATTTATCGGCATCTTAACTATGCAAGTGTGATCTGCGGATGGATAGGCGTTAGTTCTAGGTACTTTTTGGATAGAATGTTATGGTTATTGTATTATTTGATGTGTTCGAAAAGAGTTCTGGCTCCTAGCTGTTGTCAAATAATTGTAAACAAATTTTTTCGGCATCTTAACTATACAAGTGTGATCTGCTGATGGATAGGCGTTAGTTCTAGGTACTTTCTGGGTAGAATGCTATGGTATTTGTATTATTTGATGTGTTCGAAAAGAGTTCTGGCTCCTAGCTGTTGTCAAATAATTGTAAAAAAATTTTATCGGCATCTTAACTATACAAGTGTGATCTGCTGATGGATAGGCGTTAGTTCTAGGTACTTTCTGGGTAGAATGCTATGGTATTTGTATTGTTTGATGTATACGAAAAGAGTTCTGGCTCCTAGCTGTTGTCAAATAATTGTAAAAAAAATTTATCGGCATCTTAACTATGCAAGTGTGATCTGCTGATGGATTGGCGTTAGTTCTAGGTACTTTCTGGGTAGAATGCTATGGTATTTGTATTGTTTGATGTATACGAAAAGAGTTCTGGCTCCTAGCTCTTGTCAAATAATTGTAAAAAAAATTTATCGGCATCTTAACTATGCAAGTGTGATCTGCTGATGGATAGGCGTTCGTTCTAGGTACTTTCTGGGTAGAATGCTATGGTATTTGTATTGTTTGATGTATACGAAAAGAGTTCTGGCTCCTAACTGTTGTCGAATAAATGTAAAAAATTTTTATCGGCATCTTAACTATGCAAGTGTGATTTGCTGATGGATAAGCGTTAGTTCTTGGTACTTTTTGGGTAGAATGCTATGGTATTTGTATTATTTGATGTGTTCGAAAAGAGTTCTGGCTCCTAGCTGTTGTCAAATAATTGTAAAAAAAATTTATCGGCATCTTAACTATACAAGTGTGATCTGCTGATGGTTAGGCGTTAGTTCTAGGTACTTTCTGGGTAGAATGCTATGGTATTTGTATTGTTTGATGTATACGAAAAGAGTTCTGGCTCCTAACTATTGTCAAATAATTGTAAAAAAAATTTATCGGCATCTTAACTATGCAAGTGTGATCTGCTGATGGATAAGCGTTAGTTCTTGGTACTTTTTGGGTAGAATGCTATGGTATTTGTATTATTTGATGTGTTCGAAAAGAGTTCTGGCTCCTAGCTGTTGTCACATAATTGTAAAAAAAATTTATCGGCATTTTAACTACACAAGTGTGATCTGCTGATGGATAGGCGTTAGTTCTAGGTACTTTCTGGGTAGAATGCTATGGTATTTGTATTGTTTGATGTATACGAAAAGAGTTCTGGCTCCAAGCTGTTGTCAAATAATTGTAAAAAAAATGTATCGGCATCTTAACTATGCAAGTGTGATCTGCTGATGGATAGGCGTTAGTTCTAGGTACTTTCTGGGTAGAATGCTATGGTATTTGTTTTGTTTGATGTATACGAAAAGAGTTCTGGCTTCTAACTGTTGTCAAATAATTGTAAAAAAAATTTATCGGCATCTTAACTATACAAGTGTGATCTGCTGATATGGATAGGCGTTAGTTCTAGGTACTTTCTGGGTAGAATGCTATGGTATTTGTATTATTTGATGTGTTCGAAAAGAGTTCTGGCGCCTAGCTGTTGTCAAATAATTGTAAAAAAAATTTATCGGCATCTTAACTATGCAAGTGTGATCTGCTGATGGATAGGCGTTAGTTCTAGGTACTTTCTGGGTAGAATGCTATGGTATTTGTATTGTTTGATGTATACGAAATGAGTTCTGGCTCCTAACAGTTGTCAAATAATTGTAAAAAAATTTTATCGGCATCTTAACTATGCAAGTGTGATCTGCTGATGGATAGGCGGTAGTTCTAGGTACTTTTTGGGTAGAATGCTATGGTATTTGTATTATTTGATGTGTTCGAAAAGAGTTCTGGCTCCTAGCTGTTGTGAAATAATTGTAAAAAAATTTTATCGGCATCTTAACTATACAAGTGTGATCTGCTGATGGATAGGCGTTCGTTCTAGGTACTTTCTGGGTAGAATGCTATGGTATTTGTATTGCTTGATGTATACGAAAAGAGTTCTGGCTCCTAACTGTTGTCAAATAATTGTAAATTAATTTTATCGGCATCTTAACTATGCAAGTGGGATCTGCTGATGGATAGGCGTTAGTTCTAGGTACTTTTTGGGTAGAATGCTATGGTATTTGTATTATTTGATGTGTTCGAAAAGAGTTCTGGCTCCTAGCTGTTGTCAAATAATTGTAAAAAAATTTTATCGGCATCTTAACTATACAAGTGTGATCTGCTGATGGATAGGCGTTAGTTCTAGGTACTTTCTAGGTAGAATGCTATGGTATTTGTATTGTTTGATGTATACGAAAAGAGTTCTGGCTCCTAACTGTTGTCAAATAATTGTAAAAAAAATTTATCGGCATCTTAACTGTGCAAGTTTGATCTGCTGATGGATAGGCGTTAGTTCTAGGTACTTTTTGGGTAGAATGATATGGTATTTGTATTATTTGATGTGTTCGAAAAGAGTTCTGGCTCCTAGCTGTTGTCAAATAATTGTAAAAAAATTTTATCGGCATCTTAACTATGCAAGTGTGATCTGCTGATGGATAGGCGTTAGTTCTAGGTACTTTCTGGGTAGAATGCTATGGTATTTGTATTGTTTGATGTATACGAAAAGAGTTCTGGCTCCTAGCTGTTGTCAAATAATTGTAAAAAAAATTTATCGGCATCTTAACTATGCAAGTGTGATCTGCTGATGGATAGGCGTTGGTTCTAGGTACTTTCTGGGTAGAATGCTATGGTATTTGTATTGTTTGATGTATCCGAAAAGAGTTCTGGCTCCTAACTGTTGTCAAATAATTGTAAAAAAGTTTTATCGGCATCTTAACTATGCAAGTGTGATCTGCTGATGGATAGGCGTTAGTTCTAGGTACTTTTTGGGTAGAATGCTATGGTATTTGTATTATTTGATGTGTTCGAAAAGAGTTCTGGCTCCTAGCTGTTGTCAAATAATTGTAAAAAAATTTTATCGGCATCTTAACTATACAAGTGTGATCTGCTGATGGATAGGCGTTAGTTCTAGGTACTTTCTGGGTAGAATGCTATGGTATTTGTATTGTTTGATGTATACGAAAAGAGTTCTGGATCCTAGCTGTTGTCAAATAATTGTAAAAAAAATTTGTCGGCACCTTAACTATGCAAGTGTGATCTGCTGATGGATAGGCGTTCGTTCTAGATACTTTCTGGGTAGAATGCTATGGTATTTGTATTGTTTGATGTATACGAAAAGAGTTCTGGCTCCTAACTGTTGTCAAATAATTGTAAAAAAATTTTATCGGCATCTTAATTATGCAAGCGTGATCTGCTGATGGATAAGCGTTAGTTCTTGGTACTTTTTGGGTAGAATGCTATGGTATTTGTATTATTTGATGTGTTCGAAAAGAGTCGTGGCTCCTAGCTGTTGTTAAATAATTGTAAAAAAAATTTTATCGGCATCTTAACTATACAAGTGTGATCTGCTGATGGATAGGCGTTAGTTCTAGGTACTTTCTGGGTAGAATGCTATGGTATTTGTATTGTTTGATGTATACGAAAAGAGTTCTAGCTCCTAGCTGTTGTCAAATAATTGTCAAAAAAATTTATCGGCATCTTAACTATGCAAGTGTGATCTGCTGATGGATAGGCGTTGGTTCTAGGTACTTTCTGGGTAGAATGCTATGGTATTTGTATTGTTTGATGTATCCGAAAAGAGTCCTGGCTCCTAACTGTTGTCAAATAATTGTAAAAAAGTTTTATCGGCATCTTAACTATGCAAGTGTGATCTGCTGATGGATAGGCGTTAGTTCTAGGTACTTTTTGGGTAGAATGCTATGGTATTTGTATTATTTGATGTTGTCGAAAAGAGTTCTGGCTCCTAGCTGTGGTCAAATAATTGTAAAAAAATTTTATCGGCATCTTAACTATACAAGTGTGATCTGCTGATGGATAGGCGTTAGTTCTAGGTACTTTCTGGGTAGAATGCTATGGTATTTGTATTGTTTGATGTATACGAAAAGAGTTCTGGGTCCTAGCTGTTGTCAAATAATTGTAAAAAAAATTTTTCGGCATCTTAACTATACAAGTGTGATCTGCTGATGGATAGGCGTTAGTTCTAGGTACTTTTTGGGTAGAATGCTGTGGTATTTGTATTTTTTGATGTATACGAAAAGAGTTCTGGCTCCTAACTGTTGTCAAATAATTGTAAAAAAATTTTATCGGCATCTTAACTATACAAGTGTGATCTGCTGATGGATAGGCGTTAGTTCTAGGTACTTTCTGGGTAGAATGCTATGGTGTTTGTATTGTTTGATGTATACGAAAAGAGTTCTGGCTCCTTACTGTTGTCAAATAATTGTAAAAAAATTTTATAGGCATCTTAACTATGCAAGTGTGATCTGCTGATGGATAGCCGTTAGTTATAGGTACTTTTTGGGTAGAATGCCATGGTATTTGTATTATTTGATGTGTTCGAAAAGAGTTCTGGCTACTAGCTGTTGTCAAATAATTGTAAAAAAAATTTATCGGCATCTTAACTATGCAAGTGTGATCTGCTGATGGATAGGCGTTAGTTCTAGGTACTTTCTGGGTAGAATGCTATGGTATTTGTATTGTTTGATGTATACGAAAAGAGTTCTGGCTCCTAGCTGTTGTCAAATAATTGTAAAAAAAAATTATCGGCATCTTAACTATGCAAGTGTGATCTCCTGATGGATAGGCGTTAGTTCTAGGTACTTTCTGGGTAGAATGCTATGGTATTTGTATTATTTGATGTGTTCGAAAAGAGTTCTGGCTCCTAGCTGTTGTCAAATAATTGTAAAAAAAATTTATCGGCATCTTAACTATGCAAGTGTGATCTGCTGATGGATAGGCGTTGGTTCTAGGTACTTTCTGGGTAGAATGCTATGGTATTTGTATTGTTTGATGTATCCGAAAAGAGTTCTGGCTCCTAACTGTTGTCAAATAATTGTAAAAAAGTTTTATCGGCATCTTAACTATGCAAGTGTGATCTGCTGATGGATAGGCGTTAGTTCTAGGTACTTTTTGGGTAGAATGCTATGGTATTTGTATTATTTGATGTGTTCGAAAAGAGTTCTGGCTCCTAGCTGTTGTCAAATAATTGTAAAAAAATTTTATCGGCATCTTAACTATACAAGTGTGATCTGCTGATGGATAGGCGTTAGTTCTAGGTACTTTCTGGGTAGAATGCTGTGGTATTTGTATTGTTTGATGTATACGAAAAGAGTTCTGGATCCTAGCTGTTGTCAAATAATTGTAAAAAAAATTTGTCGGCACCTTAACTATGCAAGTGTGATCTGCTGATGGATAGGCGTTCGTTCTAGATACTTTCTGGGTAGAATGCTATGGTATTTGTATTGTTTGATGTATACGAAAAGAGTTCTGGCTCCTAACTGTTGTCAAATAATTGTAAAAAAATTTTATCGGCATCTTAATTATGCAAGCGTGATCTGCTGATGGATAAGCGTTAGTTCTTGGTACTTTTTGGGTAGAATGCTATGGTATTTGTATTATTTGATGTGTTCGAAAAGAGTCGTGGCTCCTAGCTGTTGTTAAATAATTGTAAAAAATTTTATCGGCATCTTAACTATGCAAGTCTGATCTCCTGATGGATAGGCGTTAGTTCTAGGTACTTTTTGGGTAGAATGCTATGGTATTTGTATTATTTGATGTTGTCGAAAAGAGTTCTGGCTCCTAGCTGTTGTCAAATAATTGTAAAAAAATTTTATCGGCATCTTAACTATACAAGTGTGATCTGCCGATGGATAGGCGTTAGTTCTAGGTACTTTCTGGGTAGAATGCTATGGTATTTGTATTGTTTGATGTATACGAAAAGAGTTCTGGGTCCTAGCTGTTGTCAAATAATTGTAAAAAAAATTTATCGGCATCTTAACTATGCAAGTGTGATCTGCTGATGGATAGGCGTTAGTTCTAGGTACTTTCTGGGTAGAATGCTATGGTATTTGTATTGTTTGATGTATACGAAAAGAGTTCTGGCTCCTAACTGTTGTCAAATAATTGTAAAAAAATTTTATCGGCATCTTAACTATGCAAGTGTGATCTGCTGATGGATAGGCGTTAGTTCTAGGTACTTTTTGGTAGAATGCTATGGTATTTGTATTGTTTGATGTATACGAAAAGAGTTCTGGCTCCTAACTGTTGTCAAATAATTGTAAAAAAATGTTATCGGCATTTTAACTATGCAAGTGTGATCTGCTGATGGATAGGCGTTAGTTCTAGGAACTTTTTGGGTAGAATGCTATGGTATTTGTATTGTTTGATGTATACGAAAAGAGTTCTGGCTCCTAACTGTTGTCACATAATTGTAAAAAAAATTTATGGGCATCTTAACTAAACAAGTGTGATCTGCCGATGGATAGGCGTTAGTTCTAGGTACTTTCTGGGTAGAATGCTATGGTATTTGTATTGTTTGATGTATACGAAAAGAGTTCTGGCTCCTAACTGTTGTCAAATAATTGTAAAAAAATTTTATCGGCATCTTAACTATGCAAGTGTGATCTGCTGATGGATAGGCGTTAGTTCTAGGTACTTTTTGGGTAGAATGCTATGGTATTTGTATTATTTGATGTGTTTGAAAAGAGTTCTGGCTCCTAGCTGTTGTCAAATAATTGTAAAAAAAATTTATCGGCATCTTAACTATGCAAGTGTGATCTGCTGATGGATAGGCGTTCGTTCTAGGTACTTTCTGGGTAGAATGCTATGGTATTTGTATTGTTTGATGTATACGAAAAGAGTTCTGGCTCCTAACTGTTGTTAAATAATTGTAAAAAAAATTTATCGGCATCTTAACTATGCAAGGGTGATCTGCTGATGGATGGGCTTTAGTTTTAGGTACTTTTTGGGTAGAATGCTATGGTATTTGTATTATTTGATGTTGTCGAAAAGAGTTCTGGCGCCTAGCTGTTGTCACATAATTGTAAAAAAATTTTATCGGCAACTTAACTATGCAAGTGTGATCTGCTGATCGATAAGCGTTAGTTCTTGGTACTTTTTGGGTAGAATGCTATGGTATTTGTATTATTTGATGTGTTCGAAAAGAGTTCTGGCTCCTAGCTGTTGTCAAATAATTGTAAAAAAATTTTATCGGCATCTTAACTATACAAGTGTGATCTGCTGATGGATAGGCGTTAGTTCTAGGTACTTTCTGGGTAGAATGCTATGGTATTTGTATTGTTTGATGTATACGAAAAGAGTTCTGGCTCCTAGCTGTTGTCAAATAATTGTAAAAAAAATTTATCGGCATCTTAACTATGCAAGTGTGATCTGCTGATGGATAGGCGTTGGTTCTAGGTACTTTCTGGGTAGAATGCTATGGTATTTGTATTGTTTGATGTATCCGAAAAGAGTTCTGGCTCCTAACTGTTGTCAAATAATTGTAAAAAAGTTTTATCGGCATCTTAACTATGCAAGTGTGATCTGCTGATGGATAGGCGTTAGTTCTAGGTACTTTTTGGGTAGAATGCTATGGTATTTGTATTATTTGATGTGTTCGAAAAGAGTTCTGGCTCCTAGCTGTTGTCAAATAATTGTAAAAAAATTTTATCGGCATCTTAACTATACAAGTGTGATCTGCTGATGGATAGGCGTTAGTTCTAGGTACTTTCTGGGTAGAATGCTATGGTATTTGTATTGTTTGATGTATACGAAAAGAGTTCTGGATCCTAGCTGTTGTCAAATAATTGTAAAAAAAATTTGTCGGCACCTTAACTATGCAAGTGTGATCTGCTGATGGATAGGCGTTCGTTCTAGATACTTTCTGGGTAGAATGCTATGGTATTTGTATTGTTTGATGTATACGAAAAGAGTTCTGGCTCCTAACTGTTGTCAAATAATTGTAAAAAAATTTTATCGGCATCTTAATTATGCAAGCGTGATCTGCTGATGGATAAGCGTTAGTTCTTGGTACTTTTTGGGTAGAATGCTATGGTATTTGTATTATTTGATGTGTTCGAAAAGAGTCGTGGCTCCTAGCTGTTGTTAAATAATTGTAAAAAAAATTTTATCGGCATCTTAACTATACAAGTGTGATCTGCTGATGGATAGGCGTTAGTTCTAGGTACTTTCTGGGTAGAATGCTATGGTATTTGTATTGTTTGATGTATACGAAAAGAGTTCTGGCTCCTAGCTGTTGTCAAATAATTGTCAAAAAAATTTATCGGCATCTTAACTATGCAAGTGTGATCTGCTGATGGATAGGCGTTGGTTCTAGGTACTTTCTGGGTAGAATGCTATGGTATTTGTATTGTTTGATGTATCCGAAAAGAGTTCTGGCTCCTAACTGTTGTCAAATAATTGTAAAAAAGTTTTATCGGCATCTTAACTATGCAAGTGTGATCTGCTGATGGATAGGCGTTAGTTCTAGGTACTTTTTGGGTAGAATGCTATGGTATTTGTATTATTTGATGTTGTCGAAAAGAGTTCTGGCTCCTAGCTGTGGTCAAATAATTGTAAAAAAATTTTATCGGCATCTTAACTATACAAGTGTGATCTGCTGATGGATAGGCGTTAGTTCTAGGTACTTTCTGGGTAGAATGCTATGGTATTTGTATTGTTTGATGTATACGAAAAGAGTTCTGGGTCCTAGCTGTTGTCAAATAATTGTAAAAAAAATTTTTCGGCATCTTAACTATACAAGTGTGATCTGCTGATGGATAGGCGTTAGTTCTAGGTACTTTTTGGGTAGAATGCTGTGGTATTTGTATTTTTTGATGTATACGAAAAGAGTTCTGGCTCCTAACTGTTGTCAAATAATTGTAAAAAAATTTTATCGGCATCTTAACTATACAAGTGTGATCTGCTGATGGATAGGCGTTAGTTCTAGGTACTTTCTGGGTAGAATGCTATGGTGTTTGTATTGTTTGATGTATACGAAAAGAGTTCTGGCTCCTTACTGTTGTCAAATAATTGTAAAAAAATTTTATAGGCATCTTAACTATGCAAGTGTGATCTGCTGATGGATAGCCGTTAGTTATAGGTACTTTTTGGGTAGAATGCCATGGTATTTGTATTATTTGATGTGTTCGAAAAGAGTTCTGGCTACTAGCTGTTGTCAAATAATTGTAAAAAAAATTTATCGGCATCTTAACTATGCAAGTGTGATCTGCTGATGGATAGGCGTTAGTTCTAGGTACTTTCTGGGTAGAATGCTATGGTATTTGTATTGTTTGATGTATACGAAAAGAGTTCTGGCTCCTAGCTGTTGTCAAATAATTGTAAAAAAAAATTATCGGCATCTTAACTATGCAAGTGTGATCTCCTGATGGATAGGCGTTAGTTCTAGGTACTTTCTGGGTAGAATGCTATGGTATTTGTATTATTTGATGTGTTCGAAAAGAGTTCTGGCTCCTAGCTGTTGTCAAATAATTGTAAAAAAATGTTATCGGCGTCTTAACTATACAAGTGTGATCTGCTGACGGATAGGCGTTAGTTCTAGGTACTTTTTGGGTAGAATGCTATGGTATTTGTATTATTTGATGTGTTCGAAAAGAGTTCTGGCTCCTAGCTGTTGTCAAATAATTGTAAAAAAAATTTTATCGGCATCTTAACTATACAAGTGTGATCTGCCGATGGATAGGCGTTAGTTCTAGGTACTTTCTGGGTAGAATGCTATGGTATTTGTATTGTTTGATGTATACGAAAAGAGTTCTGGGTCCTAGCTGTTGTCAAATAATTGTAAAAAAAATTTATCGGCATCTTAACTATGCAAGTGTGATCTGCTCATGGATAGGCGTTAGTTCTAGGTACTTTCTGGGTAGAATGCTGCGGTATTTGTATTGTTTGATGTAAACGAAAAGAGTTCTGGCTCCTAGCTATTGTCAAATAATTGTAAAAAAAATTTATCGGCATCTTAACTATGCAAGTGTGATCTGCTGATGGATAGGCGTTAGTTCTAGGTACTTTCTGGGTAGAATGCTATGGTATTTGTATTGTTTGATGTATACGAAAAGAGTTCTGGCTCCTAACTGTTGTCAAATAATTGTAAAAAATTTTATCGGCATCTTAACTATGCAAGTCTGATCTCCTGATGGATAGGCGTTAGTTCTAGGTACTTTTTGGGTAGAATGCTATGGTATTTGTATTATTTGATGTTGTCGAAAAGAGTTCTGGCTCCTAGCTGTTGTCAAATAATTGTAAAAAAATTTTATCGGCATCTTAACTATACAAGTGTGATCTGCCGATGGATAGGCGTTAGTTCTAGGTACTTTCTGGGTAGAATGCTATGGTATTTGTATTGTTTGATGTATACGAAAAGAGTTCTGGGTCCTAGCTGTTGTCAAATAATTGTAAAAAAAATTTATCGGCATCTTAACTATGCAAGTGTGATCTGCTGATGGATAGGCGTTAGTTCTAGGTACTTTCTGGGTAGAATGCTATGGTATTTGTATTGTTTGATGTATACGAAAAGAGTTCTGGCTCCTAACTGTTGTCAAATAATTGTAAAAAAATTTTATCGGCATCTTAACTATGCAAGTGTGATCTGCTGATGGATAGGCGTTAGTTCTAGGTACTTTTTGGTAGAATGCTATGGTATTTGTATTGTTTGATGTATACGAAAAGAGTTCTGGCTCCTAACTGTTGTCAAATAATTGTAAAAAAATGTTATCGGCATTTTAACTATGCAAGTGTGATCTGCTGATGGATAGGCGTTAGTTCTAGGAACTTTTTGGGTAGAATGCTATGGTATTTGTATTGTTTGATGTATACGAAAAGAGTTCTGGCTCCTAACTGTTGTCACATAATTGTAAAAAAAATTTATGGGCATCTTAACTAAACAAGTGTGATCTGCCGATGGATAGGCGTTAGTTCTAGGTACTTTCTGGGTAGAATGCTATGGTATTTGTATTGTTTGATGTATACGAAAAGAGTTCTGGCTCCTAACTGTTGTCAAATAATTGTAAAAAAATTTTATCGGCATCTTAACTATGCAAGTGTGATCTGCTGATGGATAGGCGTTCGTTCTAGGTACTTTCTGGGTAGAATGCTATGGTATTTGTATTGTTTGATGTATACGAAAAGAGTTCTGGCTCCTAACTGTTGTTAAATAATTGTAAAAAAATTTTATCGGCATCTTAACTATGCAAGGGTGATCTGCTGATGGATGGGCTTTAGTTTTAGGTACTTTTTGGGTAGAATGCTATGGTATTTGTATTATTTGATGTTGTCGAAAAGAGTTCTGGCGCCTAGCTGTTGTCACATAATTGTAAAAAAATTTTATCGGCAACTTAACTATGCAAGTGTGATCTGCTGATCGATAAGCGTTAGTTCTTGGTACTTTTTGGGTAGAATGCTATGGTATTTGTATTATTTGATGTGTTCGAAAAGAGTTCTGGCTCCTAGCTGTTGTCAAATAATTGTAAAAAAATTTTATCGGCATCTTAACTATACAAGTGTGATCTGCTGATGGATAGGCGTTAGTTCTAGGTACTTTCTGGGTAGAATGCTATGGTATTTGTATTGTTTGATGTATACGAAAAGAGTTCTGGCTCCTAGCTGTTGTCAAATAATTGTAAAAAAAATTTATCGGCATCTTAACTATGCAAGTGTGATCTGCTGATGGATAGGCGTTAGTTCTAGGTACTTTCTGGTTAGAATGCTATGGTATTTGTATTGTTTGATGTATACGAAAAGAGTTCTGGCTCCTAACTGTTGTCAAATAATTGTAAAAAAATTTTATCGGCATCTTAACTATACAAGAGTGATCTGCCGATGGATAGGCGTTAGTTCTAGGTACTTTCTGGGTAGAATGCTATGGTATTTGTATTGTTTGATGTATACGAAAAGAGTTCTGGCTCCTAACTGTTGTCAAATAATTGTAAAAAAATTTTATCGGCATCTTAACTATACAAGAGTGATCTGCCGATGGATAGGCGTTAGTTCTAGGTACTTTCTGGGTAGAATACTATGGTATTTGTATTGTTTGATGTATACGAAAAGAGTTCTGGCTTCTAGCTGTTGTCAAATAATTGTAAAAAAAATGTATCGGCATCTTAACTATGCAAGTGTGATCTGCTGATGGATAGGCGTTAGTTCTAGGTACTTTCTGGGTAGAATGCTATGGTATTTGGATTGTTTGATGTATACGAAAAGAGTTCTGACTCCTAGCTCTTGTCAAATAATTGTAAAAAAAATTTATCGGCATCTTAACTATGCAAGTGTGATCTGCTGATGGATAGGCGTTAGTTCTAGGTACTTTCTGGGTAGAATGCTATGGTATTTGTATTGTTTGATGTATACGAAAAGAGTTCCGGCTCCTAACTGTTGTCAAATAATTGTAAAAAAATTTTATCGGCATCTTAACTAAGCAAGGGTGATCTGCTGATGGATGGGCTTTAGTTTTAGGTACTTTTCGGGTAGAATGCTATGGTATTTGTATTATTTGATATTGTCGAAAAGAGTTCTGGCTCCTAGCTGTTGTCAAATAATGGTAAAAAAATTTTATCGGCATCTTAACTATACAAGTGTGATCTGCCGATGGATAGGCGTTAGTTCTAGGTACTTTCTGGGTAGAATGCTATGGTATTTGTATTGTTTGATATATACGAAAAGAGTTCTGGCCCCTAGCTGTTGTCAAATAATTGTAAAAAAAATTTATCGGCATCTTAACTATGCAAGTGTGATCTCCTGATGGATAGGCGTTAGTTCTAGGTACTTTCTGGGTAGAATGCTATGGTATTTGTATTATTTGATGTGTTCGAAAAGAGTTCTGGCTCCTAGCTGTTGTCAAATAATTGTAAAAAAATTTTATCGGCATCTTAACTAAGCAAGGGTGATCTGCTGATGGATGGGCTTTAGTTTTAGGTACTTTTCGGGTAGAATGCTATGGTATTTGTATTATTTGATATTGTCGAAAAGAGTTCTGGCTCCTAGCTGTTGTCAAATAATGGTAAAAAAATTTTATCGGCATCTTAACTATACAAGTGTGATCTGCTGATGGATAGGCGTTAGTTCTACGTACTTTTTGGGTAGAATGCTATGGTATTTGTATTATTTGATGTGTTCGAAAAGAGTTCTGGCTCCTAGCTGTTGTCAAATAATTGTAAAAAAATTTTATCGGCATCTTAACTATACAAGTGTGATCTGCTGATGGATAGGCGTTAGTTCTAGGTACTTTCTGGGTAGAATGCTATGGTATTTGTATTGTTTGATGTATACGAAAAGAGTTCTGGCTCCTAGCTGTTGTCAAATAATTGCAAAAAAAATTTATCGGCATCTTAACTATGCAAGTGTGATCTGCTCATGGATAGGCGTTAGTTCTAGGTACTTTCTGGGTAGAATGCTATGGTATTTGTATTGTTTGATGTATACGAAAAGAGTTCTGGCTCCTAACTGTTGTCAAATAATTGTAAAAAAATGTTATCGGCATCTTAACTATGCAAGTGTGATCTGCTGATGGATAAGCGTTAGTTTTTGGTACTTTTTGGGTCGAATGCTATGGTATTTGTATTATTTGATGTGTTCGAAAAGAGTTCTGGCTCCTAGCTATTGTAAAATAATTGTAAAAAAATTTTATCGGCATCTTAACTATACAAGTGTGATCTGCTGATGGATAGGCGTTAGTTCTAGGTACTTTCTGGGTAGAATGCTATGGTATTTGTATTGTTTGATGTATACGAAAAGAGTTCTGGGTCCTAGCTGTTGTCAAATAATTGTAAAAAAAATTTATCGGCATCTTAACTATGCAAGTGTGATTTGCTGATGGATAGGCGTTAGTTCTAGGTACTTTCTGGGTAGAATGCTATGGTATTTGTATTTTTTTATGTATACAAAAAGAGTTCTGGCTCCTAACTGTTGTCAAATAATTGTAAAAAAAGTTTATCGGCATCTTAACTATGCAAGTGTGATCTGCTGATGGATAGGCGTTAGTTCTAGGTACTTTCTGGGTAGAATGCTATGGTATTTGTATTGTTTGATGTATACGAAAAGAGTTCTGGCTCCTAACTGTTGTCAAATAATTGTAAAAAATGTTATCGTCATCTTAACTATGCAAGTCTGATCTGCTGATGGATAGGCGTTAGTTCTAGGTACTTTTTGGGTAGAATGCTATGGTATTTGTATTATTTGATGTTGTCGAAAAGAGTTCTGGCTCCTAGCTGTTGTCAAATAATTGTAAAAACATTTTATCGGCATCTTAACTATACAAGTGTGATCTGCCGATGGATAGGCGTTAGTTCTAGGTACTTTCTGGGTAGAATGCTATGGTATTTGTATTGTTTGATGTATACGAAAAGAGTTCTGGGTCCTAGCTGTTGTCAAATAATTGTAAAAAAAATTTATCGGCATCTTAACTATGCAAGTGTGATCTGCTGATGGATAGGCGATAGTTCTAGGTACTTTCTGGGTAGAATGCTATGGTATTTGTATTGTTTGATGTATACGAAAAGAGTTCTGGCTCCTAACTGTTGTCAAATAATTGTAAAAAAATTTTATCGGCATCTTAACTATGCAAGGGTGATCTGCTGATGGATGGGCTTTAGTTTTAGGTACTTTTTGGATAGAATGCAATGGTATTTGTATTATTTGATGTTGTCGAAAAGAGTTCTGGCTCCTAGCTGTTGTCAAATAATTGTAAAAAAATTTTATCGGCATCTTAACTATACAAGTGTGATCTGCTGATGGATAGGCGTTAGTTCTAGGTACTTTCTGGGTAGAATGCTATGGTATTTATATTATTTGATGCGTTCGAAAAGAGTTCTGGCTCCTAGCTGTTGTCAAATAATTGTAAAAAAAATTTATCGGCATCTTAACTATACAAGTGTGATCTGCTGATGGATAGGCGTTAGTTCTAGGTACTTTCTGGGTAGAATGCTATGGTATTTGTATTGTTTGATGTATACGAAAAGAGTTCTGGCTCCTAGCTGTTGTCAAATAATTGTAAAAAAAATTTATCGGCATCTTAACTATGCAAGTGTGATCTGCTGATGGATTGGCGTTAGTTCTAGGTACTTTCTGGGTAGAATGCTATGGTATTTGTATTGTTTGATGTATACGAAAAGAGTTCTGGCTCCTAGCTGTTGTCAAATAGTTGTAAAAAAAATGTATCGGCATCTTAACTATGCAAGTGTGATCTGCTGATGGATAGGCGTTCGTTCTAGGTACTTTCTGGGTAGAATGCTATGGTATTTGTATTGTTTGATGTATACGAAAAGAGTTCTGGCTCCTAACTGTTGTCGAATAATTGTAAAAAAAATTTATCGGCATCTTAACTATGCAAGTGTGATCTGCTGATGGATAAGCGTTAGTTCTTGGTACTTTTTGGGTAGAATGCTATGGTATTTGTATTATTTGATGTGTTCGAAAAGAGTTCTGGCTCCTAGCTGTTGTCAAATAATTGTAAAAAAAATGTATCGGCATCTTAACTATGCAAGTGTGATCTGCTGATGGATAGGCGTTAGTTCTAGGTACTTTCTGGGTAGAATGCTATGGTATTTGTATTGTTTGATGTATACGAAAAGAGTTCTGGCTCCTAGCTGTTGTCAAATAATTGTAAAAAAAATTTATCGGCATCTTAACTATGCAAGTGTGATCTGCTGATGGATTGGCGTTAGTTCTAGGTACTTTCTGGGTAGAATGCTATGGTATTTGTATTGTTTGATGTATACGAAAAGAGTTCTGGCTCCTAGCTGTTGTCAAATAATTGTAAAAAAAATTTATCGGCATCTTAACTATGCAAGTGTGATCTGCTGATGGATAGGCGTTCGTTCTAGGTACTTTCTGGGTAGAATGCTATGGTATTTGTATTGTTTGATGTATACGAAAAGAGTTCTGGCTCCTAACTGTTGTCGAATAATTGTAACAAAAATTTATCGGCATCTTAACTATACAAGTGTGATCTGCTGATGGATAGGCGTTAGTTCTAGGTACTTTCTGGGTAGAATGCTATGGTATTTGTATTGTTTGATGTATACGAAAAGAGTTCTGGCTCCTAGCTGTTGTCAAATAATTGTAAAAAAAATTTATCGGCATCTTAACTATGCAAGTGTGATCTGCTGATGGATAGGCGTTAGTTCTAGGTACTTTCTGGGTAAAATGCTATGGTATTTGTATTGTTTGATGTATACGAAAAGAGTTCTGGCTCCTAACTGTTGTCAAATAATTGTAAAAAAGTTTTATCGGCATCTTAACTATGCAAGTGTGATCTGCTGATGGATAGGCGTTAGTTCTAGGTCCTTTTTCGGTAGAATGCTATGGTATTTGTATTATTTGATGTTGTCGAAAAGAGTTCTGGCTCCTAGCTGTTGTCAAATAATTGTAAAAAAATTTTATCGGCATCTTAACTATACAAGTGTGATCTGCTGATGGATAGGCGTTAGTTCTAGGTACTTTCTGGGTAGAATGCTATGGTATTTGTATTGTTTGATGTATACGAAAAGAGTTCTGGGTCCTAGCTGTTGTCAAATAATTGTAAAAAAAATTTATCGGCATCTTAACTATGCAAGTGTGATCTGCTGATGGATAGGCGTTAGTTCTAGGTACTTTCTGGGTAGAATGCTATGGTATTTGTATTTTTTGACGTATACGAAAAGAGTTCTGGCTCCTAACTGTTGTCAAATAATTGTAAAAAAAATTTATCGGCATCTTAACTATACAAGTGTGATCTGCTGATGGATAGGCGTTAGTTCTAGGTACTTTCTGGGTAGAATGCTATGTTATTTGTATTGTTTGATGTATACGAAAAAAGTTCTGGCTCCTAACTGTTGTCAAATAATTGTAAAAAAATTTATCGGCATCTTAACTATGCAAGTGTGATCTGCTGATGGATAGGCGTTAGTTGTAGGTACTGTCTGGGTAGAATGCTATGGTATTTGTATTTTTTTATGTATACGAAAAGAGTTCTGGCTCCTAACTGCTGTCAAATAATTGTAAAAAAATTGTATCGGCATCTTAACTAGGCAAGTGTAATCTGCTGATGGATAGGCGTTAGTTCTAGGTACTTTCTGGGTAGAATGCTACGGTATTTGTATTGTTTGATGTATACGAAATGAGTTCTGGCTCCTAACTGTTGTCAAATAATTGTAAAAACATTTTATCGGCATCTTAACTATGCAAATGTGATCTGCTGAAGGATAGGCGTTAGTTCTAGGTACTTTTTGGGTAGAATGCTATGGTATTTGTATTATTTGATGTGTTCGAAAAGAGTTCTGGCTCCTAGCTGTTGTCAAATAATTGTAAAAAAAATTTATCGGCATCTTAACTATACAAGTGTGATCTGCTGATGGTTAGGCGTTAGTTCTAGGTACTTTCTGGGTAGAATGCTATGGTATTTGTATTGTTTGATGTATACGAAAAGAGTTCTGGCTCCTAACTATTGTCAAATAATTGTAAAAAAATTTTATCGGCATCTTAACTATGCAAGTGTGATCTGCTGATGGATAAGCGTTAGTTCTTGGTACTTTTTGGGTAGAATGCTATGGTATTTGTTTTATTTGATGTGTTCGAAAAGAGTTCTGGCTCCTAGCTCTTGTCACATAATTGTAAAAAAATTTTATCGGCATCTTAACTACACAAGTGTGATCTGCTGATGGATAGGCGTTAGTTCTAGGTACTTTCTGGGTAGAATGCTATGGTATTTGTATTGTTTGATGTATACGAAAAGAGTTCTGGCTCCTAGCTGTTGTCAAATAATTGTAAAAAAAATTTATCGGCATCTTAACTATGCAAGTGTGATCTGCTGATGGATTGGCGTTAGTTCTAGGTACTTTCT
Organism: Ophion ventricosus; assembly: GCA_963932345.1. NCBI lineage: Eukaryota > Metazoa > Arthropoda > Insecta > Hymenoptera > Ichneumonidae > Ophion > Ophion ventricosus. The sequence goes on along the minus strand of OZ010715.1, from coordinate 6,203,452 downwards.
GGGTAGAATGCTATGGTATTTGTATTGTTTGATGTGTACGAAAAGAGTTCTGGCTCCTAGCTGTTGTCGAATAATTGTAAAAAAAATTTATCGGCATCTTAACTATGCAAGTGTGATCTGCTGATGGATAGGCGTTCGTTCTAGGTACTTTCTGGGTAGAATGCTATGGTATTTGTATTGTTTGATGTATACGAAAAGAGTTCTGGCTCCTAACTGTTGTCGAATAATTGTAAAAAAAATTTATCGGCATCTTAACTATGCAAGTGTGATCTGCTGATGGATAAGGGTTAGTTCTTGGTACTTTTTGGGTAGAATGCTATGGTATTTGTATTATTTGATGTGTTCGAAAAGAGTTCTGGCTCCTAGCTTTGTCGAATAATTGTAAAAAAATTTTATCGGCATCTTAACTATACAAGTGTGATCTGCTGATGGATAGGCGTTAGTGCTAGGTACTTTCTGGGTAGAATGCTATGGTATTTATATTATTTGATGCGTTCGAAAAGAGTTCTGGCTCCTAGCTGTTGTCAAATAATTGTAAAAAAAATTTATCGGCATCTTAACTATACAAGTGTGATCTGCTGATGGATAGGCGTTAGTTCTAGGTACTTTCTGGGTAGAATGCTATGGTATTTGTATTGTTTGATGTATACGAAAAGAGTTCTGGCTCCTAGCTGTTGTCAAATAATTGTAAAAAAAATTTATCGGCATCTTAACTATGCAAGTGTGATCTGCTGATGGATTGGCGTTAGTTCTAGGTACTTTCTGGGTAGAATGCTATGGTATTTGTATTGTTTGATGTATACGAAAAGAGTTCTGGCTCCTAGCTGTTGTCAAATAATTGTAAAAAAAATTTATCGGCATCTTAACTATGCAAGTGTGATCTGCTGATGGATAGGCGTTCGTTCTAGGTACTTTCTGGGTAGAATGCTATGGTATTTGTATTGTTTGATGTATACGAAAAGAGTTCTGGCTCCTAACTGTTGTCGAATAATTGTAAAAAAAATTTATCGGCATCTTAACTATGCAAGTGTGATCTGCTGATGGATAAGCGTTAGTTCTTGGTACTTTTTGGGTAGAATGCTATGGTATTTGTATTATTTGATGTGTTCGAAAAGAGTTCTGGCTCCTTACTGTTGTCAAATAATTGTAAAAAAAATTTATCGGCATCTTAACTATGCAAGTGTGATCTGCTGATGGATAGGCGTTAGTTCTAGGTACTTTCTGGGTAGAATGCTATGGTATTTGTATTGTTTGATGTATACGAAAAGAGTTCTGGCTCCTAGCAGTTGTCAAATAATTGTAAAAAAAATTTATCGGCATCTTAACTATGCAAGTGTGATCTGCTGATGGATTGGCGTTAGTTCTAGGTACTTTCTGGGTAGAATGCTATGGTATTTGTATTGCTTGATGTATACGAAAAGAGTTCTGGCTCCTAGCTGTTGTCAAATAGTTGTAAAAAAAATGTATCGGCATCTTAACTATGCAAGTGTGATCTGCTGATGGATAGGCGTTCGTTCTAGGTACTTTCTGGGTAGAATGCTATGGTATTTGTATTGTTTAATGTATACGAAAAGAGTTCTGGCTCCTAACTGTTGTCGAATAATTGTAAAAAAAATTTATCGGCATCTTAACTATGCAAGTGTGATCTGCTGATGGATAAGCGTTAGTTCTTGGTACTTTTTGGGTAGAATGCTATGGTATTTGTATTATTTGATGTGTTCGAAAAGAGTTCTGGCTCCTAGCTGTTGTCAAATAATTGTAAAAAAAATGTATCGGCATCTTAACTATGCAAGTGTGATCTGCTGATGGATAGGCGTTAGTTCTAGGTACTTTCTGGGTAGAATGCTATGGTATTTGTATTGTTTGATGTATACGAAAAGAGTTCTGGCTCCTAGCTGTTGTCAAATAATTGTAAAAAAAATTTATCGGCATCTTAACTATGCAAGTGTGATCTGCTGATGGATTGGCGTTAGTTCTAGGTACTTTCTGGGTAGAATGCTATGGTATTTGTATTGTTTGATGTATACGAAAAGAGTTCTGGCTCCTAGCTGTTGTCAAATAATTGTAAAAAAAATTTGTCGGCACCTTAACTATGCAAGTGTGATCTGCTGATGGATAGGCGTTCGTTCTAGATACTTTCTGGGTAGAATGCTATGGTATTTGTATTGTTTGATGTATACGAAAAGAGTTCTGGCTCCTAACTGTTGTCAAATAATTGTAAAAAAATTTTATCGGCATCTTAATTATGCAAGCGTGATCTGCTGATGGATAAGCGTTAGTTCTTGGTACTTTTTGGGTAGAATGCTATGGTATTTGTATTATTTGATGTGTTCGAAAAGAGTCGTGGCTCCTAGCTGTTGTTAAATAATTGTAAAAAAAATTTTATCGGCATCTTAACTATACAAGTGTGATCTGCTGATGGATAGGCGTTAGTTCTAGGTACTTTCTGGGTAGAATGCTATGGTATTTGTATTGTTTGATGTATACGAAAAGAGTTCTGGCTCCTAGCTGTTGTCAAATAATTGTCAAAAAAATTTATCGGCATCTTAACTATGCAAGTGTGATCTGCTGATGGATAGGCGTTGGTTCTAGGTACTTTCTGGGTAGAATGCTATGGTATTTGTATTGTTTGATGTATCCGAAAAGAGTTCTGGCTCCTAACTGTTGTCAAATAATTGTAAAAAAGTTTTATCGGCATCTTAACTATGCAAGTGTGATCTGCTGATGGATAGGCGTTAGTTCTAGGTACTTTTTGGGTAGAATGCTATGGTATTTGTATTATTTGATGTTGTCGAAAAGAGTTCTGGCTCCTAGCTGTGGTCAAATAATTGTAAAAAAATTTTATCGGCATCTTAACTATACAAGTGTGATCTGCTGATGGATAGGCGTTAGTTCTAGGTACTTTCTGGGTAGAATGCTATGGTATTTGTATTGTTTGATGTATACGAAAAGAGTTCTGGGTCCTAGCTGTTGTCAAATAATTGTAAAAAAAATTTTTCGGCATCTTAACTATACAAGTGTGATCTGCTGATGGATAGGCGTTAGTTCTAGGTACTTTTTGGGTAGAATGCTGTGGTATTTGTATTTTTTGATGTATACGAAAAGAGTTCTGGCTCCTAACTGTTGTCAAATAATTGTAAAAAAATTTTATCGGCATCTTAACTATACAAGTGTGATCTGCTGATGGATAGGCGTTAGTTCTAGGTACTTTCTGGGTAGAATGCTATGGTGTTTGTATTGTTTGATGTATACGAAAAGAGTTCTGGCTCCTTACTGTTGTCAAATAATTGTAAAAAAATTTTATAGGCATCTTAACTATGCAAGTGTGATCTGCTGATGGATAGCCGTTAGTTATAGGTACTTTTTGGGTAGAATGCCATGGTATTTGTATTATTTGATGTGTTCGAAAAGAGTTCTGGCTACTAGCTGTTGTCAAATAATTGTAAAAAAAATTTATCGGCATCTTAACTATGCAAGTGTGATCTGCTGATGGATAGGCGTTAGTTCTAGGTACTTTCTGGGTAGAATGCTATGGTATTTGTATTGTTTGATGTATACGAAAAGAGTTCTGGCTCCTAGCTGTTGTCAAATAATTGTAAAAAAAAATTATCGGCATCTTAACTATGCAAGTGTGATCTCCTGATGGATAGGCGTTAGTTCTAGGTACTTTCTGGGTAGAATGCTATGGTATTTGTATTATTTGATGTGTTCGAAAAGAGTTCTGGCTCCTAGCTGTTGTCAAATAATTGTAAAAAAATGTTATCGGCGTCTTAACTATACAAGTGTGATCTGCTGACGGATAGGCGTTAGTTCTAGCTACTTTTTGGGTAGAATGCTATGGTATTTGTATTATTTGATGTGTTCGAAAAGAGTTCTGGCTCCTAGCTGTTGTCAAATAATTGTAAAAAAAATTTTATCGGCATCTTAACTATACAAGTGTGATCTGCCGATGGATAGGCGTTAGTTCTAGGTACTTTCTGGGTAGAATGCTATGGTATTTGTATTGTTTGATGTATACGAAAAGAGTTCTGGGTCCTAGCTGTTGTCAAATAATTGTAAAAAAAATTTATCGGCATCTTAACTATGCAAGTGTGATCTGCTCATGGATAGGCGTTAGTTCTAGGTACTTTCTGGGTAGAATGCTGCGGTATTTGTATTGTTTGATGTAAACGAAAAGAGTTCTGGCTCCTAGCTATTGTCAAATAATTGTAAAAAAAATTTATCGGCATCTTAACTATGCAAGTGTGATCTGCTGATGGATAGGCGTTAGTTCTAGGTACTTTCTGGGTAGAATGCTATGGTATTTGTATTGTTTGATGTATACGAAAAGAGTTCTGGCTCCTAACTGTTGTCAAATAATTGTAAAAAATTTTATCGGCATCTTAACTATGCAAGTCTGATCTCCTGATGGATAGGCGTTAGTTCTAGGTACTTTTTGGGTAGAATGCTATGGTATTTGTATTATTTGATGTTGTCGAAAAGAGTTCTGGCTCCTAGCTGTTGTCAAATAATTGTAAAAAAATTTTATCGGCATCTTAACTATACAAGTGTGATCTGCCGATGGATAGGCGTTAGTTCTAGGTACTTTCTGGGTAGAATGCTATGGTATTTGTATTGTTTGATGTATACGAAAAGAGTTCTGGGTCCTAGCTGTTGTCAAATAATTGTAAAAAAAATTTATCGGCATCTTAACTATGCAAGTGTGATCTGCTGATGGATAGGCGTTAGTTCTAGGTACTTTCTGGGTAGAATGCTATGGTATTTGTATTGTTTGATGTATACGAAAAGAGTTCTGGCTCCTAACTGTTGTCAAATAATTGTAAAAAAATTTTATCGGCATCTTAACTATGCAAGTGTGATCTGCTGATGGATAGGCGTTAGTTCTAGGTACTTTTTGGTAGAATGCTATGGTATTTGTATTGTTTGATGTATACGAAAAGAGTTCTGGCTCCTAACTGTTGTCAAATAATTGTAAAAAAATGTTATCGGCATTTTAACTATGCAAGTGTGATCTGCTGATGGATAGGCGTTAGTTCTAGGAACTTTTTGGGTAGAATGCTATGGTATTTGTATTGTTTGATGTATACGAAAAGAGTTCTGGCTCCTAACTGTTGTCACATAATTGTAAAAAAAATTTATGGGCATCTTAACTAAACAAGTGTGATCTGCCGATGGATAGGCGTTAGTTCTAGGTACTTTCTGGGTAGAATGCTATGGTATTTGTATTGTTTGATGTATACGAAAAGAGTTCTGGCTCCTAACTGTTGTCAAATAATTGTAAAAAAATTTTATCGGCATCTTAACTATGCAAGTGTGATCTGCTGATGGATAGGCGTTAGTTCTAGGTACTTTTTGGGTAGAATGCTATGGTATTTGTATTATTTGATGTGTTTGAAAAGAGTTCTGGCTCCTAGCTGTTGTCAAATAATTGTAAAAAAAATTTATCGGCATCTTAACTATGCAAGTGTGATCTGCTGATGGATAGGCGTTCGTTCTAGGTACTTTCTGGGTAGAATGCTATGGTATTTGTATTGTTTGATGTATACGAAAAGAGTTCTGGCTCCTAACTGTTGTTAAATAATTGTAAAAAAATTTTATCGGCATCTTAACTATGCAAGGGTGATCTGCTGATGGATGGGCTTTAGTTTTAGGTACTTTTTGGGTAGAATGCTATGGTATTTGTATTATTTGATGTTGTCGAAAAGAGTTCTGGCGCCTAGCTGTTGTCACATAATTGTAAAAAAATTTTATCGGCAACTTAACTATGCAAGTGTGATCTGCTGATCGATAAGCGTTAGTTCTTGGTACTTTTTGGGTAGAATGCTATGGTATTTGTATTATTTGATGTGTTCGAAAAGAGTTCTGGCTCCTAGCTGTTGTCAAATAATTGTAAAAAAATTTTATCGGCATCTTAACTATACAAGTGTGATCTGCTGATGGATAGGCGTTAGTTCTAGGTACTTTCTGGGTAGAATGCTATGGTATTTGTATTGTTTGATGTATACGAAAAGAGTTCTGGCTCCTAGCTGTTGTCAAATAATTGTAAAAAAAATTTATCGGCATCTTAACTATGCAAGTGTGATCTGCTGATGGATAGGCGTTAGTTCTAGGTACTTTCTGGTTAGAATGATATGGTATTTGTATTGTTTGATGTATACGAAAAGAGTTCTGGCTCCTAACTGTTGTCAAATAATTGTAAAAAAATTTTATCGGCATCTTAACTATACAAGAGTGATCTGCCGATGGATAGGCGTTAGTTCTAGGTACTTTCTGGGTAGAATGCTATGGTATTTGTATTGTTTGATGTATACGAAAAGAGTTCTGGCTCCTAACTGTTGTCAAATAATTGTAAAAAAATTTTATCGGCATCTTAACTATACAAGAGTGATCTGCCGATGGATAGGCGTTAGTTCTAGGTACTTTCTGGGTAGAATACTATGGTATTTGTATTGTTTGATGTATACGAAAAGAGTTCTGGCTTCTAGCTGTTGTCAAATAATTGTAAAAAAAATGTATCGGCATCTTAACTATGCAAGTGTGATCTGCTGATGGATAGGCGTTAGTTCTAGGTACTTTCTGGGTAGAATGCTATGGTATTTGGATTGTTTGATGTATACGAAAAGAGTTCTGACTCCTAGCTCTTGTCAAATAATTGTAAAAAAAATTTATCGGCATCTTAACTATGCAAGTGTGATCTGCTGATGGATAGGCGTTAGTTCTAGGTACTTTCTGGGTAGAATGCTATGGTATTTGTATTGTTTGATGTATACGAAAAGAGTTCCGGCTCCTAACTGTTGTCAAATAATTGTAAAAAAATTTTATCGGCATCTTAACTAAGCAAGGGTGATCTGCTGATGGATGGGCTTTAGTTTTAGGTACTTTTCGGGTAGAATGCTATGGTATTTGTATTATTTGATATTGTCGAAAAGAGTTCTGGCTCCTAGCTGTTGTCAAATAATGGTAAAAAAATTTTATCGGCATCTTAACTATACAAGTGTGATCTGCCGATGGATAGGCGTTAGTTCTAGGTACTTTCTGGGTAGAATGCTATGGTATTTGTATTGTTTGATATATACGAAAAGAGTTCTGGCCCCTAGCTGTTGTCAAATAATTGTAAAAAAAATTTATCGGCATCTTAACTATGCAAGTGTGATCTCCTGATGGATAGGCGTTAGTTCTAGGTACTTTCTGGGTAGAATGCTATGGTATTTGTATTATTTGATGTGTTCGAAAAGAGTTCTGGCTCCTAGCTGTTGTCAAATAATTGTAAAAAAATTTTATCGGCATCTTAACTATACAAGTGTGATCTGCTGATGGATAGGCGTTAGTTCTACGTACTTTTTGGGTAGAATGCTATGGTATTTGTATTATTTGATGTGTTCGAAAAGAGTTCTGGCTCCTAGCTGTTGTCAAATAATTGTAAAAAAATTTTATCGGCATCTTAACTATACAAGTGTGATCTGCTGATGGATAGGCGTTAGTTCTAGGTACTTTCTGGGTAGAATGCTATGGTATTTGTATTGTTTGATGTATACGAAAAGAGTTCTGGCTCCTAGCTGTTGTCAAATAATTGTAAAAAAAATTTATCGGCATCTTAACTATGCAAGTGTGATCTGCTCATGGATAGGCGTTAGTTCTAGGTACTTTCTGGGTAGAATGCTATGGTATTTGTATTGTTTGATGTATACGAAAAGAGTTCTGGCTCCTAACTGTTGTCAAATAATTGTAAAAAAATGTTATCGGCATCTTAACTATGCAAGTGTGATCTGCTGATGGATAAGCGTTAGTTTTTGGTACTTTTTGGGTCGAATGCTATGGTATTTGTATTATTTGATGTGTTCGAAAAGAGTTCTGGCTCCTAGCTATTGTAAAATAATTGTAAAAAAATTTTATCGGCATCTTAACTATACAAGTGTGATCTGCTGATGGATAGGCGTTAGTTCTAGGTACTTTCTGGGTAGAATGCTATGGTATTTGTATTGTTTGATGTATACGAAAAGAGTTCTGGGTCCTAGCTGTTGTCAAATAATTGTAAAAAAAATTTATCGGCATCTTAACTATGCAAGTGTGATTTGCTGATGGATAGGCGTTAGTTCTAGGTACTTTCTGGGTAGAATGCTATGGTATTTGTATTTTTTTATGTATACAAAAAGAGTTCTGGCTCCTAACTGTTGTCAAATAATTGTAAAAAAAGTTTATCGGCATCTTAACTATGCAAGTGTGATCTGCTGATGGATAGGCGTTAGTTCTAGGTACTTTCTGGGTAGAATGCTATGGTATTTGTATTGTTTGATGTATACGAAAAGAGTTCTGGCTCCTAACTGTTGTCAAATAATTGTAAAAAATTTTATCGTCATCTTAACTATGCAAGTCTGATCTGCTGATGGATAGGCGTTAGTTCTAGGTACTTTTTGGGTAGAATGCTATGGTATTTGTATTATTTGATGTTGTCGAAAAGAGTTCTGGCTCCTAGCTGTTGTCAAATAATTGTAAAAAAATTTTATCGGCATCTTAACTATACAAGTGTGATCTGCCGATGGATAGGCGTTAGTTCTAGGTACTTTCTGGGTAGAATGCTATGGTATTTGTATTGTTTGATGTATACGAAAAGAGTTCTGGGTCCTAGCTGTTGTCAAATAATTGTAAAAAAAATTTATCGGCATCTTAACTATGCAAGTGTGATCTGCTGATGGATAGGCGATAGTTCTAGGTACTTTCTGGGTAGAATGCTATGGTATTTGTATTGTTTGATGTATACGAAAAGAGTTCTGGCTCCTAACTGTTGTCAAATAATTGTAAAAAAATTTTATCGGCATCTTAACTATGCAAGGGTGATCTGCTGATGGATGGGCTTTAGTTTTAGGTACTTTTTGGATAGAATGCAATGGTATTTGTATTATTTGATGTTGTCGAAAAGAGTTCTGGCTCCTAGCTGTTGTCAAATAATTGTAAAAAAATTTTATCGGCATCTTAACTATACAAGTGTGATCTGCTGATGGATAGGCGTTAGTTCTAGGTACTTTCTGGGTAGAATGCTATGGTATTTATATTATTTGATGCGTTCGAAAAGAGTTCTGGCTCCTAGCTGTTGTCAAATAATTGTAAAAAAAATTTATCGGCATCTTAACTATACAAGTGTGATCTGCTGATGGATAGGCGTTAGTTCTAGGTACTTTCTGGGTAGAATGCTATGGTATTTGTATTGTTTGATGTATACGAAAAGAGTTCTGGCTCCTAGCTGTTGTCAAATAATTGTAAAAAAAATTTATCGGCATCTTAACTATGCAAGTGTGATCTGCTGATGGATTGGCGTTAGTTCTAGGTACTTTCTGGGTAGAATGCTATGGTATTTGTATTGTTTGATGTATACGAAAAGAGTTCTGGCTCCTAGCTGTTGTCAAATAGTTGTAAAAAAAATGTATCGGCATCTTAACTATGCAAGTGTGATCTGCTGATGGATAGGCGTTCGTTCTAGGTACTTTCTGGGTAGAATGCTATGGTATTTGTATTGTTTGATGTATACGAAAAGAGTTCTGGCTCCTAACTGTTGTCGAATAATTGTAAAAAAAATTTATCGGCATCTTAACTATGCAAGTGTGATCTGCTGATGGATAAGCGTTAGTTCTTGGTACTTTTTGGGTAGAATGCTATGGTATTTGTATTATTTGATGTGTTCGAAAAGAGTTCTGGCTCCTAGCTGTTGTCAAATAATTGTAAAAAAAATGTATCGGCATCTTAACTATGCAAGTGTGATCTGCTGATGGATAGGCGTTAGTTCTAGGTACTTTCTGGGTAGAATGCTATGGTATTTGTATTGTTTGATGTATACGAAAAGAGTTCTGGCTCCTAGCTGTTGTCAAATAATTGTAAAAAAAATTTATCGGCATCTTAACTATGCAAGTGTGATCTGCTGATGGATTGGCGTTAGTTCTAGGTACTTTCTGGGTAGAATGCTATGGTATTTGTATTGTTTGATGTATACGAAAAGAGTTCTGGCTCCTAGCTGTTGTCAAATAATTGTAAAAAAAATTTATCGGCATCTTAACTATGCAAGTGTGATCTGCTGATGGATAGGCGTTCGTTCTAGGTACTTTCTGGGTAGAATGCTATGGTATTTGTATTGTTTGATGTATACGAAAAGAGTTCTGGCTCCTAACTGTTGTCGAATAATTGTAACAAAAATTTATCGGCATCTTAACTATACAAGTGTGATCTGCTGATGGATAGGCGTTAGTTCTAGGTACTTTCTGGGTAGAATGCTATGGTATTTGTATTGTTTGATGTATACGAAAAGAGTTCTGGCTCCTAGCTGTTGTCAAATAATTGTAAAAAAAATTTATCGGCATCTTAACTATGCAAGTGTGATCTGCTGATGGATAGGCGTTAGTTCTAGGTACTTTCTGGGTAAAATGCTATGGTATTTGTATTGTTTGATGTATACGAAAAGAGTTCTGGCTCCTAACTGTTGTCAAATAATTGTAAAAAAGTTTTATCGGCATCTTAACTATGCAAGTGTGATCTGCTGATGGATAGGCGTTAGTTCTAGGTCCTTTTTCGGTAGAATGCTATGGTATTTGTATTATTTGATGTTGTCGAAAAGAGTTCTGGCTCCTAGCTGTTGTCAAATAATTGTAAAAAAATTTTATCGGCATCTTAACTATACAAGTGTGATCTGCTGATGGATAGGCGTTAGTTCTAGGTACTTTCTGGGTAGAATGCTATGGTATTTGTATTGTTTGATGTATACGAAAAGAGTTCTGGGTCCTAGCTGTTGTCAAATAATTGTAAAAAAAATTTATCGGCATCTTAACTATGCAAGTGTGATCTGCTGATGGATAGGCGTTAGTTCTAGGTACTTTCTGGGTAGAATGCTATGGTATTTGTATTTTTTGACGTATACGAAAAGAGTTCTGGCTCCTAACTGTTGTCAAATAATTGTAAAAAAAATTTATCGGCATCTTAACTATACAAGTGTGATCTGCTGATGGATAGGCGTTAGTTCTAGGTACTTTCTGGGTAGAATGCTATGTTATTTGTATTGTTTGATGTATACGAAAAAAGTTCTGGCTCCTAACTGTTGTCAAATAATTGTAAAAAAATTTATCGGCATCTTAACTATGCAAGTGTGATCTGCTGATGGATAGGCGTTAGTTGTAGGTACTGTCTGGGTAGAATGCTATGGTATTTGTATTTTTTTATGTATACGAAAAGAGTTCTGGCTCCTAACTGCTGTCAAATAATTGTAAAAAAATTTTATCGGCATCTTAACTAGGCAAGTGTAATCTGCTGATGGATAGGCGTTAGTTCTAGGTACTTTCTGGGTAGAATGCTACGGTATTTGTATTGTTTGATGTATACGAAATGAGTTCTGGCTCCTAACTGTTGTCAAATAATTGTAAAAACATTTTATCGGCATCTTAACTATGCAAATGTGATCTGCTGAAGGATAGGCGTTAGTTCTAGGTACTTTTTGGGTAGAATGCTATGGTATTTGTATTATTTGATGTGTTCGAAAAGAGTTCTGGCTCCTAGCTGTTGTCAAATAATTGTAAAAAAAATTTATCGGCATCTTAACTATACAAGTGTGATCTGCTGATGGTTAGGCGTTAGTTCTAGGTACTTTCTGGGTAGAATGCTATGGTATTTGTATTGTTTGATGTATACGAAAAGAGTTCTGGCTCCTAACTATTGTCAAATAATTGTAAAAAAATTTTATCGGCATCTTAACTATGCAAGTGTGATCTGCTGATGGATAAGCGTTAGTTCTTGGTACTTTTTGGGTAGAATGCTATGGTATTTGTTTTATTTGATGTGTTCGAAAAGAGTTCTGGCTCCTAGCTCTTGTCACATAATTGTAAAAAAATTTTATCGGCATCTTAACTACACAAGTGTGATCTGCTGATGGATAGGCGTTAGTTCTAGGTACTTTCTGGGTAGAATGCTATGGTATTTGTATTGTTTGATGTATACGAAAAGAGTTCTGGCTCCTAGCTGTTGTCAAATAATTGTAAAAAAAATTTATCGGCATCTTAACTATGCAAGTGTGATCTGCTGATGGATTGGCGTTAGTTCTAGGTACTTTCTGGGTAGAATGCTATGGTATTTGTATTGTTTGATGTGTACGAAAAGAGTTCTGGCTCCTAGCTGTTGTCGAATAATTGTAAAAAAAATTTATCGGCATCTTAACTATGCAAGTGTGATCTGCTGATGGATAGGCGTTCGTTCTAGGTACTTTCTGGGTAGAATGCTATGGTATTTGTATTGTTTGATGTATACGAAAAGAGTTCTGGCTCCTAACTGTTGTCGAATAATTGTAAAAAAAATTTATCGGCATCTTAACTATGCAAGTGTGATCTGCTGATGGATAAGGGTTAGTTCTTGGTACTTTTTGGGTAGAATGCTATGGTATTTGTATTATTTGATGTGTTCGAAAAGAGTTCTGGCTCCTAGCTTTGTCGAATAATTGTAAAAAAATTTTATCGGCATCTTAACTATACAAGTGTGATCTGCTGATGGATAGGCGTTAGTGCTAGGTACTTTCTGGGTAGAATGCTATGGTATTTATATTATTTGATGCGTTCGAAAAGAGTTCTGGCTCCTAGCTGTTGTCAAATAATTGTAAAAAAAATTTATCGGCATCTTAACTATACAAGTGTGATCTGCTGATGGATAGGCGTTAGTTCTAGGTACTTTCTGGGTAGAATGCTATGGTATTTGTATTGTTTGATGTATACGAAAAGAGTTCTGGCTCCTAGCTGTTGTCAAATAATTGTAAAAAAAATTTATCGGCATCTTAACTATGCAAGTGTGATCTGCTGATGGATTGGCGTTAGTTCTAGGTACTTTCTGGGTAGAATGCTATGGTATTTGTATTGTTTGATGTATACGAAAAGAGTTCTGGCTCCTAGCTGTTGTCAAATAATTGTAAAAAAAATTTATCGGCATCTTAACTATGCAAGTGTGATCTGCTGATGGATAGGCGTTCGTTCTAGGTACTTTCTGGGTAGAATGCTATGGTATTTGTATTGTTTGATGTATACGAAAAGAGTTCTGGCTCCTAACTGTTGTCGAATAATTGTAAAAAAAATGTATCGGCATCTTAACTATGCAAGTGTGATCTGCTGATGGATAAGCGTTAGTTCTTGGTACTTTTTGGGTAGAATGCTATGGTATTTGTATTATTTGATGTGTTCGAAAAGAGTTCTGGCTCCTTACTGTTGTCAAATAATTGTAAAAAAAATTTATCGGCATCTTAACTATGCAAGTGTGATCTGCTGATGGATAGGCGTTAGTTCTAGGTACTTTCTGGGTAGAATGCTATGGTATTTGTATTGTTTGATGTATACGAAAAGAGTTCTGGCTCCTAGCAGTTGTCAAATAATTGTAAAAAAAATTTATCGGCATCTTAACTATGCAAGTGTGATCTGCTGATGGATTGGCGTTAGTTCTAGGTACTTTCTGGGTAGAATGCTATGGTATTTGTATTGTTTGATGTATACGAAAAGAGTTCTGGCTCCTAGCTGTTGTCAAATAGTTGTAAAAAAAATGTATCGGCATCTTAACTATGCAAGTGTGATCTGCTGATGGATAGGCGTTCGTTCTAGGTACTTTCTGGGTAGAATGCTATGGTATTTGTATTGTTTAATGTATACGAAAAGAGTTCTGGCTCCTAACTGTTGTCGAATAATTGTAAAAAAAATTTATCGGCATCTTAACTATGCAAGTGTGATCTGCTGATGGATAAGCGTTAGTTCTTGGTACTTTTTGGGTAGAATGCTATGGTATTTGTATTATTTGATGTGTTCGAAAAGAGTTCTGGCTCCTAGCTGTTGTCAAATAATTGTAAAAAAAATGTATCGGCATCTTAACTATGCAAGTGTGATCTGCTGATGGATAGGCGTTAGTTCTAGGTACTTTCTGGGTAGAATGCTATGGTATTTGTATTGTTTGATGTATACGAAAAGAGTTCTGGCTCCTAGCTGTTGTCAAATAATTGTAAAAAAAATTTATCGGCATCTTAACTATGCAAGTGTGATCTGCTGATGGATTGGCGTTAGTTCTAGGTACTTTCTGGGTAGAATGCTATGGTATTTGTATTGTTTGATGTATACGAAAAGAGTTCTGGCTCCTAGCTGTTGTCAAATAATTGTAAAAAAAATTTATCGGCATCTTAACTATGCAAGTGTGATCTGCTGATGGATAGGCGTTCGTTCTAGGTACTTTCTGGGTAGAATGCTATGGTATTTGTATTGTTTGATGTATACGAAAAGAGTTCTGGCTCCTAACTGTTGTCGAATAATTGTAACAAAAATTTATCGGCATCTTAACTATACAAGTGTGATCTGCTGATGGATAGGCGTTAGTTCTAGGTACTTTCTGGGTAGAATGCTATGGTATTTGTATTGTTTGATGTATACGAAAAGAGTTCTGGCTCCTAGCTGTTGTCAAATAATTGTAAAAAAAATTTATCGGCATCTTAACTATGCAAGTGTGATCTGCTGATGGATAGGCGTTAGTTCTAGGTACTTTCTGGGTAAAATGCTATGGTATTTGTATTGTTTGATGTATACGAAAAGAGTTCTGGCTCCTAACTGTTGTCAAATAATTGTAAAAAAGTTTTATCGGCATCTTAACTATGCAAGTGTGATCTGCTGATGGATAGGCGTTAGTTCTAGGTCCTTTTTCGGTAGAATGCTATGGTATTTGTATTATTTGATGTTGTCGAAAAGAGTTCTGGCTCCTAGCTGTTGTCAAATAATTGTAAAAAAATTTTATCGGCATCTTAACTATACAAGTGTGATCTGCTGATGGATAGGCGTTAGTTCTAGGTACTTTCTGGGTAGAATGCTATGGTATTTGTATTGTTTGATGTATACGAAAAGAGTTCTGGGTCCTAGCTGTTGTCAAATAATTGTAAAAAAAATTTATCGGCATCTTAACTATGCAAGTGTGATCTGCTGATGGATAGGCGTTAGTTCTAGGTACTTTCTGGGTAGAATGCTATGGTATTTGTATTTTTTGACGTATACGAAAAGAGTTCTGGCTCCTAACTGTTGTCAAATAATTGTAAAAAAAATTTATCGGCATCTTAACTATACAAGTGTGATCTGCTGATGGATAGGCGTTAGTTCTAGGTACTTTCTGGGTAGAATGCTATGTTATTTGTATTGTTTGATGTATACGAAAAAAGTTCTGGCTCCTAACTGTTGTCAAATAATTGTAAAAAAATTTATCGGCATCTTAACTATGCAAGTGTGATCTGCTGATGGATAGGCGTTAGTTGTAGGTACTGTCTGGGTAGAATGCTATGGTATTTGTATTTTTTTATGTATACGAAAAGAGTTCTGGCTCCTAACTGCTGTCAAATAATTGTAAACAAATTTTATCGGCATCTTAACTAGGCAAGTGTAATCTGCTGATGGATAGGCGTTAGTTCTAGGTACTTTCTGGGTAGAATGCTACGGTATTTGTATTGTTTGATGTATACGAAATGAGTTCTGGCTCCTAACTGTTGTCAAATAATTGTAAAAACATTTTATCGGCATCTTAACTATGCAAATGTGATCTGCTGAAGGATAGGCGTTAGTTCTAGGTACTTTTTGGGTAGAATGCTATGGTATTTGTATTATTTGATGTGTTCGAAAAGAGTTCTGGCTCCTAGCTGTTGTCAAATAATTGTAAAAAAAATTTATCGGCATCTTAACTATACAAGTGTGATCTGCTGATGGTTAGGCGTTAGTTCTAGGTACTTTCTGGGTAGAATGCTATGGTATTTGTATTGTTTGATGTATACGAAAAGAGTTCTGGCTCCTAACCATTGTCAAATAATTGTAAAAAAATTTTATCGGCATCTTAACTATGCAAGTGTGATCTGCTGATGGATAAGCGTTAGTTCTTGGTACTTTTTGGGTAGAATGCTATGGTATTTGTTTTATTTGATGTGTTCGAAAAGAGTTCTGGCTCCTAGCTCTTGTCACATAATTGTAAAAAAATTTTATCGGCATCTTAACTACACAAGTGTGATCTGCTGAGGGATAGGCGTTAGTTCTAGGTACTTTCTGGGTAGAATGCTATGGTATTTGTATTGTTTGATGTATACGAAAAGAGTTCTGGCTCCTAGCTGTTGTCAAATAATTGTAAAAAAAATTTATCGGCATCTTAACTATGCAAGTGTGATCTGCTGATGGATTGGCGTTAGTTCTAGGTACTTTCTGGGTAGAATGCTATGGTATTTGTATTGTTTGATGTGTACGAAAAGAGTTCTGGCTCCTAGCTGTTGTCGAATAATTGTAAAAAAAATTTATCGGCATCTTAACTATGCAAGTGTGATCTGCTGATGGATAGGCGTTCGTTCTAGGTACTTTCTGGGTAGAATGCTATGGTATTTGTATTGTTTGATGTATACGAAAAGAGTTCTGGCTCCTAACTGTTGTCGAATAATTGTAAAAAAAATTTATCGGCATCTTAACTATGCAAGTGTGATCTGCTGATGGATAAGGGTTAGTTCTTGGTACTTTTTGGGTAGAATGCTATGGTATTTGTATTATTTGATGTGTTCGAAAAGAGTTCTGGCTCCTAGCTTTGTCGAATAATTGTAAAAAAATTTTATCGGCATCTTAACTATACAAGTGTGATCTGCTGATGGATAGGCGTTAGTGCTAGGTACTTTCTGGGTAGAATGCTATGGTAGTTATATTATTTGATGCGTTCGAAAAGAGTTCTGGCTCCTAGCTGTTGTCAAATAATTGTAAAAAAAATTTATCGGCATCTTAACTATACAAGTGTGATCTGCTGATGGATAGGCGTTAGTTCTAGGTACTTTCTGGGTAGAATGCTATGGTATTTGTATTGTTTGATGTATACGAAAAGAGTTCTGGCTCCTAGCTGTTGTCAAATAATTGTAAAAAAAATTTATCGGCATCTTAACTATGCAAGTGTGATCTGCTGATGGATTGGCGTTAGTTCTAGGTACTTTCTGGGTAGAATGCTATGGTATTTGTATTGTTTGATGTATACGAAAAGAGTTCTGGCTCCTAGCTGTTGTCAAATAATTGTAAAAAAAATTTATCGGCATCTTAACTATGCAAGTGTGATCTGCTGATGGATAGGCGTTCGTTCTAGGTACTTTCTGGGTAGAATGCTATGGTATTTGTATTGTTTGATGTATACGAAAAGAGTTCTGGCTCCTAACTGTTGTCGAATAATTGTAAAAAAAATTTATCGGCATCTTAACTATGCAAGTGTGATCTGCTGATGGATAAGCGTTAGTTCTTGGTACTTTTTGGGTAGAATGCTATGGTATTTGTATTATTTGATGTGTTCGAAAAGAGTTCTGGCTCCTAGCTGTTGTCAAATAATTGTAAAAAAAATTTATCGGCATCTTAACTATGCAAGTGTGATCTGCTGATGGATAGGCGTTAGTTCTAGGTACTTTCTGGGTAGAATGCTATGGTATTTGTATTGTTTGATGTATACGAAAAGAGTTCTGGCTCCTAGCAGTTGTCAAATAATTGTAAAAAAAATTTATCGGCATCTTAACTATGCAAGTGTGATCTGCTGATGGATTGGCGTTAGTTCTAGGTACTTTCTGGGTAGAATGCTATGGTATTTGTATTGTTTGATGTATACGAAAAGAGTTCTGGCTCCTAGCTGTTGTCAAATAATTGTAAAAAAAATTTATCGGCATCTTAACTATGCAAGTGTGATCTGCTGATGGATAGGCGTTCGTTCTAGGTACTTTCTGGGTAGAATGCTATGGTATTTGTATTGTTTGATGTATACGAAAAGAGTTCTGGCTCCTAACTGTTGTCGAATAATTGTAACAAACATTTATCGGCATCTTAACTATACAAGTGTGATCTGCTGATGGATAGGCGTTAGTTCTAGGTACTTTCTGGGTAGAATGCTATGGTATTTGTATTGTTTGATGTATACGAAAAGAGTTCTGGCTCCTAGCTGTTGTCAAATAATTGTAAAAAAAATTTATCGGCATCTTAACTATGCAAGTGTGATCTGCTGATGGATAGGCGTTAGTTCTAGGTACTTTCTGGGTAGAATGCTATGGTATTTGTATTGTTTGATGTATACGAAAAGAGTTCTGGCTCCTAACTGTTGTCAAATAATTGTAAAAAAGTTTTATCGGCATCTTAACTATGCAAGTGTGATCTGCTGATGGATAGGCGTTAGTTCTAGGTCCTTTTTGGGTAGAATGCTATGGTATTTGTATTATTTGATGTTGTCGAAAAGAGTTCTGGCTCCTAGCTGTTGTCAAATAATTGTAAAAAAATTTTATCGGCATCTTAACTATACAAGTGTGATCTGCTGATGGATAGGCGTTAGTTCTAGGTACTTTCTGGGTAGAATGCTATGGTATTTGTATTGTTTGATGTATACGAAAAGAGTTCTGGGTCCTAGCTGTTGTCAAATAATTGTAAAAAAAATTTATCGGCATCTTAACTATGCAAGTGTGATCTGCTGATGGATAGGCGTTAGTTCTAGGTACTTTCTGGGTAGAATGCTATGGTATTTGTATTTTTTGACGTATACGAAAAGAGTTCTGGCTCCTAACTGTTGTCAAATAATTGTAAAAAAAATTTATCGGCATCTTAACTATACAAGTGTGATCTGCTGATGGATAGGCGTTAGTTCTAGGTACTTTCTGGGTAGAATGCTATGTTATTTGTATTGTTTGATGTATACGAAAAAAGTTCTGGCTCCTAACTGTTGTCAAATAATTGTAAAAAAATTTATCGGCATCTTAACTATGCAAGTGTGATCTGCTGATGGATAGGCGTTAGTTGTAGGTACTGTCTGGGTAGAATGCTATGGTATTTGTATTTTTTTATGTATACGAAAAGAGTTCTGGCTCCTAACTGCTGTCAAATAATTGTAAAAAAATTTTATCGGCATCTTAACTATGCAAATGTGATCTGCTGATGGATAGGCGTTAGTTCTAGGTACTTTTTGGGTAGAATGCTATGGTATTTGTATTATTTGATGTGTTCGAAAAGAGTTCTGGCTCCTAGCTGTTGTCAAATAATTGTAAAAAAAATTTATCGGCATCTTAACTATACAAGTGTGATCTGCTGA
This sequence comes from Ophion ventricosus, assembly GCA_963932345.1. NCBI lineage: Eukaryota > Metazoa > Arthropoda > Insecta > Hymenoptera > Ichneumonidae > Ophion > Ophion ventricosus. The sequence goes on along the minus strand of OZ010715.1, from coordinate 6,184,363 downwards.
TGGTTAGGCGTTAGTTCTAGGTACTTTCTGGGTAGAATGCTATGGTATTTGTATTGTTTGATGTATACGAAAAGAGTTCTGGCTCCTAACTATTGTCAAATAATTGTAAAAAAAATTTATCGGCATCTTAACTATGCAAGTGTGATCTGCTGATGGATAAGCGTTAGTTCTTGGTACTTTTTGGGTAGAATGCTATGGTATTTGTTTTATTTGATGTGCTCGAAAAGAGTTCTGGCTCCTAGCTCTTGTCACATAATTGTAAAAAAATTTTATCGGCATCTTAACTACACAAGTGTGATCTGCTGATGGATAGGCGTTAGTTCTAGGTACTTTCTGGGTAGAATGCTATGGTATTTGTATTGTTTGATGTATACGAAAAGAGTTCTGGCTCCTAGCTGTTGTCAAATAATTGTAAAAAAAATTTATCGGCATCTTAACTATGCAAGTGTGATCTGCTGATGGATTGGCGTTAGTGCTAGGTTCTTTCTGGGTAGAATGCTATGGTATTTGTATTGTTTGATGTATACGAAAAGAGTTCTGGCTCCTAGCTGTTGTCGAATAATTGTAAAAAAAATTTATCGGCATCTTAACTATGCAAGTGTGATCTGCTGATGGATAGGCGTTCGTTCTAGGTACTTTCTGGGTAGAATGCTATGGTATTTGTATTGTTTGATGTATACGAAAAGAGTTCTGGCTCCTAACTGTTGTCGAATAATTGTAAAAAAAATTTATCGGCATCTTAACTATGCAAGTGTGATCTGCTGATGGATAAGGGTTAGTTCTTGGTACTTTTTGGGTAGAATGCTATGGTATTTGTATTATTTGATGTGTTCGAAAAGAGTTCTGGCTCCTAGCTGTTGTCGAATAATTGTAAAAAAAATTTATCGGCATCTTAACTATACAAGTGTGATCTGCTGATGGATAGGCGTTAGTTCTAGGTACTTTCTGGGTAGAATGCTATGGTATTTGTATTGTTTGATGTATACGAAAAGAGTTCTGGCTCCTAGCTGTTGTCAAATAATTGTAAAAAAAATTTATCGGCATCTTAACTATGCAAGTGTGATCTGCTGATGGATAGGCGTTAGTTCTAGGTCCTTTTTGGGTAGAATGCTATGGTATTTGTATTATTTGATGTTGTCGAAAAGAGTTCTGGCTCCTAGCTGTTGTCAAATAATTGTAAAAAAATTTTATCGGCATCTTAACTATACAAGTGTGATCTGCTGATGGATAGGCGTTAGTTCTAGGTACTTTCTGGGTAGAATGCTATGGTATTTGTATTGTTTGATGTATACGAAAAGAGTTCTGGGTCCTAGCTGTTGTCAAATAATTGTAAAAAAAATGTATCGGCATCTTAACTATGCAAGTGTGATCTGCTGATGGATAGGCGTTAGTTCTAGGTACTTTCTGGGTAGAATGCTATGGTATTTGTATTTTTTGACGTATACGAAAAGAGTTCTGGCTCCTAACTGTTGTCAAATAATTGTAAAAAAAATTTATCAGCATCTTAACTATACAAGTGTGATCTGCTGATGGATAGGCGTTAGTTCTAGGTACTTTCTGGGTAGAATGCTATGGTATTTGTATTGTTTGATGTATACGAAAAGAGTTCTGGCTCCTAACTGTTGTCAAATAATTGTAAAAAATTTTTATCGGCATCTTAACTATGCAAGTGTGATCTGCTGATGGATAGGCGTTAGTTCTAGGTACTTTTTGGGTAGAATGCTATGGTATTTGTATTATTTGATGTGTTCGAAAAGAGTTCTGGCTCCTAGCTGTTGTCAAATAATTGTAAAAAAATTTTTTCGGAATCTTAACTATACAAGTGTGATCTGCTGATGGATAGGCGTTAGTTCTAGGTACTTTCTGGGTAGAATGCTATGGGATTTGTATTATTTGATGTGTTCGAAAAGAGTTCTGGCTCCTAGCTGTTGTCAAATAATTGTAAAAAAATTTTATCGGCATCTTAACTATGCAAGTGTGATCTGCTGATGGATAGGCGTTAGTTCTAGGTACTTTCTGGGTAGAATGCTATGGTATTTGTATTGTTTGATGTATACGAAAAGAGTTCTGGCTCCTAGCTGTTGTCAAATAATTGTAAAAAAAATTTATCGGCATCTTAACTATGCAAGTGTGATCTGCTGATGGATAGGCGTTAGTTCTAGGTACTTTCTGGGTAGAATGCTATGGTATTTGTATTGTTTGATGTATACGAAAAGAGTTCTGGGTCCTAACTGTTGTTAAATAATTGTGAAAAAATTTTATCGGCATCTTAACTATGCAAGGGTGATCTGCTGATGGATGGGCATTAGTTTTAGGTACTTTTTGGGTAGAATGCTATGGTATTTGTATTATTTGATGTTGTCGAAAAGAGTTCTGGCGCCTAGCTGTTGTCACATAATTGTAAAAAAAATTTATCGGCAACTTAACTATGCAAGTGTGATCTGCTGATCGATAAGCGTTAGTTCTTGGTACTTTTTGGGTAGAATGCTATGGTATTTGTATTATTTGATGTGTTCGAAAAGAGTTCTGGCTCCTAGCTGTTGTCAAATAATTGTAAAAAAATTTTATCGGCATCTTAACTATACAAGTGTGATCTGCTGATGGATAGGCGTTAGTTCTAGGTACTTTCTGGGTAGAATGCTATGGTATTTGTATTGTTTGATGTATACGAAAAGAGTTCTGGCTCCTAGCTGTTGTCAAATAATTGTAAAAAAAATTTATCGGCATCTTAACTATGCAAGTGTGATCTGCTGATGGATAGGCGTTAGTTCTAGGTACTTTCTGGGTAGAATGCTATGGTATTTGTATTGTTTGATGTATACGAAAAGAGTTCTGGCTCCTAACTGTTGTCAAATAATTGTAAAAAAATTTTATCGGCATCTTAACTATACAAGAGTGATCTGCCGATGGATAGGCGTTAGTTCTAGGTACTTTCTGGGTAGAATGCTATGGTATTTGTATTGTTTGATGTATACGAAAAGAGTTCTGGCTCCTAACTGTTGTCAAATAATTGTAAAAAAATTTTATCGGCATCTTAACTATACAAGAGTGATCTGCCGATGGATAGGCGTTAGTTCTAGGTACTTTCTGGGTAGAATACTATGGTATTTGTATTGTTTGATGTATACGAAAAGAGTTCTGGCTCCTAACTGTCGTCAAATAATTGTAAAAAAATTTTATCGGCATCTTAACTATGCAAGTGTGATCTGCTCATGGATAGGCGTTAGTTCTAGGTACTTTCTGGGTAGAATGCTATGGTATTTGTATTGTTTGATGTATACGAAAAGAGTTCTGGCTCCTAACTGTTGTCAAATAATTGTAAAAAAATTTTATCGGCATCTTAACTATGCAAGTGTGATCTGCTGATGGATAAGCGTTAGTTTTTGGTACTTTTTGGGTTGAATGCTATGGTATTTGTATTATTTGATGTGTTCGAAAAGAGTTCTGGCTCCTAGCTATTGTAAAATAATTGTAAAAAAATTTTATCGGCATCTTAACTATACAAGTGTGATCTGCTGATGGATAGGCGTTAGTTCTAGGTACTTTCTGGGTAGAATGCTATGGTATTTGTATTGTTTGATGTATACGAAAAGAGTTCTGGGTCCTAGCTGTTGTCAAATAATTGTAAAAAAAATTTATCGGCATCTTAACTATGCAAGTGTGATTTGCTGATGGATAGGCGTTAGTTCTAGGTACTTTCTGGGTAGAATGCTATGGTATTTGTATTTTTTTATGTATACAAAAAGAGTTCTGGCTCCTAACTGTTGTCAAATAATTGTAAAAAATTTTTATCGGCATCTTAACTAAACAAGTGTGATCTGCTGATGGATAGGCGTTAGTTCTAGGTACTTTCTGGGTAGAATGCTATGGTATTTGTATTGTTTGATGTATACGAAAAGAGTTCTGGCTTCTAGCTGTTGTCAAATAATTGTAAAAAAAATTTATCGGCATCTTAACTATGCAAGTGTGATCTGCTGATGGATAGGCGTTAGTTCTAGGTACTTTCTGGGTAGAATGCTATGGTATTTGTATTGTTTGATGTATACGAAAAGAGTTCTGGCTCCTAGCTCTTGTCAAATAATTGTAAAAAAAATTTATCGGCATCTTAACTATGCAAGTGTGATCTGCTGATGGAGAGGCGTTAGTTCTAGGTACTTTCTGGGTAGAATGCTATGGTATTTGTATTGTTTGATGTATACGAAAAGAGTTCCGGCTCCTAACTGTTGTCAAATAATTGTAAAAAAATTTTATCGGCATCTTGACTAAGCAAGGGTGATCTGCTGATGGATGGGCTTTAGTTTTAGGTACTTTTCGGGTAGAATGCTATGGTATTTGTATTATTTGATGTTGTCGAAAAGAGTTCTGGCTCCCAGCTGTTGTCAAATAATTGTAAAAAAATTTTATCGGCATCTTAACTATACAAGTGTGATCTGCCGATGGATAGGCGTTAGTTCTAGGTACTTTCTGGGTAGAATGCTATGGTATTTGTATTGTTTGATATATACGAAAAGAGTTCTGGCCCCTAGCTGTTGTCAAATAATTGTAAAAAAAATTTATCGGCATCTTAACTATGCAAGTGTGATCTCCTGATGGATAGGCGTTAGTTCTAGGTACTTTCTGGGTAGAATGCTATGGTATTTGTATTATTTGATGTGTTCGAAAAGAGTTCTGGCTCCTAGCTGTTGTCAAATAATTGTAAAAAAATTTTATCGGCATCTTAACTATACAAGTGTGATCTGCTGATGGATAGGCGTTAGTTCTACGTACTTTTTGGGTAGAATGCTATGGTATTTGTATTATTTGATGTGTTCGAAAAGAGTTCTGGCTCCTAGCTGTTGTCAAATAATTGTAAAAAAATTTTATCGGCATCTTAACTATACAAGTGTGATCTGCTGATGGATAGGCGTTAGTTCTAGGTACTTTCTGGGTAGAATGCTATGGTATTTGTATTGTTTGATGTATACGAAAAGAGTTCTGGCTCCTAGCTGTTGTCAAATAATTGTAAAAAAAATTTATCGGCATCTTAACTATGCAAGTGTGATCTGCTGATGGATAGGCGTTAGTTCTAGGTACTTTCTGGGTAGAATGCTATGGTATTTGTATTGTTTGATGTATACGAAAAGAGTTCTGGCTCCTAACTGTTGTCAAATAATTGTAAAAAAGTTTTATCGGCATCTTAACTATGCAAGTGTGATCTGCTGATGGATAGGCGTTAGTTCTAGGTCCTTTTTGGGTAGAATGCTATGGTATTTGTATTATTTGATGTTGTCGAAAAGAGTTCTGGCTCCTAGCTGTTGTCAAATAATTGTAAAAAAATTTTATCGGCATCTTAACTATACAAGTGTGATCTGCTGATGGATAGGCGTTAGTTCTAGGTACTTTCTGGGTAGAATGCTATGGTATTTGTATTGTTTGATGTATACGAAAAGAGTTCTGGGTCCTAGCTGTTGTCAAATAATTGTAAAAAAACTTTATCGGCATCTTAACTATGCAAGTGTGATCTGCTGATGGATAGGCGTTAGTTCTAGGTACTTTCTGGGTAGAATGCTATGGTATTTGTATTTTTTGACGTATACGAAAAGAGTTCTGGCTCCTAACTGTTGTCAAATAATTGTAAAAAAAATTTATCAGCATCTTAACTGTACAAGTGTGATCTGCTGATGGATAGGCGTTAGTTCTAGGTACTTTCTGGGTAGAATGCTATGGTATTTGTATTGTTTGATGTATACGAAAAGAGTTCTGGCTCCTAACTGTTGTCAAATAATTGTAAAAAATTTTTATCGGCATCTTAACTATGCAAGTGTGATCTGCTGATGGATAGGCGTTAGTTCTAGGTACTTTTTGGGTAGAATGCTATGGTATTTGTATTATTTGATGTGTTCGAAAAGAGTTCTGGCTCCTAGCTGTTGTCAAATAATTGTAAAAAAATTTTTTCGGAATCTTAACTATACAAGTGTGATCTGCTGATGGATAGGCGTTAGTCCTAGGTACTTTCTGGGTAGAATGCTATGGGATTTGTATTATTTGATGTGTTCGAAAAGAGTTCTGGCTCCTAGCTGTTGTCAAATAATTGTAAAAAAATTTTATCGGCATCTTAACTATGCAAGTGTGATCTGCTGATGGATAGGCGTTAGTTCTAGGTACTTTCTGGGTAGAATGCTATGGTATTTGTATTGTTTGATGTATACGAAAAGAGTTCTGGCTCCTAGCTGTTGTCAAATAATTGTAAAAAAAATTTATCGGCATCTTAACTATGCAAGTGTGATCTGCTGATGGATAGGCGTTAGTTCTAGGTACTTTCTGGGTAGAATGCTATGGTATTTGTATTGTTTGATGTATACGAAAAGAGTTCTGGCTCCTAACTGTTGTTAAATAATTGTAAAAAAATTTTATCGGCATCTTAACTATGCAAGGGTGATCTGCTGATGGATGGGCATTAGTTTTAGGTACTTTTTGGGTAGAATGCTATGGTATTTGTATTATTTGATGTTGTCGAAAAGAGTTCTGGCGCCTAGCTGTTGTCACATAATTGTAAAAAAAATTTATCGGCAACTTAACTATGCAAGTGTGATCTGCTGATCGATAAGCGTTAGTTCTTGGTACTTTTTGGGTAGAATGCTATGGTATTTGTATTATTTGATGTGTTCGAAAAGAGTTCTGGCTCCTAGCTGTTGTCAAATAATTGTAAAAAAATTTTATCGGCATCTTAACTATACAAGTGTGATCTGCTGATGGATAGGCGTTAGTTCTAGGTACTTTCTGGGTAGAATGCTATGGTATTTGTATTGTTTGATGTATACGAAAAGAGTTCTGGCTCCTAGCTGTTGTCAAATAATTGTAAAAAAAATTTATCGGCATCTTAACTATGCAAGTGTGATCTGCTGATGGATAGGCGTTAGTTCTAGGTACTTTCTGGGTAGAATGCTATGGTATTTGTATTGTTTGATGTATACGAAAAGAGTTCTGGCTCCTAACTGTTGGCAAATAATTGTAAAAAAATTTTATCGGCATCTTAACTATACAAGAGTGATCTGCCGATGGATAGGCGTTAGTTCTAGGTACTTTCTGGGTAGAATGCTATGGTATTTGTATTGTTTGATGTATACGAAAAGAGTTCTGGCTCCTAACTGTTGTCAAATAATTGTAAAAAAATTTTATCGGCATCTTAACTATACAAGAGTGATCTGCCGATGGATAGGCGTTAGTTCTAGGTACTTTCTGGGTAGAATACTATGGTATTTGTATTGTTTGATGTATACGAAAAGAGTTCTGGCTCCTAACTGTCGTCAAATAATTGTAAAAAAATTTTATCGGCATCTTAACTATGCAAGTGTGATCTGCTCATGGATAGGCGTTAGTTCTAGGTACTTTCTGGGTAGAATGCTATGGTATTTGTATTGTTTGATGTATACGAAAAGAGTTCTGGCTCCTAACTGTTGTCAAATAATTGTAAAAAAATTTTATCGGCATCTTAACTATGCAAGTGTGATCTGCTGATGGATAAGCGTTAGTTTTTAGTACTTTTTGGGTTGAATGCTATGGTATTTGTATTATTTGATGTGTTCGAAAAGAGTTCTGGCTCCTAGCTATTGTAAAATAATTGTAAAAAAATTTTATCGGCATCTTAACTATACAAGTGTGATCTGCTGATGGATAGGCGTTAGTTCTAGGTACTTTCTGGGTAGAATGCTATGGTATTTGTATTGTTTGATGTATACGAAAAGAGTTCTGGGTCCTAGCTGTTGTCAAATAATTGTAAAAAAAATGTATCGGCATCTTAACTAAACAAGTGTGATCTGCTGATGGATAGGCGTTAGTTCTAGGTACTTTCTGGGTAGAATGCTATGGTATTTGTATTGTTTGATGTATACGAAAAGAGTTCTGGCTTCTAGCTGTTGTCAAATAATTGTAAAAAAAATTTATCGGCATCTTAACTATGCAAGTGTGATCTGCTGATGGATAGGCGTTAGTTCTAGGTACTTTCTGGGTAGAATGCTATGGTATTTGTATTGTTTGATGTATACGAAAAGAGTTCTGGCTCCTAGCTCTTGTCAAATAATTGTAAAAAAAATTTATCGGCATCTTAACTATGCAAGTGTGATCTGCTGATGGAGAGGCGTTAGTTCTAGGTACTTTCTGGGTAGAATGCTATGGTATTTGTATTGTTTGATGTATACGAAAAGAGTTCCGGCTCCTAACTGTTGTCAAATAATTGTAAAAAAATTTTATCGGCATCTTGACTAAGCAAGGGTGATCTGCTGATGGATGGGCTTTAGTTTTAGGTACTTTTCGGGTAGAATGCTATGGTATTTGTATTATTTGATGTTGTCGAAAAGAGTTCTGGCTCCTAGCTGTTGTCAAATAATTGTAAAAAAATTTTATCGGCATCTTAACTATACAAGTGTGATCTGCCGATGGATAGGCGTTAGTTCTAGGTACTTTCTGGGTAGAATGCTATGGTATTTGTATTGTTTGATATATACGAAAAGAGTTCTGGCCCCTAGCTGTTGTCAAATAATTGTAAAAAAAATGTATCGGCATCTTAACTATGCAAGTGTGATCTCCTGATGGATAGGCGTTAGTTCTAGGTACTTTCTGGGTAGAATGCTATGGTATTTGTATTATTTGATGTGTTCGAAAAGAGTTCTGGCTCCTAGCTGTTGTCAAATAATTGTAAAAAAATTTTATCGGCATCTTAACTATACAAGTGTGATCTGCTGATGGATAGGCGTTAGTTCTACGTACTTTTTGGGTAGAATGCTATGGTATTTGTATTATTTGATGTGTTCGAAAAGAGTTCTGGCTCCTAGCTGTTGTCAAATAATTGTAAAAAAATTTTATCGGCATCTTAACTATACAAGTGTGATCTGCTGATGGATAGGCGTTAGTTCTAGGTACTTTCTGGGTAGAATGCTATGGTATTTGTATTGTTTGATGTATACGAAAAGAGTTCTGGCTCCTAGCTGTTGTCAAATAATTGTAAAAAAAATTTATCGGCATCTTAACTATGCAAGTGTGATCTGCTCATGGATAGGCGTTAGTTCTAGGTACTTTCTGGGTAGAATGCTATGGTATTTGTATTGTTTGATGTATACGAAAAGAGTTCTGGCTCCTAACTGTTGTCAAATAATTGTAAAAAAATGTTATCGGCATCTTAACTATGCAAGTGTGATCTGCTGATGGATAAGCGTTAGTTTTTGGTACTTTTTGGGTTGAATGCTATGGTATTTGTATTATTTGATGTGTTCGAAAAGAGTTCTGGCTCCTAGCTATTGTAAAATAATTGTAAAAAAATTTTATCGGCATCTTAACTATACAAGTGTGATCTGCTGATGGATAGGCGTTAGTTCTAGGTACTTTCTGGGTAGAATGCTATGGTATTTGTATTGTTTGATGTATACGAAAAGAGTTCTGGGTCCTAGCTGTTGTCAAATAATTGTAAAAAAAATTTATCGGCATCTTAACTATGCAAGTGTGATTTGCTGATGGATAGGCGTTAGTTCTAGGTACTTTCTGGGTAGAATGCTATGGTATTTGTATTTTTTTATGTATACAAAAAGAGTGCTGGCTCCTAACTGTTGTCAAATAATTGTAAAAAAAGTTTATCGGCATCTTAACTATGCAAGTGTGATCTGCTGATGGATAGGCGTTAGTTCTAGGTACTTTCTGGGTAGAATGCTATGGTATTTGTATTGTTTGATGTATACGAAAAGAGTTCTGGCTCCTAACTGTTGTCAAATAATTGTAAAAAATTTTATCGTCGTCTTAACTATGCAAGTCTGATCTGCTGATGGATAGGCGTTAGTTCTAGGTACTTTTTGGGTAGAATGCTATGGTATTTGTATTATTTGATGTTGTCGAAAAGAGTTCTGGCTCCTAGCTGTTGTCAAATAATTGTAAAAAAATTTTATCGGCATCTTAACTATACAAGTGTGATCTGCCGATGGATAGGCGTTAGTTCTAGGTGTTTTCTGGGTAGAATGCTATGGTATTTGTATTGTTTGATGTATACGAAAAGAGTTCTGGGTCCTAGCTGTTGTCAAATAATTGTAAAAAAAATTTATCGGCATCTTAACTATGCAAGTGTGATCTGCTGATGGATAGGCGATAGTTCTAGGTACTTTCTGGGTAGAATGCTATGGTATTTGTATTGTTTGATGTATACGAAAAGAGTTCTGGCTCCTAACTGTTGTCAAATAATTGTAAAAAAATTTTATCGGCATCTTAACTATGCAAGGGTGATCTGCTGATGGATGGGCTTTAGTTTTAGGTACTTTTTGGATAGAATGCAATGGTATTTGTATTATTTGATGTTGTCGAAAAGAGTTCTGGTTCCTAGCTGTTGTCAAATAATTGTAAAAAAATTTTATCGGCATCTTAACTATACAAGTGTGATCTGCTGATGGATAGGCGTTAGTTCTAGGTACTTTCTGGGTAGAATGCTATGGTATTTATATTATTTGATGCGTCCGAAAAGAGTTCTGGCTCCTAGCTGTTGTCAAATAATTATTAAAAAAATTTATCGGCATCTTAACTATACAAGTGTGATCTGCTGATGGATAGGCGTTAGTTCTAGGTACATTCTGGGTAGAATGCTATGGTATTTGTATTGTTTGATGTACACGAAAAGAGTTCTGGCTCCTAGCTGTTGTCAAATAATTGTAAAAAAAATTTATCGGCATCTTAACTATGCAAGTGTGATCTGCTGATGGATTGGCGTTAGTTCTAGGTACTTTCTGGGTAGAATGCTATGGTATTTGTATTGTTTGATGTATACGAAAAGAGTTCTGGCTCCTAGCTGTTGTCAAATAATTGTAAAAAAAATTTATCGGCATCTTAACTATGCAAGTGTGATCTGCTGATGGATAGGCGTTCGTTCTAGGTACTTTCTGGGTAGAATGCTACGGTATTTGTATTGTTTGATGTATACGAAAAGAGTTCTGGCTCCTAACTGTTGTCGAATAATTGTAAAAAAAATTTATCGGCATCTTAACTATGCAAGTGTGATCTGCTGATGGATAAGCGTTAGTTCTTGGTACTTTTTGGGTAGAATGCTATGGTATTTGTATTATTTGATGTGTTCGAAAAGAGTTCTGGCTCCTAGCTGTTGTCAAATAATTGTAAAAAAAATTTATCGGCATCTTAACTATGCAAGTGTGATCTGCTGATGGATAGGCGTTAGTTCTAGGTACTTTCTGGGTAGAATGCTATGGTATTTGTATTGTTTGATGTATACGAAAAGAGTTCTGGCTCCTAGCTGTTGTCAAATAATTGGAAAAAAAATTTATCGGCATCTTAACTATGCAAGTGTGATCTGCTGATGGATTGGCGTTAGTTCTAGGTACTTTCTGGGTAGAATGCTATGGTATTTGTATTGTTTGATGTATACGAAAAGAGTTCTGGCTCCTAGCTGTTGTCAAATAATTGTAAAAAAAATTTATCGGCATCTTAACTATGCAAGTGTGATCTGCTGATGGATAGGCGTTCGTTCTAGGTACTTTCTGGGTAGAATGCTATGGTATTTGTATTGTTTGATGTATAAGAAAAGAGTTCTGGCTCCTAACTGTTGTCGAATAATTGTAACAAAAATTTATCGGCATCTTAACTATACAAGTGTGATCTGCTGATGGATAGGCGTTAGTTCTAGGTACTTTCTGGGTAGAATGCTATGGTATTTGTATTGTTTGATGTATACGAAAAGAGTTCTGGCTCCTAGCTGTTGTCAAATAATTGTAAAAAAAATTTATCGGCATCTTAACTATGCAAGTGTGATCTGCTGATGGATAGGCGTTAGTTCTAGGTACTTTCTGGGTAGAATGCTATGGTATTTGTATTATTTGATGTATACGAAAAGAGTTCTGGCTCCTAACTGTTGTCAAATAATTGTAAAAAAGTTTTATCGGCATCTTAACTATGCAAGTGTGATCTGCTGATGGATAGGCGTTAGTTCTAGGTCCTTTTTGGGTAGAATGCTATGGTATTTGTATTATTTGATGTTGTCGAAAAGAGTTCTGGCTCCTAGCTGTTGTCAAATAATTGTAAAAAAATTTTATCGGCATCTTAACTATACAAGTGTGATCTGCCGATGGATAGGCGTTACTTCTAGGTACTTTCTGGGTAGAATGCTATGGTATTTGTATTGTTTGATGTATACGAAAAGAGTTCTGGGTCCTAGCTGTTGTCAAATAATTGTAAAAAAAATTTATCGGCATCTTAACTATGCAAGTGTGATCTGCTGATGGATAGGCGATAGTTCTAGGTACTTTCTGGGTAGAATGCTATGGTATTTGTATTGTTTGATGTATACGAAAAGAGTTCTGGCTCCTAACTGTTGTCAAATAATTGTAAAAAAATTTTATCGGCATCTTAACTATGCAAGGGTGATCTGCTGATGGATGGGCTTTAGTTTTAGGTACTTTTTGGATAGAATGCAATGGTATTTGTATTATTTGATGTTGTCGAAAAGAGTTCTGGCTCCTAGCTGTTGTCAAATAATTGTAAAAAAATTTTATCGGCATCTTAACTATACAAGTGTGATCTGCTGATGGATAGGCGTTAGTTCTAGGTACTTTCTGGGTAGAATGCTATGGTATTTATATTATTTGATGCGTTCGAAAAGAGTTCTGGCTCCTAGCTGTTGTCAAATAATTGTAAAAAAAATTTATCGGCATCTTAACTATACAAGTGTGATCTGCTGATGGATAGGCGTTAGTTCTAGGTACTTTCTGGGTAGAATGCTATGGTATTTGTATTGTTTGATGTATACGAAAAGAGTTCTGGCTCCTAGCTGTTGTCAAATAATTGTAAAAAAAATTTATCGGCATCTTAACTATGCAAGTGTGATCTGCTGATGGATTGGCGTTAGTTCTAGGTACTTTCTGGGTAGAATGCTATGGTATTTGTATTGTTTGATGTATACGAAAAGAGTTCTGGCTCCTAGCTGTTGTCAAATAGTTGTAAAAAAAATGTATCGGCATCTTAACTATGCAAGTGTGATCTGCTGATGGATAGGCGTTCGTTCTAGGTACTTTCTGGGTAGAATGCTATGGTATTTGTATTGTTTGATGTATACGAAAAGAGTTCTGGCTCCTAACTGTTGTCGAATAATTGTAAAAAAAATTTATCGGCATCTTAACTATGCAAGTGTGATCTGCTGATGGATAAGCGTTAGTTCTTGGTACTTTTTGGGTAGAATGCTATGGTATTTGTATTATTTGATGTGTTCGAAAAGAGTTCTGGCTCCTAGCTGTTGTCAAATAATTGTAAAAAAAATGTATCGGCATCTTAACTATGCAAGTGTGATCTGCTGATGGATAGGCGTTAGTTCTAGGTACTTTCTGGGTAGAATGCTATGGTTTTTGTATTGTTTGATGTATACGAAAAGAGTTCTGGCTCCTAGCTGTTGTCAAATAATTGTAAAAAAAATTTATCGGCATCTTAACTATGCAAGTGTGATCTGCTGATGGATTGGCGTTAGTTCTAGGTACTTTCTGGGTAGAATGCTATGGTATTTGTATTGTTTGATGTATACGAAAAGAGTTCTGGCTCCTAGCTGTTGTCAAATAATTGTAAAAAAAATTTATCGGCATCTTAACTATGCAAGTGTGATCTGCTGATGGATAGGCGTTCGTTCTAGGTACTTTCTGGGTAGAATGCTATGGTATTTGTATTGTTTGATGTATACGAAAAGAGTTCTGGCTCCTAACTGTTGTCGAATAATTGTAACAAAAATTTATCGGCATCTTAACTATACAAGTGTGATCTGCTGATGGATAGGCGTTAGTTCTAGGTACTTTCTGGGTAGAATGCTATGGTATTTGTATTGTTTGATGTATACGAAAAGAGTTCTGGCTCCTAGCTGTTGTCAAATAATTGTAAAAAAAATTTATCGGCATCTTAACTATGCAAGTGTGATCTGCTGATGGATAGGCGTTAGTTCTAGGTACTTTCTGGGTAAAATGCTATGGTATTTGTATTGTTTGATGTATACGAAAAGAGTTCTGGCTCCTAACTGTTGTCAAATAATTGTAAAAAAGTTTTATCGGCATCTTAACTATGCAAGTGTGATCTGCTGATGGATAGGCGTTAGTTCTAGGTCCTTTTTCGGTAGAATGCTATGGTATTTGTATTATTTGATGTTGTCGAAAAGAGTTCTGGCTCCTAGCTGTTGTCAAATAATTGTAAAAAAATTTTATCGGCATCTTAACTATACAAGTGTGATCTGCTGATGGATAGGCGTTAGTTCTAGGTACTTTCTGGGTAGAATGCTATGGTATTTGTATTGTTTGATGTATACGAAAAGAGTTCTGGGTCCTAGCTGTTGTCAAATAATTGTAAAAAAAATTTATCGGCATCTTAACTATGCAAGTGTGATCTGCTGATGGATAGGCGTTAGTTCTAGGTACTTTCTGGGTAGAATGCTATGGTATTTGTATTTTTTGACGTATACGAAAAGAGTTCTGGCTCCTAACTGTTGTCAAATAATTGTAAAAAAAATTTATCGGCATCTTAACTATACAAGTGTGATCTGCTGATGGATAGGCGTTAGTTCTAGGTACTTTCTGGGTAGAATGCTATGTTATTTGTATTGTTTGATGTATACGAAAAAAGTTCTGGCTCCTAACTGTTGTCAAATAATTGTAAAAAAATTTATCGGCATCTTAACTATGCAAGTGTGATCTGCTGATGGATAGGCGTTAGTTGTAGGTACTGTCTGGGTAGAATGCTATGGTATTTGTATTTTTTTATGTATACGAAAAGAGTTCTGGCTCCTAACTGCTGTCAAATAATTGTAAAAAAATTTTATCGGCATCTTAACTAGGCAAGTGTAATCTGCTGATGGATAGGCGTTAGTTCTAGGTACTTTCTGGGTAGAATGCTACGGTATTTGTATTGTTTGATGTATACGAAATGAGTTCTGGCTCCTAACTGTTGTCAAATAATTGTAAAAACATTTTATCGGCATCTTAACTATGCAAATGTGATCTGCTGAAGGATAGGCGTTAGTTCTAGGTACTTTTTGGGTAGAATGCTATGGTATTTGTATTATTTGATGTGTTCGAAAAGAGTTCTGGCTCCTAGCTGTTGTCAAATAATTGTAAAAAAAATTTATCGGCATCTTAACTATACAAGTGTGATCTGCTGATGGTTAGGCGTTAGTTCTAGGTACTTTCTGGGTAGAATGCTATGGTATTTGTATTGTTTGATGTATACGAAAAGAGTTCTGGCTCCTAACTATTGTCAAATAATTGTAAAAAAATTTTATCGGCATCTTAACTATGCAAGTGTGATCTGCTGATGGATAAGCGTTAGTTCTTGGTACTTTTTGGGTAGAATGCTATGGTATTTGTTTTATTTGATGTGTTCGAAAAGAGTTCTGGCTCCTAGCTCTTGTCACATAATTGTAAAAAAATTTTATCGGCATCTTAACTACACAAGTGTGATCTGCTGATGGATAGGCGTTAGTTCTAGGTACTTTCTGGGTAGAATGCTATGGTATTTGTATTGTTTGATGTATACGAAAAGAGTTCTGGCTCCTAGCTGTTGTCAAATAATTGTAAAAAAAATTTATCGGCATCTTAACTATGCAAGTGTGATCTGCTGATGGATTGGCGTTAGTTCTAGGTACTTTCTGGGTAGAATGCTATGGTATTTGTATTGTTTGATGTGTACGAAAAGAGTTCTGGCTCCTAGCTGTTGTCGAATAATTGTAAAAAAAATTTATCGGCATCTTAACTATGCAAGTGTGATCTGCTGATGGATAGGCGTTCGTTCTAGGTACTTTCTGGGTAGAATGCTATGGTATTTGTATTGTTTGATGTATACGAAAAGAGTTCTGGCTCCTAACTGTTGTCGAATAATTGTAAAAAAAATTTATCGGCATCTTAACTATGCAAGTGTGATCTGCTGATGGATAAGGGTTAGTTCTTGGTACTTTTTGGGTAGAATGCTATGGTATTTGTATTATTTGATGTGTTCGAAAAGAGTTCTGGCTCCTAGCTTTGTCGAATAATTGTAAAAAAATTTTATCGGCATCTTAACTATACAAGTGTGATCTGCTGATGGATAGGCGTTAGTGCTAGGTACTTTCTGGGTAGAATGCTATGGTATTTATATTATTTGATGCGTTCGAAAAGAGTTCTGGCTCCTAGCTGTTGTCAAATAATTGTAAAAAAAATTTATCGGCATCTTAACTATACAAGTGTGATCTGCTGATGGATAGGCGTTAGTTCTAGGTACTTTCTGGGTAGAATGCTATGGTATTTGTATTGTTTGATGTATACGAAAAGAGTTCTGGCTCCTAGCTGTTGTCAAATAATTGTAAAAAAAATTTATCGGCATCTTAACTATGCAAGTGTGATCTGCTGATGGATTGGCGTTAGTTCTAGGTACTTTCTGGGTAGAATGCTATGGTATTTGTATTGTTTGATGTATACGAAAAGAGTTCTGGCTCCTAGCTGTTGTCAAATAATTGTAAAAAAAATTTATCGGCATCTTAACTATGCAAGTGTGATCTGCTGATGGATAGGCGTTCGTTCTAGGTACTTTCTGGGTAGAATGCTATGGTATTTGTATTGTTTGATGTATACGAAAAGAGTTCTGGCTCCTAACTGTTGTCGAATAATTGTAAAAAAAATGTATCGGCATCTTAACTATGCAAGTGTGATCTGCTGATGGATAAGCGTTAGTTCTTGGTACTTTTTGGGTAGAATGCTATGGTATTTGTATTATTTGATGTGTTCGAAAAGAGTTCTGGCTCCTTACTGTTGTCAAATAATTGTAAAAAAAATTTATCGGCATCTTAACTATGCAAGTGTGATCTGCTGATGGATAGGCGTTAGTTCTAGGTACTTTCTGGGTAGAATGCTATGGTATTTGTATTGTTTGATGTATACGAAAAGAGTTCTGGCTCCTAGCAGTTGTCAAATAATTGTAAAAAAAATTTATCGGCATCTTAACTATGCAAGTGTGATCTGCTGATGGATTGGCGTTAGTTCTAGGTACTTTCTGGGTAGAATGCTATGGTATTTGTATTGTTTGATGTATACGAAAAGAGTTCTGGCTCCTAGCTGTTGTCAAATAGTTGTAAAAAAAATGTATCGGCATCTTAACTATGCAAGTGTGATCTGCTGATGGATAGGCGTTCGTTCTAGGTACTTTCTGGGTAGAATGCTATGGTATTTGTATTGTTTAATGTATACGAAAAGAGTTCTGGCTCCTAACTGTTGTCGAATAATTGTAAAAAAAATTTATCGGCATCTTAACTATGCAAGTGTGATCTGCTGATGGATAAGCGTTAGTTCTTGGTACTTTTTGGGTAGAATGCTATGGTATTTGTATTATTTGATGTGTTCGAAAAGAGTTCTGGCTCCTAGCTGTTGTCAAATAATTGTAAAAAAAATGTATCGGCATCTTAACTATGCAAGTGTGATCTGCTGATGGATAGGCGTTAGTTCTAGGTACTTTCTGGGTAGAATGCTATGGTATTTGTATTGTTTGATGTATACGAAAAGAGTTCTGGCTCCTAGCTGTTGTCAAATAATTGTAAAAAAAATTTATCGGCATCTTAACTATGCAAGTGTGATCTGCTGATGGATTGGCGTTAGTTCTAGGTACTTTCTGGGTAGAATGCTATGGTATTTGTATTGTTTGATGTATACGAAAAGAGTTCTGGCTCCTAGCTGTTGTCAAATAATTGTAAAAAAAATTTATCGGCATCTTAACTATGCAAGTGTGATCTGCTGATGGATAGGCGTTCGTTCTAGGTACTTTCTGGGTAGAATGCTATGGTATTTGTATTGTTTGATGTATACGAAAAGAGTTCTGGCTCCTAACTGTTGTCGAATAATTGTAACAAAAATTTATCGGCATCTTAACTATACAAGTGTGATCTGCTGATGGATAGGCGTTAGTTCTAGGTACTTTCTGGGTAGAATGCTATGGTATTTGTATTGTTTGATGTATACGAAAAGAGTTCTGGCTCCTAGCTGTTGTCAAATAATTGTAAAAAAAATTTATCGGCATCTTAACTATGCAAGTGTGATCTGCTGATGGATAGGCGTTAGTTCTAGGTACTTTCTGGGTAAAATGCTATGGTATTTGTATTGTTTGATGTATACGAAAAGAGTTCTGGCTCCTAACTGTTGTCAAATAATTGTAAAAAAGTTTTATCGGCATCTTAACTATGCAAGTGTGATCTGCTGATGGATAGGCGTTAGTTCTAGGTCCTTTTTCGGTAGAATGCTATGGTATTTGTATTATTTGATGTTGTCGAAAAGAGTTCTGGCTCCTAGCTGTTGTCAAATAATTGTAAAAAAATTTTATCGGCATCTTAACTATACAAGTGTGATCTGCTGATGGATAGGCGTTAGTTCTAGGTACTTTCTGGGTAGAATGCTATGGTATTTGTATTGTTTGATGTATACGAAAAGAGTTCTGGGTCCTAGCTGTTGTCAAATAATTGTAAAAAAAATTTATCGGCATCTTAACTATGCAAGTGTGATCTGCTGATGGATAGGCGTTAGTTCTAGGTACTTTCTGGGTAGAATGCTATGGTATTTGTATTTTTTGACGTATACGAAAAGAGTTCTGGCTCCTAACTGTTGTCAAATAATTGTAAAAAAAATTTATCGGCATCTTAACTATACAAGTGTGATCTGCTGATGGATAGGCGTTAGTTCTAGGTACTTTCTGGGTAGAATGCTATGTTATTTGTATTGTTTGATGTATACGAAAAAAGTTCTGGCTCCTAACTGTTGTCAAATAATTGTAAAAAAATTTATCGGCATCTTAACTATGCAAGTGTGATCTGCTGATGGATAGGCGTTAGTTGTAGGTACTGTCTGGGTAGAATGCTATGGTATTTGTATTTTTTTATGTATACGAAAAGAGTTCTGGCTCCTAACTGCTGTCAAATAATTGTAAACAAATTTTATCGGCATCTTAACTAGGCAAGTGTAATCTGCTGATGGATAGGCGTTAGTTCTAGGTACTTTCTGGGTAGAATGCTACGGTATTTGTATTGTTTGATGTATACGAAATGAGTTCTGGCTCCTAACTGTTGTCAAATAATTGTAAAAACATTTTATCGGCATCTTAACTATGCAAATGTGATCTGCTGAAGGATAGGCGTTAGTTCTAGGTACTTTTTGGGTAGAATGCTATGGTATTTGTATTATTTGATGTGTTCGAAAAGAGTTCTGGCTCCTAGCTGTTGTCAAATAATTGTAAAAAAAATTTATCGGCATCTTAACTATACAAGTGTGATCTGCTGATGGTTAGGCGTTAGTTCTAGGTACTTTCTGGGTAGAATGCTATGGTATTTGTATTGTTTGATGTATACGAAAAGAGTTCTGGCTCCTAACCATTGTCAAATAATTGTAAAAAAATTTTATCGGCATCTTAACTATGCAAGTGTGATCTGCTGATGGATAAGCGTTAGTTCTTGGTACTTTTTGGGTAGAATGCTATGGTATTTGTTTTATTTGATGTGTTCGAAAAGAGTTCTGGCTCCTAGCTCTTGTCACATAATTGTAAAAAAATTTTATCGGCATCTTAACTACACAAGTGTGATCTGCTGAGGGATAGGCGTTAGTTCTAGGTACTTTCTGGGTAGAATGCTATGGTATTTGTATTGTTTGATGTATACGAAAAGAGTTCTGGCTCCTAGCTGTTGTCAAATAATTGTAAAAAAAATTTATCGGCATCTTAACTATGCAAGTGTGATCTGCTGATGGATTGGCGTTAGTTCTAGGTACTTTCTGGGTAGAATGCTATGGTATTTGTATTGTTTGATGTGTACGAAAAGAGTTCTGGCTCCTAGCTGTTGTCGAATAATTGTAAAAAAAATTTATCGGCATCTTAACTATGCAAGTGTGATCTGCTGATGGATAGGCGTTCGTTCTAGGTACTTTCTGGGTAGAATGCTATGGTATTTGTATTGTTTGATGTATACGAAAAGAGTTCTGGCTCCTAACTGTTGTCGAATAATTGTAAAAAAAATTTATCGGCATCTTAACTATGCAAGTGTGATCTGCTGATGGATAAGGGTTAGTTCTTGGTACTTTTTGGGTAGAATGCTATGGTATTTGTATTATTTGATGTGTTCGAAAAGAGTTCTGGCTCCTAGCTTTGTCGAATAATTGTAAAAAAATTTTATCGGCATCTTAACTATACAAGTGTGATCTGCTGATGGATAGGCGTTAGTGCTAGGTACTTTCTGGGTAGAATGCTATGGTAGTTATATTATTTGATGCGTTCGAAAAGAGTTCTGGCTCCTAGCTGTTGTCAAATAATTGTAAAAAAAATTTATCGGCATCTTAACTATACAAGTGTGATCTGCTGATGGATAGGCGTTAGTTCTAGGTACTTTCTGGGTAGAATGCTATGGTATTTGTATTGTTTGATGTATACGAAAAGAGTTCTGGCTCCTAGCTGTTGTCAAATAATTGTAAAAAAAATTTATCGGCATCTTAACTATGCAAGTGTGATCTGCTGATGGATTGGCGTTAGTTCTAGGTACTTTCAGGGTAGAATGCTATGGTATTTGTATTGTTTGATGTATACGAAAAGAGTTCTGGCTCCTAGCTGTTGTCAAATAATTGTAAAAAAAATTTATCGGCATCTTAACTATGCAAGTGTGATCTGCTGATGGATAGGCGTTCGTTCTAGGTACTTTCTGGGTAGAATGCTATGGTATTTGTATTGTTTGATGTATACGAAAAGAGTTCTGGCTCCTAACTGTTGTCGAATAATTGTAAAAAAAATTTATCGGCATCTTAACTATGCAAGTGTGATCTGCTGATGGATAAGCGTTAGTTCTTGGTACTTTTTGGGTAGAATGCTATGGTATTTGTATTATTTGATGTGTTCGAAAAGAGTTCTGGCTCCTAGCTGTTGTCAAATAATTGTAAAAAAAATTTATCGGCATCTTAACTATGCAAGTGTGATCTGCTGATGGATAGGCGTTAGTTCTAGGTACTTTCTGGGTAGAATGCTATGGTATTTGTATTGTTTGATGTATACGAAAAGAGTTCTGGCTCCTAGCAGTTGTCAAATAATTGTAAAAAAAATTTATCGGCATCTTAACTATGCAAGTGTGATCTGCTGATGGATTGGCGTTAGTTCTAGGTACTTTCTGGGTAGAATGCTATGGTATTTGTATTGTTTGATGTATACGAAAAGAGTTCTGGCTCCTAGCTGTTGTCAAATAATTGTAAAAAAAATTTATCGGCATCTTAACTATGCAAGTGTGATCTGCTGATGGATAGGCGTTCGTTCTAGGTACTTTCTGGGTAGAATGCTATGGTATTTGTATTGTTTGATGTATACGAAAAGAGTTCTGGCTCCTAACTGTTGTCGAATAATTGTAACAAACATTTATCGGCATCTTAACTATACAAGTGTGATCTGCTGATGGATAGGCGTTAGTTCTAGGTACTTTCTGGGTAGAATGCTATGGTATTTGTATTGTTTGATGTATACGAAAAGAGTTCTGGCTCCTAGCTGTTGTCAAATAATTGTAAAAAAAATTTATCGGCATCTTAACTATGCAAGTGTGATCTGCTGATGGATAGGCGTTAGTTCTAGGTACTTTCTGGGTAGAATGCTATGGTATTTGTATTGTTTGATGTATACGAAAAGAGTTCTGGCTCCTAACTGTTGTCAAATAATTGTAAAAAAGTTTTATCGGCATCTTAACTATGCAAGTGTGATCTGCTGATGGATAGGCGTTAGTTCTAGGTCCTTTTTGGGTAGAATGCTATGGTATTTGTATTATTTGATGTTGTCGAAAAGAGTTCTGGCTCCTAGCTGTTGGCAAATAATTGTAAAAAAATTTTATCGGCATCTTAACTATACAAGTGTGATCTGCTGATGGATAGGCGTTAGTTCTAGGTACTTTCTGGGTAGAATGCTATGGTATTTGTATTGTTTGATGTATACGAAAAGAGTTCTGGGTCCTAGCTGTTGTCAAATAATTGTAAAAAAAATTTATCGGCATCTTAACTATGCAAGTGTGATCTGCTGATGGATAGGCGTTAGTTCTAGGTACTTTCTGGGTAGAATGCTATGGTATTTGTATTTTTTGACGTATACGAAAAGAGTTCTGGCTCCTAACTGTTGTCAAATAATTGTAAAAAAAATTTATCGGCATCTTAACTATACAAGTGTGATCTGCTGATGGATAGGCGTTAGTTCTAGGTACTTTCTGGGTAGAATGCTATGTTATTTGTATTGTTTGATGTATACGAAAAAAGTTCTGGCTCCTAACTGTTGTCAAATAATTGTAAAAAAATTTATCGGCATCTTAACTATGCAAGTGTGATCTGCTGATGGATAGGCGTTAGTTGTAGGTACTGTCTGGGTAGAATGCTATGGTATTTGTATTTTTTTATGTATACGAAAAGAGTTCTGGCTCCTAACTGCTGTCAAATAATTGTAAAAAAATTTTATCGGCATCTTAACTATGCAAATGTGATCTGCTGATGGATAGGCGTTAGTTCTAGGTACTTTTTGGGTAGAATGCTATGGTATTTGTATTATTTGATGTGTTCGAAAAGAGTTCTGGCTCCTAGCTGTTGTCAAATAATTGTAAAAAAAATTTATCGGCATCTTAACTATACAAGTGTGATCTGCTGATGGTTAGGCGTTAGTTCTAGGTACTTTCTGGGTAGAATGCTATGGTATTTGTATTGTTTGATGTATACGAAAAGAGTTCTGGCTCCTAACTATTGTCAAATAATTGTAAAAAAAATTTATCGGCATCTTAACTATGCAAGTGTGATCTGCTGATGGATAAGCGTTAGTTCTTGGTACTTTTTGGGTAGAATGCTATGGTATTTGTTTTATTTGATGTGCTCGAAAAGAGTTCTGGCTCCTAGCTCTTGTCACATAATTGTAAAAAAATTTTATCGGCATCTTAACTACACAAGTGTGATCTGCTGATGGATAGGCGTTAGTTCTAGGTACTTTCTGGGTAGAATGCTATGGTATTTGTATTGTTTGATGTATACGAAAAGAGTTCTGGCTCCTAGCTGTTGTCAAATAATTGTAAAAAAAATTTATCGGCATCTTAACTATGCAAGTGTGATCTGCTGATGGATTGGCGTTAGTGCTAGGTTCTTTCTGGGTAGAATGCTATGGTATTTGTATTGTTTGATGTATACGAAAAGAGTTCTGGCTCCTAGCTGTTGTCGAATAATTGTAAAAAAAATTTATCGGCATCTTAACTATGCAAGTGTGATCTGCTGATGGATAGGCGTTCGTTCTAGGTACTTTCTGGGTAGAATGCTATGGTATTTGTATTGTTTGATGTATACGAAAAGAGTTCTGGCTCCTAACTGTTGTCGAATAATTGTAAAAAAAATTTATCGGCATCTTAACTATGCAAGTGTGATCTGCTGATGGATAAGGGTTAGTTCTTGGTACTTTTTGGGTAGAATGCTATGGTATTTGTATTATTTGATGTGTTCGAAAAGAGTTCTGGCTCCTAGCTGTTGTCGAATAATTGTAAAAAAAATTTATCGGCATCTTAACTATACAAGTGTGATCTGCTGATGGATAGGCGTTAGTTCTAGGTACTTTCTGGGTAGAATGCTATGGTATTTGTATTGTTTGATGTATACGAAAAGAGTTCTGGCTCCTAGCTGTTGTCAAATAATTGTAAAAAAAATTTATCGGCATCTTAACTATGCAAGTGTGATCTGCTGATGGATAGGCGTTAGTTCTAGGTCCTTTTTGGGTAGAATGCTATGGTATTTGTATTATTTGATGTTGTCGAAAAGAGTTCTGGCTCCTAGCTGTTGTCAAATAATTGTAAAAAAATTTTATCGGCATCTTAACTATACAAGTGTGATCTGCTGATGGATAGGCGTTAGTTCTAGGTACTTTCTGGGTAGAATGCTATGGTATTTGTATTGTTTGATGTATACGAAAAGAGTTCTGGGTCCTAGCTGTTGTCAAATAATTGTAAAAAAAATTTATCGGCATCTTAACTATGCAAGTGTGATCTGCTGATGGATAGGCGTTAGTTCTAGGTACTTTCTGGGTAGAATGCTATGGTATTTGTATTTTTTGACGTATACGAAAAGAGTTCTGGCTCCTAACTGTTGTCAAATAATTGTAAAAAAAATTTATCAGCATCTTAACTATACAAGTGTGATCTGCTGATGGATAGGCGTTAGTTCTAGGTACTTTCTGGGTAGAATGCTATGGTATTTGTATTGTTTGATGTATACGAAAAGAGTTCTGGCTCCTAACTGTTGTCAAATAATTGTAAAAAATTTTTATCGGCATCTTAACTATGCAAGTGTGATCTGCTGATGGATAGGCGTTAGTTCTAGGTACTTTTTGGGTAGAATGCTATGGTATTTGTATTATTTGATGTGTTCGAAAAGAGTTCTGGCTCCTAGCTGTTGTCAAATAATTGTAAAAAAAATTTTTCGGAATCTTAACTATACAAGTGTGATCTGCTGATGGATAGGCGTTAGTTCTAGGTACTTTCTGGGTAGAATGCTATGGGATTTGTATTATTTGATGTGTTCGAAAAGAGTTCTGGCTCCTAGCTGTTGTCAAATAATTGTAAAAAAATTTTATCGGCATCTTAACTATGCAAGTGTGATCTGCTGATGGATAGGCGTTAGTTCTAGGTACTTTCTGGGTAGAATGCTATGGTATTTGTATTGTTTGATGTATACGAAAAGAGTTCTGGCTCCTAGCTGTTGTCAAATAATTGTAAAAAAAATTTATCGGCATCTTAACTATGCAAGTGTGATCTGCTGATGGATAGGCGTTAGTTCTAGGTACTTTCTGGGTAGAATGCTATGGTATTTGTATTGTTTGATGTATACGAAAAGAGTTCTGGGTCCTAACTGTTGTTAAATAATTGTGAAAAAATTTTATCGGCATCTTAACTATGCAAGGGTGATCTGCTGATGGATGGGCATTAGTTTTAGGTACTTTTTGGGTAGAATGCTATGGTATTTGTATTATTTGATGTTGTCGAAAAGAGTTCTGGCGCCTAGCTGTTGTCACATAATTGTAAAAAAAATTTATCGGCAACTTAACTATGCAAGTGTGATCTGCTGATCGATAAGCGTTAGTTCTTGGTACTTTTTGGGTAGAATGCTATGGTATTTGTATTATTTGATGTGTTCGAAAAGAGTTCTGGCTCCTAGCTGTTGTCAAATAATTGTAAAAAAATTTTATCGGCATCTTAACTATACAAGTGTGATCTGCTGATGGATAGGCGTTAGTTCTAGGTACTTTCTGGGTAGAATGCTATGGTATTTGTATTGTTTGATGTATACGAAAAGAGTTCTGGCTCCTAGCTGTTGTCAAATAATTGTAAAAAAAATTTATCGGCATCTTAACTATGCAAGTGTGATCTGCTGATGGATAGGCGTTAGTTCTAGGTACTTTCTGGGTAGAATGCTATGGTATTTGTATTGTTTGATGTATACGAAAAGAGTTCTGGCTCCTAACTGTTGTCAAATAATTGTAAAAAAATTTTATCGGCATCTTAACTATACAAGAGTGATCTGCCGATGGATAGGCGTTAGTTCTAGGTACTTTCTGGGTAGAATGCTATGGTATTTGTATTGTTTGATGTATACGAAAAGAGTTCTGGCTCCTAACTGTTGTCAAATAATTGTAAAAAAATTTTATCGGCATCTTAACTATACAAGAGTGATCTGCCGATGGATAGGCGTTAGTTCTAGGTACTTTCTGGGTAGAATACTATGGTATTTGTATTGTTTGATGTATACGAAAAGAGTTCTGGCTCCTAACTGTCGTCAAATAATTGTAAAAAAATTTTATCGGCATCTTAACTATGCAAGTGTGATCTGCTCATGGATAGGCGTTAGTTCTAGGTACTTTCTGGGTAGAATGCTATGGTATTTGTATTGTTTGATGTATACGAAAAGAGTTCTGGCTCCTAACTGTTGTCAAATAATTGTAAAAAAATTTTATCGGCATCTTAACTATGCAAGTGTGATCTGCTGATGGATAAGCGTTAGTTTTTGGTACTTTTTGGGTTGAATGCTATGGTATTTGTATTATTTGATGTGTTCGAAAAGAGTTCTGGCTCCTAGCTATTGTAAAATAATTGTAAAAAAATTTTATCGGCATCTTAACTATACAAGTGTGATCTGCTGATGGATAGGCGTTAGTTCTAGGTACTTTCTGGGTAGAATGCTATGGTATTTGTATTGTTTGATGTATACGAAAAGAGTTCTGGGTCCTAGCTGTTGTCAAATAATTGTAAAAAAAATTTATCGGCATCTTAACTATGCAAGTGTGATTTGCTGATGGATAGGCGTTAGTTCTAGGTACTTTCTGGGTAGAATGCTATGGTATTTGTATTTTTTTATGTATACAAAAAGAGTTCTGGCTCCTAACTGTTGTCAAATAATTGTAAAAAATTTTTATCGGCATCTTAACTAAACAAGTGTGATCTGCTGATGGATAGGCGTTAGTTCTAGGTACTTTCTGGGTAGAATGCTATGGTATTTGTATTGTTTGATGTATACGAAAAGAGTTCTGGCTTCTAGCTGTTGTCAAATAATTGTAAAAAAAATTTATCGGCATCTTAACTATGCAAGTGTGATCTGCTGATGGATAGGCGTTAGTTCTAGGTACTTTCTGGGTAGAATGCTATGGTATTTGTATTGTTTGATGTATACGAAAAGAGTTCTGGCTCCTAGCTCTTGTCAAATACTTGTAAAAAAAATTTATCGGCATCTTAACTATGCAAGTGTGATCTGCTGATGGAGAGGCGTTAGTTCTAGGTACTTTCTGGGTAGAATGCTATGGTATTTGTATTGTTTGATGTATACGAAAAGAGTTCCGGCTCCTAACTGTTGTCAAATAATTGTAAAAAAATTTTATCGGCATCTTGACTAAGCAAGGGTGATCTGCTGATGGATGGGCTTTAGTTTTAGGTACTTTTCGGGTAGAATGCTATGGTATTTGTATTATTTGATGTTGTCGAAAAGAGTTCTGGCTCCTAGCTGTTGTCAAATAATTGTAAAAAAATTTTATCGGCATCTTAACTATACAAGTGTGATCTGCCGATGGATAGGCGTTAGTTCTAGGTACTTTCTGGGTAGAATGCTATGGTATTTGTATTGTTTGATATATACGAAAAGAGTTCTGGCCCCTAGCTGTTGTCAAATAATTGTAAAAAAAATTTATCGGCATCTTAACTATGCAAGTGTGATCTCCTGATGGATAGGCGTTAGTTCTAGGTACTTTCTGGGTAGAATGCTATGGTATTTGTATTATTTGATGTGTTCGAAAAGAGTTCTGGCTCCTAGCTGTTGTCAAATAATTGTAAAAAAATTTTATCGGCATCTTAACTATACAAGTGTGATCTGCTGATGGATAGGCGTTAGTTCTACGTACTTTTTGGGTAGAATGCTATGGTATTTGTATTATTTGATGTGTTCGAAAAGAGTTCTGGCTCCTAGCTGTTGTCAAATAATTGTAAAAAAATTTTATCGGCATCTTAACTATACAAGTGTGATCTGCTGATGGATAGGCGTTAGTTCTAGGTACTTTCTGGGTAGAATGCTATGGTATTTGTATTGTTTGATGTATACGAAAAGAGTTCTGGCTCCTAGCTGTTGTCAAATAATTGTAAAAAAAATTTATCGGCATCTTAACTATGCAAGTGTGATCTGCTGATGGATAGGCGTTAGTTCTAGGTACTTTCTGGGTAGAATGCTATGGTATTTGTATTGTTTGATGTATACGAAAAGAGTTCTGGCTCCTAACTGTTGTCAAATAATTGTAAAAAAGTTTTATCGGCATCTTAACTATGCAAGTGTGATCTGCTGATGGATAGGCGTTAGTTCTAGGTCCTTTTTGGGTAGAATGCTATGGTATTTGTATTATTTGATGTTGTCGAAAAGAGTTCTGGCTCCTAGCTGTTGTCAAATAATTGTAAAAAAATTTTATCGGCATCTTAACTATACAAGTGTGATCTGCTGATGGATAGGCGTTAGTTCTAGGTACTTTCTGGGTAGAATGCTATGGTATTTGTATTGTTTGATGTATACGAAAAGAGTTCTGGGTCCTAGCTGTTGTCAAATAATTGTAAAAAAAATTTATCGGCATCTTAACTATGCAAGTGTGATCTGCTGATGGATAGGCGTTAGTTCTAGGTACTTTCTGGGTAGAATGCTATGGTATTTGTATTTTTTGACGTATACGAAAAGAGTTCTGGCTCCTAACTGTTGTCAAATAATTGTAAAAAAAATTTATCAGCATCTTAACTGTACAAGTGTGATCTGCTGATGGATAGGCGTTAGTTCTAGGTACTTTCTGGGTAGAATGCTATGGTATTTGTATTGTTTGATGTATACGAAAAGAGTTCTGGCTCCTAACTGTTGTCAAATAATTGTAAAAAATTTTTATCGGCATCTTAACTATGCAAGTGTGATCTGCTGATGGATAGGCGTTAGTTCTAGGTACTTTTTGGGTAGAATGCTATGGTATTTGTATTATTTGATGTGTTCGAAAAGAGTTCTGGCTCCTAGCTGTTGTCAAATAATTGTAAAAAAATTTTTTCGGAATCTTAACTATACAAGTGTGATCTGCTGATGGATAGGCGTTAGTCCTAGGTACTTTCTGGGTAGAATGCTATGGGATTTGTATTATTTGATGTGTTCGAAAAGAGTTCTGGCTCCTAGCTGTTGTCAAATAATTGTAAAAAAATTTTATCGGCATCTTAACTATGCAAGTGTGATCTGCTGATGGATAGGCGTTAGTTCTAGGTACTTTCTGGGTAGAATGCTATGGTATTTGTATTGTTTGATGTATACGAAAAGAGTTCTGGCTCCTAGCTGTTGTCAAATAATTGTAAAAAAAATTTATCGGCATCTTAACTATGCAAGTGTGATCTGCTGATGGATAGGCGTTAGTTCTAGGTACTTTCTGGGTAGAATGCTATGGTATTTGTATTGTTTGATGTATACGAAAAGAGTTCTGGCTCCTAACTGTTGTTAAATAATTGTAAAAAAATTTTATCGGCATCTTAACTATGCAAGGGTGATCTGCTGATGGATGGGCATTAGTTTTAGGTACTTTTTGGGTAGAATGCTATGGTATTTGTATTATTTGATGTTGTCGAAAAGAGTTCTGGCGCCTAGCTGTTGTCACATAATTGTAAAAAAAATTTATCGGCAACTTAACTATGCAAGTGTGATCTGCTGATCGATAAGCGTTAGTTCTTGGTACTTTTTGGGTAGAATGCTATGGTATTTGTATTATTTGATGTGTTCGAAAAGAGTTCTGGCTCCTAGCTGTTGTCAAATAATTGTAAAAAAATTTTATCGGCATCTTAACTATACAAGTGTGATCTGCTGATGGATAGGCGTTAGTTCTAGGTACTTTCTGGGTAGAATGCTATGGTATTTGTATTGTTTGATGTATACGAAAAGAGTTCTGGCTCCTAGCTGTTGTCAAATAATTGTAAAAAAAATTTATCGGCATCTTAACTATGCAAGTGTGATCTGCTGATGGATAGGCGTTAGTTCTAGGTACTTTCTGGGTAGAATGCTATGGTATTTGTATTGTTTGATGTATACGAAAAGAGTTCTGGCTCCTAACTGTTGGCAAATAATTGTAAAAAAATTTTATCGGCATCTTAACTATACAAGAGTGATCTGCCGATGGATAGGCGTTAGTTCTAGGTACTTTCTGGGTAGAATGCTATGGTATTTGTATTGTTTGATGTATACGAAAAGAGTTCTGGCTCCTAACTGTTGTCAAATAATTGTAAAAAAATTTTATCGGCATCTTAACTATACAAGAGTGATCTGCCGATGGATAGGCGTTAGTTCTAGGTACTTTCTGGGTAGAATACTATGGTATTTGTATTGTTTGATGTATACGAAAAGAGTTCTGGCTCCTAACTGTCGTCAAATAATTGTAAAAAAATTTTATCGGCATCTTAACTATGCAAGTGTGATCTGCTCATGGATAGGCGTTAGTTCTAGGTACTTTCTGGGTAGAATGCTATGGTATTTGTATTGTTTGATGTATACGAAAAGAGTTCTGGCTCCTAACTGTTGTCAAATAATTGTAAAAAAATTTTATCGGCATCTTAACTATGCAAGTGTGATCTGCTGATGGATAAGCGTTAGTTTTTAGTACTTTTTGGGTTGAATGCTATGGTATTTGTATTATTTGATGTGTTCGAAAAGAGTTCTGGCTCCTAGCTATTGTAAAATAATTGTAAAAAAATTTTATCGGCATCTTAACTATACAAGTGTGATCTGCTGATGGATAGGCGTTAGTTCTAGGTACTTTCTGGGTAGAATGCTATGGTATTTGTATTGTTTGATGTATACGAAAAGAGTTCTGGGTCCTAGCTGTTGTCAAATAATTGTAAAAAAAATGTATCGGCATCTTAACTAAACAAGTGTGATCTGCTGATGGATAGGCGTTAGTTCTAGGTACTTTCTGGGTAGAATGCTATGGTATTTGTATTGTTTGATGTATACGAAAAGAGTTCTGGCTTCTAGCTGTTGTCAAATAATTGTAAAAAAAATTTATCGGCATCTTAACTATGCAAGTGTGATCTGCTGATGGATAGGCGTTAGTTCTAGGTACTTTCTGGGTAGAATGCTATGGTATTTGTATTGTTTGATGTATACGAAAAGAGTTCTGGCTCCTAGCTCTTGTCAAATAATTGTAAAAAAAATTTATCGGCATCTTAACTATGCAAGTGTGATCTGCTGATGGAGAGGCGTTAGTTCTAGGTACTTTCTGGGTAGAATGCTATGGTATTTGTATTGTTTGATGTATACGAAAAGAGTTCCGGCTCCTAACTGTTGTCAAATAATTGTAAAAAAATTTTATCGGCATCTTGACTAAGCAAGGGTGATCTGCTGATGGATGGGCTTTAGTTTTAGGTACTTTTCGGGTAGAATGCTATGGTATTTGTATTATTTGATGTTGTCGAAAAGAGTTCTGGCTCCTAGCTGTTGTCAAATAATTGTAAAAAAATTTTATCGGCATCTTAACTATACAAGTGTGATCTGCCGATGGATAGGCGTTAGTTCTAGGTACTTTCTGGGTAGAATGCTATGGTATTTGTATTGTTTGATATATACGAAAAGAGTTCTGGCCCCTAGCTGTTGTCAAATAATTGTAAAAAAAATGTATCGGCATCTTAACTATGCAAGTGTGATCTCCTGATGGATAGGCGTTAGTTCTAGGTACTTTCTGGGTAGAATGCTATGGTATTTGTATTATTTGATGTGTTCGAAAAGAGTTCTGGCTCCTAGCTGTTGTCAAATAATTGTAAAAAAATTTTATCGGCATCTTAACTATACAAGTGTGATCTGCTGATGGATAGGCGTTAGTTCTACGTACTTTTTGGGTAGAATGCTATGGTATTTGTATTATTTGATGTGTTCGAAAAGAGTTCTGGCTCCTAGCTGTTGTCAAATAATTGTAAAAAAATTTTATCGGCATCTTAACTATACAAGTGTGATCTGCTGATGGATAGGCGTTAGTTCTAGGTACTTTCTGGGTAGAATGCTATGGTATTTGTATTGTTTGATGTATACGAAAAGAGTTCTGGCTCCTAGCTGTTGTCAAATAATTGTAAAAAAAATTTATCGGCATCTTAACTATGCAAGTGTGATCTGCTCATGGATAGGCGTTAGTTCTAGGTACTTTCTGGGTAGAATGCTATGGTATTTGTATTGTTTGATGTATACGAAAAGAGTTCTGGCTCCTAACTGTTGTCAAATAATTGTAAAAAAATGTTATCGGCATCTTAACTATGCAAGTGTGATCTGCTGATGGATAAGCGTTAGTTTTTGGTACTTTTTGGGTTGAATGCTATGGTATTTGTATTATTTGATGTGTTCGAAAAGAGTTCTGGCTCCTAGCTATTGTAAAATAATTGTAAAAAAATTTTATCGGCATCTTAACTATACAAGTGTGATCTGCTGATGGATAGGCGTTAGTTCTAGGTACTTTCTGGGTAGAATGCTATGGTATTTGTATTGTTTGATGTATACGAAAAGAGTTCTGGGTCCTAGCTGTTGTCAAATAATTGTAAAAAAAATTTATCGGCATCTTAACTATGCAAGTGTGATTTGCTGATGGATAGGCGTTAGTTCTAGGTACTTTCTGGGTAGAATGCTATGGTATTTGTATTTTTTTATGTATACAAAAAGAGTGCTGGCTCCTAACTGTTGTCAAATAATTGTAAAAAAAGTTTATCGGCATCTTAACTATGCAAGTGTGATCTGCTGATGGATAGGCGTTAGTTCTAGGTACTTTCTGGGTAGAATGCTATGGTATTTGTATTGTTTGATGTATACGAAAAGAGTTCTGGCTCCTAACTGTTGTCAAATAATTGTAAAAAATTTTATCGTCGTCTTAACTATGCAAGTCTGATCTGCTGATGGATAGGCGTTAGTTCTAGGTACTTTTTGGGTAGAATGCTATGGTATTTGTATTATTTGATGTTGTCGAAAAGAGTTCTGGCTCCTAGCTGTTGTCAAATAATTGTAAAAAAATTTTATCGGCATCTTAACTATACAAGTGTGATCTGCCGATGGATAGGCGTTAGTTCTAGGTGTTTTCTGGGTAGAATGCTATGGTATTTGTATTGTTTGATGTATACGAAAAGAGTTCTGGGTCCTAGCTGTTGTCAAATAATTGTAAAAAAAATTTATCGGCATCTTAACTATGCAAGTGTGATCTGCTGATGGATAGGCGATAGTTCTAGGTACTTTCTGGGTAGAATGCTATGGTATTTGTATTGTTTGATGTATACGAAAAGAGTTCTGGCTCCTAACTGTTGTCAAATAATTGTAAAAAAATTTTATCGGCATCTTAACTATGCAAGGGTGATCTGCTGATGGATGGGCTTTAGTTTTAGGTACTTTTTGGATAGAATGCAATGGTATTTGTATTATTTGATGTTGTCGAAAAGAGTTCTGGTTCCTAGCTGTTGTCAAATAATTGTAAAAAAATTTTATCGGCATCTTAACTATACAAGTGTGATCTGCTGATGGATAGGCGTTAGTTCTAGGTACTTTCTGGGTAGAATGCTATGGTATTTATATTATTTGATGCGTCCGAAAAGAGTTCTGGCTCCTAGCTGTTGTCAAATAATTATTAAAAAAATTTATCGGCATCTTAACTATACAAGTGTGATCTGCTGATGGATAGGCGTTAGTTCTAGGTACATTCTGGGTAGAATGCTATGGTATTTGTATTGTTTGATGTACACGAAAAGAGTTCTGGCTCCTAGCTGTTGTCAAATAATTGTAAAAAAAATTTATCGGCATCTTAACTATGCAAGTGTGATCTGCTGATGGATTGGCGTTAGTTCTAGGTACTTTCTGGGTAGAATGCTATGGTATTTGTATTGTTTGATGTATACGAAAAGAGTTCTGGCTCCTAGCTGTTGTCAAATAATTGTAAAAAAAATTTATCGGCATCTTAACTATGCAAGTGTGATCTGCTGATGGATAGGCGTTCGTTCTAGGTACTTTCTGGGTAGAATGCTACGGTATTTGTATTGTTTGATGTATACGAAAAGAGTTCTGGCTCCTAACTGTTGTCGAATAATTGTAAAAAAAATTTATCGGCATCTTAACTATGCAAGTGTGATCTGCTGATGGATAAGCGTTAGTTCTTGGTACTTTTTGGGTAGAATGCTATGGTATTTGTATTATTTGATGTGTTCGAAAAGAGTTCTGGCTCCTAGCTGTTGTCAAATAATTGTAAAAAAAATTTATCGGCATCTTAACTATGCAAGTGTGATCTGCTGATGGATAGGCGTTAGTTCTAGGTACTTTCTGGGTAGAATGCTATGGTATTTGTATTGTTTGATGTATACGAAAAGAGTTCTGGCTCCTAGCTGTTGTCAAATAATTGGAAAAAAAATTTATCGGCATCTTAACTATGCAAGTGTGATCTGCTGATGGATTGGCGTTAGTTCTAGGTACTTTCTGGGTAGAATGCTATGGTATTTGTATTGTTTGATGTATACGAAAAGAGTTCTGGCTCCTAGCTGTTGTCAAATAATTGTAAAAAAAATTTATCGGCATCTTAACTATGCAAGTGTGATCTGCTGATGGATAGGCGTTCGTTCTAGGTACTTTCTGGGTAGAATGCTATGGTATTTGTATTGTTTGATGTATAAGAAAAGAGTTCTGGCTCCTAACTGTTGTCGAATAATTGTAACAAAAATTTATCGGCATCTTAACTATACAAGTGTGATCTGCTGATGGATAGGCGTTAGTTCTAGGTACTTTCTGGGTAGAATGCTATGGTATTTGTATTGTTTGATGTATACGAAAAGAGTTCTGGCTCCTAGCTGTTGTCAAATAATTGTAAAAAAAATTTATCGGCATCTTAACTATGCAAGTGTGATCTGCTGATGGATAGGCGTTAGTTCTAGGTACTTTCTGGGTAGAATGCTATGGTATTTGTATTATTTGATGTATACGAAAAGAGTTCTGGCTCCTAACTGTTGTCAAATAATTGTAAAAAAGTTTTATCGGCATCTTAACTATGCAAGTGTGATCTGCTGATGGATAGGCGTTAGTTCTAGGTCCTTTTTGGGTAGAATGCTATGGTATTTGTATTATTTGATGTTGTCGAAAAGAGTTCTGGCTCCTAGCTGTTGTCAAATAATTGTAAAAAAATTTTATCGGCATCTTAACTATACAAGTGTGATCTGCCGATGGATAGGCGTTACTTCTAGGTACTTTCTGGGTAGAATGCTATGGTATTTGTATTGTTTGATGTATACGAAAAGAGTTCTGGGTCCTAGCTGTTGTCAAATAATTGTAAAAAAAATTTATCGGCATCTTAACTATGCAAGTGTGATCTGCTGATGGATAGGCGATAGTTCTAGGTACTTTCTGGGTAGAATGCTATGGTATTTGTATTGTTTGATGTATACGAAAAGAGTTCTGGCTCCTAACTGTTGTCAAATAATTGTAAAAAAATTTTATCGGCATCTTAACTATGCAAGGGTGATCTGCTGATGGATGGGCTTTAGTTTTAGGTACTTTTTGGATAGAATGCAATGGTATTTGTATTATTTGATGTTGTCGAAAAGAGTTCTGGCTCCTAGCTGTTGTCAAATAATTGTAAAAAAATTTTATCGGCATCTTAACTATACAAGTGTGATCTGCTGATGGATAGGCGTTAGTTCTAGGTACTTTCTGGGTAGAATGCTATGGTATTTATATTATTTGATGCGTTCGAAAAGAGTTCTGGCTCCTAGCTGTTGTCAAATAATTGTAAAAAAAATTTATCGGCATCTTAACTATACAAGTGTGATCTGCTGATGGATAGGCGTTAGTTCTAGGTACTTTCTGGGTAGAATGCTATGGTATTTGTATTGTTTGATGTATACGAAAAGAGTTCTGGCTCCTAGCTGTTGTCAAATAATTGTAAAAAAAATTTATCGGCATCTTAACTATGCAAGTGTGATCTGCTGATGGATTGGCGTTAGTTCTAGGTACTTTCTGGGTAGAATGCTATGGTATTTGTATTGCTTGATGTATACGAAAAGAGTTCTGGCTCCTAGCTGTTGTCAAATAATTGTAAAAAAAATTTATCGGCATCTTAACTATGCAAGTGTGATCTGCTGATGGATAGGCGTTCGTTCTAGGTACTTTCTGGGTAGAATGCTATGGTATTTGTATTGTTTGATGTATACGAAAAGAGTTCTGGCTCCTAACTGTTGTCGAATAATTGTAAAAAAAATTTATCGGCATCTTAACTATGCAAGTGTGATCTGCTGATGGATAAGCGTTAGTTCTTGGTACTTTTTGGGTAGAATGCTATGGTATTTGTATTATTTGATGTGTTCGAAAAGAGTTCTGGCTCCTAGCTGTTGTCAAATAATTGTGAAAAAAATTTATCGGCATCTTAACTATGCAAGTGTGATCTGCTGATGGATAGGCGTTAGTTCTAGGTACTTTCTGGGTAGAATGCTATGGTATTTGTATTGTTTGATGTATACGAAAAGAGTTCTGGCTCCTAGCTGTTGTCAAATAATTGTAAAAAAAATTTATCGGCATCTTAACTATGCAAGTGTGATCTGCTGATGGATTGGCGTTAGTTCTAGGTACTTTCTGGGTAGAATGCTATGGTATTTGTATTGTTTGATGTATACGAAAAGAGTTCTGGCTCCTAGCTGTTGTCAAATAATTGTAAAAAAAATTTATCGGCATCTTAACTATGCAAGTGTGATCTGCTGATGGATAGGCGTTCGTTCTAGGTACTTTCTGGGTAGAATGCTATGGTATTTGTATTGTTTGATGTATACGAAAAGAGTTCTGGCTCCTAACTGTTGTCGAATAATTGTAACAAAAATTTATCGGCATCTTAACTATACAAGTGTGATCTGCTGATGGATAGGCGTTAGTTCTAGGTACTTTCTGGGTAGAATGCTATGGTATTTGTATTGTTTGAT
This sequence comes from Ophion ventricosus, assembly GCA_963932345.1. Lineage (NCBI taxonomy): Eukaryota > Metazoa > Arthropoda > Insecta > Hymenoptera > Ichneumonidae > Ophion > Ophion ventricosus. The sequence continues at coordinate 6,147,894 of OZ010715.1, read as the reverse complement.
GTATACGAAAAGAGTTCTGGCTCCTAGCTGTTGTCAAATAATTGTAAAAAAAATTTATCGGCATCTTAACTATGCAAGTGTGATCTGCTGATGGATAGGCGTTAGTTCTAGGTACTTTCTGGGTAGAATGCTATGGTATTTGTATTGTTTGATGTATACGAAAAGAGTTCTGGCTCCTAACTGTTGTCAAATAATTGTAAAAAAGTTTTATCGGCATCTTAACTATGCAAGTGTGATCTGCTGATGGATAGGCGTTAGTTCTAGGTCCTTTTTGGGTAGAATGCTATGGTATTTGTATTATTTGATGTTGTCGAAAAGAGTTCTGGCTCCTAGCTGTTGTCAAATAATTGTAAAAAAATTTTATCGGCATCTTAACTATACAAGTGTGATCTGCTGATGGATAGGCGTTAGTTCTAGGTACTTTCTGGGTAGAATGCTATGGTATTTGTATTGTTTGATGTATACGAAAAGAGTTCTGGGTCCTAGCTGTTGTCAAATAATTGTAAAAAAAATTTATCGGCATCTTAACTATGCAAGTGTGATCTGCTGATGGATAGGCGTTAGTTCTAGGTACTTTCTGGGTAGAATGCTATGGTATTTGTATTTTTTGACGTATACGAAAAGAGTTCTGGCTCCTAACTGTTGTCAAATAATTGTAAAAAAAATTTATCGGCATCTTAACTATACAAGTGTGATCTGCTGATGGATAGGCGTTAGTTCTAGGTACTTTCTGGGTAGAATGCTATGTTATTTGTATTGTTTGATGTATACGAAAAAAGTTCTGGCTCCTAACTGTTGTCAAATAATTGTAAAAAAATTTATCGGCATCTTAACTATGCAAGTGTGATCTGCTGATGGATAGGCGTTAGTTGTAGGTACTGTCTGGGTAGAATGCTATGGTATTTGTATTTTTTTATGTATACGAAAAGAGTTCTGGCTCCTAACTGCTGTCAAATAATTGTAAAAAAATTTTATCGGCATCTTAACTAGGCAAGTGTAATCTGCTGATGGATAGGCGTTAGTTCTAGGTACTTTCTGGGTAGAATGCTACGGTATTTGTATTGTTTGATGTATACGAAATGAGTTCTGGCTCCTAACTGTTGTCAAATAATTGTAAAAAAATTTTATCGGCATCTTAACTATGCAAATGTGATCTGCTGATGGATAGGCGTTAGTTCTAGGTACTTTTTGGGTAGAATGCTATGGTATTTGTATTATTTGATGTGTTCGAAAAGAGTTCTGGCTCCTAGCTGTTGTCAAATAATTGTAAAAAAAATTTATCGGCATCTTAACTATACAAGTGTGATCTGCTGATGGTTAGGCGTTAGTTCTAGGTACTTTCTGGGTAGAATGCTATGGTATTTGTATTGTTTGATGTATACGAAAAGAGTTCTGGCTCCTAACTATTGTCAAATAATTGTAAAAAAATTTTATCGGCATCTTAACTATGCAAGTGTGATCTGCTGATGGATAAGCGTTAGTTCTTGGTACTTTTTGGGTAGAATGCTATGGTATTTGTTTTATTTGATGTGTTCGAAAAGAGTTCTGGCTCCTAGCTCTTGTCACATAATTGTAAAAAAATTTTATCGGCATCTTAACTACACAAGTGTGATCTGCTGATGGATAGGCGTTAGTTCTAGGTACTTTCTGGGTAGAATGCTATGGTATTTGTATTGTTTGATGTATACGAAAAGAGTTCTGGCTCCTAGCTGTTGTCAAATAATTGTAAAAAAAATTTATCGGCATCTTAACTATGCAAGTGTGATCTGCTGATGGATTGGCGTTAGTTCTAGGTACTTTCTGGGTAGAATGCTATGGTATTTGTATTGTTTGATGTATACGAAAAGAGTTCTGGCTCCTAGCTGTTGTCGAAAAATTGTAAAAAAAATTTATCGGCATCTTAACTATGCAAGTGTGATCTGCTGATGGATAGGCGTTCGTTCTAGGTACTTTCAGGGTAGAATGCTATGGTATTTGTATTGTTTGATGTATACGAAAAGAGTTCTGGCTCCTAACTGTTGTCGAATAATTGTAAAAAAACTTTATCGGCATCTTAACTATGCAAGTGTGATCTGCTGATGGATAAGGGTTAGTTCTTGGTACTTTTTGGGTAGAATGCTATGGTATTTGTATTATTTGATGTGTTCGAAAAGAGTTCTGGCTCCTAGCTGTTGTCGAATAATTGTAAAAAAATTTTATCGGCATCTTAACTATACAAGTGTGATCTGCTGATGGATAGGCGTTAGTTCTAGGTACTTTCTGGGTAGAATGCTATGGTATTTGTATTGTTTGATGTATACGAAAAGAGTTCTGGCTCCTAGCTGTTGTCAAATAATTGTAAAAAAAATTTATCGGCATCTTAACTATGCAAGTGTGATCTGCTGATGGATAGGCGTTAGTTCTAGGTACTTTCTGGGTAGAATGCTATGGTATTTGTATTGTTTGATGTATACGAAAAGAGTTCTGGCTCCTAACTGTTGTCAAATAATTGTAAAAAAGTTTTATCGGCATCTTAACTATGCAAGTGTGATCTGCTGATGGATAGGCGTTAGTTCTAGGTCCTTTTTGGGTAGAATGCTATGGTATTTGTATTATTTGATGTTGTCGAAAAGAGTTCTGGCTCCTAGCTGTTGTCAAATAATTGTAAAAAAATTTTATCGGCATCTTAACTATACAAGTGTGATCTGCTGACGGATAGGCGTTAGTTCTAGGTACTTTCTGGGTAGAATGCTATGGTATTTGTATTGTTTGATGTATACGAAAAGAGTTCTGGGTCCTAGCTGTTGTCAAATAATTGTAAAAAAAATTTATCGGCATCTTAACTATGCAAGTGTGATCTGCTGATGGATAGGCGTTAGTTCTAGGTACTTTCTGGGTAGAATGCTATGGTATTTGTATTTTTTGACGTATACGAAAAGAGTTCTGGCTCCTAACTGTTGTCAAATAATTGTAAAAAAAATTTATCAGCATCTTAACTATACAAGTGTGATCTGCTGATGGATAGGCGTTAGTTCTAGGTACTTTCTGGGTAGAATGCTATGTTATTTGTATTGTTTGATGTATACGAAAAGAGTTCTGGCTCCTAACTGTTGTCAAATAATTGTAAAAAAAACTATCGGCATCTTAACTATGCAAGTGTGATCTGCTGATGGATAGGCGTTAGTTGTAGGTACTGTCTGGGTAGAATGCTATGGTATTTGTATTTTTTTATGTATACGAAAAGAGTTCTGGCTCCTAACTGCTGTCAAATAATTGTAAAAAAATTTTATCGGCATCTTAACTAGGCAAGTGTAATCTGCTGATGGATAGGCGTTAGTTCTAGGTACTTTCTGGGTAGAATGCTACGGTATTTGTATTGTTTGATGTATATGAAATGAGTTCTGGCTCCTAACTGTTGTCAAATAATTGTAAAAAATTTTTATCGGCATCTTAACTATGCAAGTGTGATCTGCTGATGGATAGGCGTTAGTTCTAGGTACTTTTTGGGTAGAATGCTATGGTATTTGTATTATTTGATGTGTTCGAAAAGAGTTCTGGCTCCTAGCTGTTGTCAAATAATTGTAAAAAAATTTTATCGGCATCTTAACTATACAAGTGTGATCTGCTGATGGATAGGCGTTAGTTCTAGGTACTTTCTGGGTAGAATGCTATGGTATTTGTATTGTTTGATGTATACGAAAAGAGTTCTGGTTCCTAGCTGTTGTCAAATAATTGTAAAAAAAATTTATCGGCATCTTAACTATGCAAGTGTGATCTGCTGATGGATAGGCGTTAGTTCTAGGTACTTTCTGGGTAGAATGCTATGGTATTTGTATTTTTTGACGTATACGAAAAGAGTTCTGGCTCCTAGCTGTTGTCAAATAATTGTAAAAAAAATTTATCGGCATCTTAACTATGCAAGTGTGATCTGCTGATGGATAGGCGTTCGTTCTAGGTACTTTCTGGGTAGAATGCTACGGTATTTGTATTGTTTGATGTATACGAAAAGAGTTCTGGCTCCTAACTGTTGTCGAATAATTGTAAAAAAAATTTATCGGCATCTTAACTATGCAAGTGTGATCTGCTGATGGATAAGCGTTAGTTCTTGGTACTTTTTGGGTAGAATGCTATGGTATTTGTATTATTTGATGTGTTCGAAAAGAGTTCTGGCTCCTAGCTGTTGTCAAATAATTGTAAAAAAAATTTATCGGCATCTTAACTATGCAAGTGTGATCTGCTGATGGATAGGCGTTAGTTCTAGGTACTTTCTGGGTAGAATGCTATGGTATTTGTATTGTTTGATGTATACGAAAAGAGTTCTGGCTCCTAGCTGTTGTCAAATAATTGTAAAAAAAATTTATCGGCATCTTAACTATGCAAGTGTGATCTGCTGATGGATTGGCGTTAGTTCTAGGTACTTTCTGGGTAGAATGCTATGGTATTTGTATTGTTTGATGTATACGAAAAGAGTTCTGGCTCCTAGCTGTTGTCAAATAATTGTAAAAAAAATTTATCGGCATCTTAACTATGCAAGTGTGATCTGCTGATGGATAGGCGTTCGTTCTAGGTACTTTCTGGGTAGAATGCTATGGTATTTGTATTGTTTGATGTATACGAAAAGAGTTCTGGCTCCTAACTGTTGTCGAATAATTGTAACAAAAATTTATCGGCATCTTAACTATACAAGTGTGATCTGCTGATGGATAGGCGTTAGTTCTAGGTACTTTCTGGGTAGAATGCTATGGTATTTGTATTGTTTGATGTATACGAAAAGAGTTCTGGCTCCTAGCTGTTGTCAAATAATTGTAAAAAAAATTTATCGGCATCTTAACTATGCAAGTGTGATCTGCTGATGGATAGGCGTTAGTTCTAGGTACTTTCTGGGTAGAATGCTATGGTATTTGTATTGTTTGATGTATACGAAAAGAGTTCTGGCTCCTAACTGTTGTCAAATAATTGTAAAAAAGTTTTATCGGCATCTTAACTATGCAAGTGTGATCTGCTGATGGATAGGCGTTAGTTCTAGGTCCTTTTTGGGTAGAATGCTATGGTATTTGTATTATTTGATGTTGTCGAAAAGAGTTCTGGCTCCTAGCTGTTGTCAAATAATTGTAAAAAAATTTTATCGGCATCTTAACTATACAAGTGTGATCTGCCGATGGATAGGCGTTAGTTCTAGGTACTTTCTGGGTAGAATGCTATGGTATTTGTATTGTTTGATGTATACGAAAAGAGTTCTGGGTCCTAGCTGTTGTCAAATAATTGTAAAAAAAATTTATCGGCATCTTAACTATGCAAGTGTGATCTGCTGATGGATAGGCGATAGTTCTAGGTACTTTCTGGGTAGAATGCTATGGTATTTGTATTGTTTGATGTATACGAAAAGAGTTCTGGCTCCTAACTGTTGTCAAATAATTGTAAAAAAATTTTATCGGCATCTTAACTATGCAAGGGTGATCTGCTGATGGATGGGCTTTAGTTTTAGGTACTTTTTGGATAGAATGCAATGGTATTTGTATTATTTGATGTTGTCGAAAAGAGTTCTGGCTCCTAGCTGTTGTCAAATAATTGTAAAAAAATTTTATCGGCATCTTAACTATACAAGTGTGATCTGCTGATGGATAGGCGTTAGTTCTAGGTACTTTCTGGGTAGAATGCTATGGTATTTATATTATTTGATGCGTTCGAAAAGAGTTCTGGCTCCTAGCTGTTGTCAAATAATTGTAAAAAAAATTTATCGGCATCTTAACTATACAAGTGTGATCTGCTGATGGATAGGCGTTAGTTCTAGGTACTTTCTGGGTAGAATGCTATGGTATTTGTATTGTTTGATGTATACGAAAAGAGTTCTGGCTCCTAGCTGTTGTCAAATAATTGTAAAAAAAATTTATCGGCATCTTAACTATGCAAGTGTGATCTGCTGATGGATTGGCGTTAGTTCTAGGTACTTTCTGGGTAGAATGCTATGGTATTTGTATTGCTTGATGTATACGAAAAGAGTTCTGGCTCCTAGCTGTTGTCAAATAATTGTAAAAAAAATTTATCGGCATCTTAACTATGCAAGTGTGATCTGCTGATGGATAGGCGTTCGTTCTAGGTACTTTCTGGGTAGAATGCTATGGTATTTGTATTGTTTGATGTATACGAAAAGAGTTCTGGCTCCTAACTGTTGTCGAATAATTGTAAAAAAAATTTCTCGGCATCTTAACTATGCAAGTGTGATCTGCTGATGGATAAGCGTTAGTTCTTGGTACTTTTTGGGTAGAATGCTATGGTATTTGTATTATTTGATGTGTTCGAAAAGAGTTCTGGCTCCTAGCTGTTGTCAAATAATTGTAAAAAAAATTTATCGGCATCTTAACTATGCAAGTGTGATCTGCTGATGGATAGGCGTTAGTTCTAGGTACTTTCTGGGTAGAATGCTATGGTATTTGTATTGTTTGATGTATACGAAAAGAGTTCTGGCTCCTAGCTGTTGTCAAATAATTGTAAAAAAAATTTATCGGCATCTTAACTATGCAAGTGTGATCTGCTGATGGATTGGCGTTAGTTCTAGGTACTTTCTGGGTAGAATGCTATGGTATTTGTATTGTTTGATGTATACGAAAAGAGTTCTGGCTCCTAGCTGTTGTCAAATAATTGTAAAAAAAATTTATCGGCATCTTAACTATGCAAGTGTGATCTGCTGATGGATAGGCGTTCGTTCTAGGTACTTTCTGGGTAGAATGCTATGGTATTTGTATTGTTTGATGTATACGAAAAGAGTTCTGGCTCCTAACTGTTGTCGAATAATTGTAACAAAAATTTATCGGCATCTTAACTATACAAGTGTGATCTGCTGATGGATAGGCGTTAGTTCTAGGTACTTTCTGGGTAGAATGCTATGGTATTTGTATTGTTTGATGTATACGAAAAGAGTTCTGGCTCCTAGCTGTTGTCAAATAATTGTAAAAAAAATTTATCGGCATCTTAACTATGCAAGTGTGATCTGCTGATGGATAGGCGTTAGTTCTAGGTACTTTCTGGGTAGAATGCTATGGTATTTGTATTGTTTGATGTATACGAAAAGAGTTCTGGCTCCTAACTGTTGTCAAATAATTGTAAAAAAGTTTTATCGGCATCTTAACTATGCAAGTGTGATCTGCTGATGGATAGGCGTTAGTTCTAGGTCCTTTTTGGGTAGAATGCTATGGTATTTGTATTATTTGATGTTGTCGAAAAGAGTTCTGGCTCCTAGCTGTTGTCAAATAATTGTAAAAAAATTTTATCGGCATCTTAACTATACAAGTGTGATCTGCTGATGGATAGGCGTTAGTTCTAGGTACTTTCTGGGTAGAATGCTATGGTATTTGTATTGTTTGATGTATACGAAAAGAGTTCTGGGTCCTAGCTGTTGTCAAATAATTGTAAAAAAAATTTATCGGCATCTTAACTATGCAAGTGTGATCTGCTGATGGATAGGCGTTAGTTCTAGGTACTTTCTGGGTAGAATGCTATGGTATTTGTATTTTTTGACGTATACGAAAAGAGTTCTGGCTCCTAACTGTTGTCAAATAATTGTAAAAAAAATTTATCGGCATCTTAACTATACAAGTGTGATCTGCTGATGGATAGGCGTTAGTTCTAGGTACTTTCTGGGTAGAATGCTATGTTATTTGTATTGTTTGATGTATACGAAAAAAGTTCTGGCTCCTAACTGTTGTCAAATAATTGTAAAAAAATTTATCGGCATCTTAACTATGCAAGTGTGATCTGCTGATGGATAGGCGTTAGTTGTAGGTACTGTCTGGGTAGAATGCTATGGTATTTGTATTTTTTTATGTATACGAAAAGAGTTCTGGCTCCTAACTGCTGTCAAATAATTGTAAAAAAATTTTATCGGCATCTTAACTAGGCAAGTGTAATCTGCTGATGGATAGGCGTTAGTTCTAGGTACTTTCTGGGTAGAATGCTACGGTATTTGTATTGTTTGATGTATACGAAATGAGTTCTGGCTCCTAACTGTTGTAAAATAATTGTAAAAAAATTTTATCGGCATCTTAACTATGCAAATGTGATCTGCTGATGGATAGGCGTTAGTTCTAGGTACTTTTTGGGTAGAATGCTATGGTATTTGTATTATTTGATGTGTTCGAAAAGAGTTCTGGCTCCTAGCTGTTGTCAAATAATTGTAAAAAAAATTTATCGGCATCTTAACTATACAAGTGTGATCTGCTGATGGTTAGGCGTTAGTTCTAGGTACTTTCTGGGTAGAATGCTATGGTATTTGTATTGTTTGATGTATACGAAAAGAGTTCTGGCTCCTAACTATTGTCAAATAATTGTAAAAAAATTTTATCGGCATCTTAACTATGCAAGTGTGATCTGCTGATGGATAAGCGTTAGTTCTTGGTACTTTTTGGGTAGAATGCTATGGTATTTGTTTTATTTGATGTGTTCGAAAAGAGTTCTGGCTCCTAGCTCTTGTCACATAATTGTAAAAAAATTTTATCGGCATCTTAACTACACAAGTGTGATCTGCTGATGGATAGGCGTTAGTTCTAGGTACTTTCTGGGTAGAATGCTATGGTATTTGTATTGTTTGATGTATACGAAAAGAGTTCTGGCTCCTAGCTGTTGTCAAATAATTGTAAAAAAAATTTATCGGCATCTTAACTATGCAAGTGTGATCTGCTGATGGATTGGCGTTAGTTCTAGGTACTTTCTGGGTAGAATGCTATGGTATTTGTATTGTTTGATGTATACGAAAAGAGTTCTGGCTCCTAGCTGTTGTCGAAAAATTGTAAAAAAAATTTATCGGCATCTTAACTATGCAAGTGTGATCTGCTGATGGATAGGCGTTTGTTCTAGGTACTTTCAGGGTAGAATGCTATGGTATTTGTATTGTTTGATGTATACGAAAAGAGTTCTGGCTCCTAACTGTTGTCGAATAATTGTAAAAAAACTTTATCGGCATCTTAACTATGCAAGTGTGATCTGCTGATGGATAAGGGTTAGTTCTTGGTACTTTTTGGGTAGAATGCTATGGTATTTGTATTATTTGATGTGGTCGAAAAGAGTTCTGGCTCCTAGCTGTTGTCGAATAATTGTAAAAAAATTTTATCGGCATCTTAACTATACAAGTGTGATCTGCTGATGGATAGGCGTTAGTTCTAGGTACTTTCTGGGTAGAATGCTATGGTATTTGTATTGTTTGATGTATACGAAAAGAGTTCTGGCTCCTAGCTGTTGTCAAATAATTGTAAAAAAAATTTATCGGCATCTTAACTATGCAAGTGTGATCTGCTGATGGATAGGCGTTAGTTCTAGGTACTTTCTGGGTAGAATGCTATGGTATTTGTATTGTTTGATGTATACGAAAAGAGTTCTGGCTCCTAACTGTTGTCAAATAATTGTAAAAAAGTTTTATCGGCATCTTAACTATGCAAGTGTGATCTGCTGATGGATAGGCGTTAGTTCTAGGTCCTTTTTGGGTAGAATGCTATGGTATTTGTATTATTTGATGTTGTCGAAAAGAGTTCTGGCTCCTAGCTGTTGTCAAATAATTGTAAAAAAATTTTATCGGCATCTTAACTATACAAGTGTGATCTGCTGACGGATAGGCGTTAGTTCTAGGTACTTTCTGGGTAGAATGCTATGGTATTTGTATTGTTTGATGTATACGAAAAGAGTTCTGGGTCCTAGCTGTTGTCAAATAATTGTAAAAAAAATTTATCGGCATCTTAACTATGCAAGTGTGATCTGCTGATGGATAGGCGTTAGTTCTAGGTACTTTCTGGGTAGAATGCTATGGTATTTGTATTTTTTGACGTATACGAAAAGAGTTCTGGCTCCTAACTGTTGTCAAATAATTGTAAAAAAAATTTATCAGCATCTTAACTATACAAGTGTGATCTGCTGATGGATAGGCGTTAGTTCTAGGTACTTTCTGGGTAGAATGCTATGGTATTTGTATTGTTTGATGTATACGAAAAGAGTTCTGGCTCCTAGCTGTTGTCAAATAATTGTAAAAAAAATTTATCGGCATCTTAACTATGCAAGTGTGATCTGCTGATGGATAGGCGTTAGTTCTAGGTACTTTCTGGGTAGAATGCTATGGTATTTGTATTGTTTGATGTATACGAAAAGAGTTCTGGCTCCTAACTGTTGTCAAATAATTGTAAAAAAGTTTTATCGGCATCTTAACTATGCAAGTGTGATCTGCTGATGGATAGGCGTTAGTTCTAGGTCCTTTTTGGGTAGAATGCTATGGTATTTGTATTATTTGATGTTGTCGAAAAGAGTTCTGGCTCCTAGCTGTTGTCAAATAATTGTAAAAAAATTTTATCGGCATCTTAACTATACAAGTGTGATCTGCTGATGGATAGGCGTTAGTTCTAGGTACTTTCTGGGTAGAATGCTATGGTATTTGTATTGTTTGATGTATACGAAAAGAGTTCTGGGTCCTAGCTGTTGTCAAATAATTGTAAAAAAAATTTATCGGCATCTTAACTATGCAAGTGTGATCTGCTGATGGATAGGCGTTAGTTCTAGGTACTTTCTGGGTAGAATGCTATGGTATTTGTATTTTTTGACGTATACGAAAAGAGTTCTGGCTCCTAACTGTTGTCAAATAATTGTAAAAAAAATTTATCGGCATCTTAACTATACAAGTGTGATCTGCTGATGGATAGGCGTTAGTTCTAGGTACTTTCTGGGTAGAATGCTATGTTATTTGTATTGTTGGATGTATACGAAAAAAGTTCTGGCTCCTAACTGTTGTCAAATAATTGTAAAAAAATTTATCGGCATCTTAACTATGCAAGTGTGATCTGCTGATGGATAGGCGTTAGTTGTAGGTACTGTCTGGGTAGAATGCTATGGTATTTGTATTTTTTTATGTATACGAAAAGAGTTCTGGCTCCTAACTGCTGTCAAATAATTGTAAAAAAATTTTATCGGCATCTTAACTAGGCAAGTGTAATCTGCTGATGGATAGGCGTTAGTTCTAGGTACTTTCTGGGTAGAATGCTACGGTATTTGTATTGTTTGATGTATACGAAATGAGTTCTGGCTCCTAACTGTTGTCAAATAATTGTAAAAAAATTTTATCGGCATCTTAACTATGCAAATGTGATCTGCTGATGGATAGGCGTTAGTTCTAGGTACTTTTTGGGTAGAATGCTATGGTATTTGTATTATTTGATGTGTTCGAAAAGAGTTCTGGCTCCTAGCTGTTGTCAAATAATTGTAAAAAAAATTTATCGGCATCTTAACTATACAAGTGTGATCTGCTGATGGTTAGGCGTTAGTTCTAGGTACTTTCTGGGTAGAATGCTATGGTATTTGTATTGTTTGATGTATACGAAAAGAGTTCTGGCTCCTAACTATTGTCAAATAATTGTAAAAAAATTTTATCGGCATCTTAACTATGCAAGTGTGATCTGCTGATGGATAAGCGTTAGTTCTTGGTACTTTTTGGGTAGAATGCTATGGTATTTGTTTTATTTGATGTGTTCGAAAAGAGTTCTGGCTCCTAGCTCTTGTCACATAATTGTAAAAAAATTTTATCGGCATCTTAACTACACAAGTGTGATCTGCTGATGGATAGGCGTTAGTTCTAGGTACTTTCTGGGTAGAATGCTATGGTATTTGTATTGTTTGATGTATACGAAAAGAGTTCTGGCTCCTAGCTGTTGTCAAATAATTGTAAAAAAAATTTATCGGCATCTTAACTATGCAAGTGTGATCTGCTGATGGATTGGCGTTAGTTCTAGGTACTTTCTGGGTAGAATGCTATGGTATTTGTATTGTTTGATGTATACGAAAAGAGTTCTGGCTCCTAGCTGTTGTCGAAAAATTGTAAAAAAAATTTATCGGCATCTTAACTATGCAAGTGTGATCTGCTGATGGATAGGCGTTCGTTCTAGGTACTTTCAGGGTAGAATGCTATGGTATTTGTATTGTTTGATGTATACGAAAAGAGTTCTGGCTCCTAACTGTTGTCGAATAATTGTAAAAAAACTTTATCGGCATCTTAACTATGCAAGTGTGATCTGCTGATGGATAAGGGTTAGTTCTTGGTACTTTTTGGGTAGAATGCTATGGTATTTGTATTATTTGATGTGGTCGAAAAGAGTTCTGGCTCCTAGCTGTTGTCGAATAATTGTAAAAAAATTTTATCGGCATCTTAACTATACAAGTGTGATCTGCTGATGGATAGGCGTTAGTTCTAGGTACTTTCTGGGTAGAATGCTATGGTATTTGTATTGTTTGATGTATACGAAAAGAGTTCTGGCTCCTAGCTGTTGTCAAATAATTGTAAAAAAAATTTATCGGCATCTTAACTATGCAAGTGTGATCTGCTGATGGATAGGCGTTAGTTCTAGGTACTTTCTGGGTAGAATGCTATGGTATTTGTATTGTTTGATGTATACGAAAAGAGTTCTGGCTCCTAACTGTTGTCAAATAATTGTAAAAAAGTTTTATCGGCATCTTAACTATGCAAGTGTGATCTGCTGATGGATAGGCGTTAGTTGTAGGTCCTTTTTGGGTAGAATGCTATGGTATTTGTATTATTTGATGTTGTCGAAAAGAGTTCTGGCTCCTAGCTGTTGTCAAATAATTGTAAAAAAATTTTATCGGCATCTTAACTATACAAGTGTGATCTGCTGACGGATAGGCGTTAGTTCTAGGTACTTTCTGGGTAGAATGCTATGGTATTTGTATTGTTTGATGTATACGAAAAGAGTTCTGGGTCCTAGCTGTTGTCAAATAATTGTAAAAAAAATTTATCGGCATCTTAACTATGCAAGTGTGATCTGCTGATGGATAGGCGTTAGTTCTAGGTACTTTCTGGGTAGAATGCTATGGTATTTGTATTTTTTGACGTATACGAAAAGAGTTCTGGCTCCTAACTGTTGTCAAATAATTGTAAAAAAAATTTATCAGCATCTTAACTATACAAGTGTGATCTGCTGATGGATAGGCGTTAGTTCTAGGTACTTTCTGGGTAGAATGCTATGTTATTTGTATTGTTTGATGTATACGAAAAGAGTACTGGCTCCTAACTGTTGTCAAATAATTGTAAAAAAAACTATCGGCATCTTAACTATGCAAGTGTGATCTGCTGATGGATAGGCGTTAGTTGTAGGTACTGTCTGGGTAGAATGCTATGGTATTTGTATTTTTTTATGTATACGAAAAGAGTTCTGGCTCCTAACTGCTGTCAAATAATTGTAAAAAAATTTTATCGGCATCTTAACTAGGCAAGTGTAATCTGCTGATGGATAGGCGTTAGTTCTAGGTACTTTCTGGGTAGAATGCTACGGTATTTGTATTGTTTGATGTATATGAAATGAGTTCTGGCTCCTAACTGTTGTCAAATAATTGTAAAAAATTTTTATCGGCATCTTAACTATGCAAGTGTGATCTGCTGATGGATAGGCGTTAGTTCTAGGTACTTTTTGGGTAGAATGCTATGGTATTTGTATTATTTGATGTGTTCGAAAAGAGTTCTGGCTCCTAGCTGTTGTCAAATAATTGTAAAAAAATTTTATCGGCATCTTAACTATACAAGTGTGATCTGCTGATGGATAGGCGTTAGTTCTAGGTACTTTCTGGGTAGAATGCTATGGTATTTGTATTGTTTGATGTATACGAAAAGAGTTCTGGTTCCTAGCTGTTGTCAAATAATTGTAAAAAAAATTTATCGGCATCTTAACTATGCAAGTGTGATCTGCTGATGGATAGGCGTTAGTTCTAGGTACTTTCTGGGTAGAATGCTATGGTATTTGTATTGTTTGATGTATACGAAAAGAGTTCTGGCTCCTAACTGTTGTCAAATAATTGTAAAAAAGTTTTATCGGCATCTTAACTATGCAAGTGTGATCTGCTGATGGATAGGCGTTAGTTCTAGGTCCTTTTTGGGTAGAATGCTATGGTATTTGTATTATTTGATGTTGTCGAAAAGAGTTCTGGCTCCTAGCTGTTGTCAAATAATTGTAAAAAAATTTTATCGGCATCTTAACTATACAACTGTGATCTACTGATGGATAGGCGTTAGTTCTAGGTACTTTCTGGGTAGAATGCTATGGTATTTGTATTGTTTGATGTATACGAAAAGAGTTCTGGGTCCTAGCTGTTGTCAAATAATTGTAAAAAAAATTTATCGGCATCTTAACTATGCAAGTGTGATCTGCTGATGGATAGGCGTTAGTTCTAGGTACTTTCTGGGTAGAATGCTATGGTATTTGTATTTTTTGACGTATACGAAAAGAGTTCTGGCTCCTAACTGTTGTCAAATAATTGTAAAAAAAATTTATCAGCATCTTAACTATACAAGTGTGATCTGCTGATGGATAGGCGTTAGTTCTAGGTACTTTCTGGGTAGAATGCTATGTTATTTGTATTGTTTGATGTATACGAAAAGAGTTCTGGCTCCTAACTGTTGTCAAATAATTGTAAAAAAATCTATCGGCATCTTAACTATGCAAGTGTGATCTGCTGATGGATAGGCGTTAGTTGTAGGTACTGTCTGGGTAGAATGCTATGGTATTTGTATTTTTTTATGTATACGAAAAGAGTTCTGGCTCCTAACTGCTGTCAAATAATTGTAAAAAAATTTTATCGGCATCTTAACTAGGCAAGTGTAATCTGCTGATGGATAGGCGTTAGTTCTAGGTACTTTCTGGGTAGAATGCTACGGTATTTGTATTGTTTGATGTATATGAAATGAGTTCTGGCTCCTCACTGTTGTCAAATAATTGTAAAAAATTTTTATCGGCATCTTAACTATGCAAGTGTGATCTGCTGATGGATAGGCGTTAGTTCTAGGTACTTTTTGGGTAGAATGCTATGGTATTTGTATTATTTGATGTGTTCGAAAAGAGTTCTGGCTCCTAGCTGTTGTCAAATAATTGTAAAAAAAAATTATCGGCATCTTAACTATACAAGTGTGATCTGCTGATGGTTAGGCGTTAGTTCTAGGTACTTTCTGGGTAGAATGCTATGGTATTTGTATTGTTTGATGTATACGAAAAGAGTTCTGGCTCCTAACTATTGTCAAATAATTGTAAAAAAATTTTATCGGCATCTTAACTATGCAAGTGTGATCTGCTGATGGATAAGCGTTAGTTCTTGGTACTTTTTGGGTAGAATGCTATGGTATTTGTTTTATTTGATGTGTTCGAAAAGAGTTCTGGCTCCTAGCTCTTGTCACATAATTGTAAAAAAATTTTATCGGCATCTTAACTACACAAGTGTGATCTGCTGATGGATAGGCGTTAGTTATAGGTACTTTCTGGGTAGAATGCTATGGTATTTGTATTGTTTGATGTGTTCGAAAAGAGTTCTGGCTCCTAGCTGTTGTCAAATAATTGTAAAAAAAATGTATCGGCATCTTAACTATGCAAGTGTGATCTGCTGTCGGATAGGCGTTAGTTCTAGGGACTTTCTGGGTAGAATGCTATGGTATTTGTATTGTTTGATGTATACGAATTGAGTTCTGGCTCCTAACTGTTGTCAAATAATTGTAAAAAAAATTTATCGGCATCTTAACTATACAAGTGTGATCTGCTGATATGGATAGGCGTTAGTTCTAGGTACTTTCTGCGTAGAATGCTATGGTATTTGTATTATTTGATGTGTTCGAAAAGAGTTCTGGCGCCTAGCTGTTGTCAAATAATAGTAAAAAAATTTTATCGGCATCTTAACTAGACAAGTGTGATCTGCTGATGGATAGGCGTTAGTTCTAGGTACTTTCTGGGTACAATGCTATGGTATTTCTATTGTTTGATGTATACAAAAAGAGTTCTGGCTCCTAGCTGTTGTCAAATAATTGTAAAAAAAATTTATCGGCATCTTAACTATGCAAGTGTGATCTGCTGATGGATAGGCGTTAGTTCTAGGTACTTTCTGGGTAGAATGCTATGGTATTTGTATTTTTTGATGTATATGAAAAGAGTTCTGGCTCCTAACTGTTGTCAAATAATTGTAAAAAAATTTTATCGGCATCTTAACTATGCAAGTGTGATCTGCTGATGGGTAGGCGTTAGTTCTAGGTACTTTTTGGGTAGAATGCTATGGTATTTGTATTGTTTGATGTATACGAAATGAGTTCTGGCTCCTAACTGTTGTCAAATAATTGTAAAAAAATTTTATCGGCATCTTAACTAGACAAGTGTGATCTGCTGATGGATAGGCGTTAGTTCTAGGTACGTTCTGGGTAGAATGCTATGGTATTTGTATTGTTTGATGTATACAAAAAGAGTTCTGGCTCCTAGCTGTTGTCAAATAATTGTAAAAAAAATTTATCGGCATCTTAACTATGCAAGTGTGATCTGCTGATGGATAGGCGTTAGTTCTAGGTACTTTTTGGGTAGAATGCTATGGTATTTGTATTTTTTGATGTATATGAAAAGAGTTCTGGCTCCTAACTGTTGTCAAATAATTGTAAAAAAATTTTATCGGCATCTTAACTATGCAAGTGTGATCTGCTGATGGGTAGGCGTTAATTCTAGGTACTTTCTGGGTAGAATGCTATGGTATTTGTATTGTTTGATGTATACGAAATGAGTTCTGGCTCCTAACTGTTGTCAAATAATTGTAAAAAAATTTTATCGGCATCTTAACTATGCAAGTGTGATCTGCTGATGGATAGGCGTTAGTTCTAGGTACTTTTTGGGTAGAATTCTATGGTATTTGTATTATTTGATGTGTTCGAAAAGAGTTCTGGCTCCTAGCTGTTGTCAAATAATTGTAAAAAAAATTTATCGGCATCTTAACTATACAAGTGTGATCTGCTGATGGTTAGGCGTTAGTTCTAGGTACTTTCTGGGTAGAATGCTATGGTATTTGTATTGTTTGATGTATACAAAAAGAGTTCTGGCTCCTAGCTGTTGTCAAATAATTGTAAAAAAAATTTATCGGCATCTTAACTATGCAAGTGTGATCTGCTGATGGATAGGCGTTAGTTCTAGGTACTTTCTGGGTAGAATGGTATGGTATTTGTATTTTTTGATGTATATGAAAAGAGTTCTGGCTCCTAACTGTTGTCAAATAATTGTAAAAAAATTTTATCGGCATCTTAACTATGCAAGTGTGATCTGCTGATGGGTAGGCGTTAGTTCTAGGTACTTTTTGGGTAGAATGCTATGGTATTTGTATTGTTTGATGTATACGAAATGAGTTCTGGCTCCTAACTGTTGTCAAATAATTGTAAAAAAATTTTATCGGCATCTTAACTAGACAAGTGTGATCTGCTGATGGATAGGCGTTAGTTCTAGGTACGTTCTGGGTAGAATGCTATGGTATTTGTATTGTTTGATGTATACAAAAAGAGTTCTGGCTCCTAGCTGTTGTCAAATAATTGTAAAAAAAATTTATCGGCATCTTAACTATGCAAGTGTGATCTGCTGATGGATAGGCGTTAGTTCTAGGTACTTTTTGGGTAGAATGCTATGGTATTTGTATTTTTTGATGTATATGAAAAGAGTTCTGGCTCCTAACTGTTGTCAAATAATTGTAAAAAAATTTTATCGGCATCTTAACTATGCAAGTGTGATCTGCTGATGGGTAGGCGTTAATTCTAGGTACTTTCTGGGTAGAATGCTATGGTATTTGTATTGTTTGATGTATACGAAATGAGTTCTGGCTCCTAACTGTTGTCAAATAATTGTAAAAAAATTTTATCGGCATCTTAACTATGCAAGTGTGATCTGCTGATGGATAGGCGTTAGTTCTAGGTACTTTTTGGGTAGAATTCTATGGTATTTGTATTATTTGATGTGTTCGAAAAGAGTTCTGGCTCCTAGCTGTTGTCAAATAATTGTAAAAAAAATTTATCGGCATCTTAACTATACAAGTGTGATCTGCTGATGGTTAGGCGTTAGTTCTAGGTACTTTCTGGGTAGAATGCTATGGTATTTGTATTGTTTGATGTATACGAAAAGAGTTCTGGCTACTAACTATTGTCAAATAATTGTAAAAAATTTTTATCGGCATCTTAACTATGCAAGTGTGATCTGCTGATGGATAAGCGTTAGTTCTTGGTACTTTTTGGGTACAATGCTATGGTATTTGTATTATTTGATGTGTTCGAAAAGAGTTCTGGCTCCTAGCTGTTGTCACATAATTGTAAAAAAAATTTATCGGCATCTTAACTACACAAGTGTGATCTGCTGATGGATAGGCGTTAGTTCTAGGTACTTTCTGGGTAGAATGCTATGGTATTTGTATTGTTTGATGTATACGAAAAGAGTTCTGGCTCCAAGCTGTTGTCAAATAATTGTAAAAAAAATGTATCGGCATCTTAACTATGCAAGTGTGATCTGCTGATGGATAGGCGTTAGTTCTAGGTACTTTCTGGGTAGAATGCTATGGTATTTGTATTGTTTGATGTATACGAAAAGAGTTCTGGCTGTCCTAACTGTTGTCAAATAATTGTAAAAAAAATTTATCGGCATCTTAACTATACAAGTGTGATCTGCTGATATGGATAGGCGTTAGTTCTAGGTACTTTCTGGGTAGAATCCTATGGTATTTGTATTATTTGATGTGTTCGAAAAGAGTTCTGGCGCCTAGCTGTTGTCAAATAATTGTAAAAAAAATTTATCGGCATCTTAACTATGCAAGTGTGATCTGCTGATGGATAGGCGTTAGTTCTAGGTACTTTCTGGGTAGAATGCTATGGTATTTGTATTTTTTGATGTATATGAAAAGAGTTCTGGCTCCTAACTGTTGTCAAATAATTGTAAAAAAATGTTATCGGCTTCTTAACTATGCAAGTGTGATCTGCTGATGGATAGGCGTTAGTTCTAGGTACTTTTTGGGTAGAATGCTATGGTATTTGTATTATTTGATGTGTTCGAACAGAGTTCTGGCTCCTAGATGTTGTGAAATAATTGTAAAAAAATTTTATCAGCATCTTAACTATGCAAGTGTGATCTGCTGATGGATAGGCGTTAGTTCTAGGTACTTTCTGGGTAGAATGCTATGGTATTTGTATTGTTTGATGTATATGAAAAGAGTTCTGGCTCCTAACTGTTGTCAAATAATTGTAAAAAAATTTTATCGGCATCTTAACTATGCAAGTGTGATCTGCTGATGGATAGGCGTTAGTTCTAGGTACTTTCTGGGTAGAATGCTATGGTATTTGTATTGTTTGATGTATATGAAAAGAGTTCTGGCTCCTAACTGTTGTCAAATAATTGTAAAAAAATGATATCGGCATCTTAACTATGCAAGTGTGATCTGCTGATGGATAGGCGTTAGTTCTAGGTACTTTTTGGGTAGAATGCTATGGTATTTGTATTATTTGATGTGTTCGAACAGAGTTCTGGCTCCTAGCTGTTGTGAAATAATTGTAAACAATTTTTATCAGCATCTTAACTATGCAAGTGTGATCTGCTGATGGATAGGCGTTAGTTCTAGGTACTTTCTGGGTAGAATGCTATGGTATTTGTATTGTTTGATGTATATGAAAAGAGTTCTGGCTCCTAACTGTTGTCAAATAATTGTAAAAAAATTTTATCAGCATCTTAACTATGCAAGTGTGATCTGCTGATGGATAGGCGTTAGTTCTAGGTACTTTCTGGGTAGAATGCTATGGTATTTGTATTGTTTGATGTATATGAAAAGAGTTCTGGCTCCTAACTGTTGTCAAATAATTGTAAAAAAATTTTATGGGCATCGTAACTATGCAAGTGTGATCTACTGATGGATAGGCGTTAGTTCTAGGTACTTTTTGGGTAGAATGCTATGGTATTTGTATTATTTGATGTGTTCGAAAAGAGTTCTGGCTCCTAGCTGTTGTGAAATAATTGTAAAAAAATTTTATCGGCATCTTAACTATACAAGTGTGATCTGCTGATGGATAGGCGTTCGTTCTAGGTACTTTCTGGGTAGAATGCTATGGTATTTGTATTGTTTGATGTATACGAAAAGAGTTCTGGCTCCTAACTGTTGTCAAATAATTGTAAAAAAATGTTATCGGCATCTTAACTATGCAAGTGTGATCTGCTGATGGATAGGCGTTAGTTCTAGGTACTTTTTGGGTAGAATGTTATGGTTATTGTATTATTTGATGTGTTCGAAAAGACTTCTGGCTCCTAGCTGTTGTCAAATGATTGTAAAAAAATTTTTTCGGCATCTTAACTATACAAGTGTGATCTGCTGGTGGATAGGCGTTAGTTCTAGGTACTTTCTGGGTAGAATGCTATGGTATTTGTATTATTTGATGTGTTCGAAAAGAGTTCTGGCTCCTAGCTGTTGTCAAATGATTGTAAAAAAAATTTATCGGCATCTTAACTATACAAGTGTGATCTGCTGATGGATAGGCGTTAGTTCTAGGTACTTTCTGGGTAGAATGCTATGGTATTTGTATTGTTTGATGTATACGAATAGAGTTCTGGCTCCTAACTGTTGTCAAATATTTGTAAATTAATTTTATCGGCATCTTAACTATGCAAGTGTGATCTGCCGATGGATAGACGTTAGTTCTAGGTACTTTTTGGGTAGAATGCTATGGTATTTGTATTGTTTGATGTATACGAAAAGACTTCTGGCTCCTAACTGTTGTCAAATAATTGTAAAAAAATTTTATCGGCATCTTAACTATGCAAGTGTGATCTGCTGATGGATAGGCGTTAGTTCTAGGTACTTTTAGGGTAGAATGCTATGGTATTTGTATTATTTGATGTGTTCGAAAAGAGTTCTGGCTCCTAGCTGTTGTCAAATAATTGTAAAAAAATTTTATCGGCATCTTAACTATACAAGTGTGATCTGCTGATGGATAGGCGTTAGTTCTAGGTACTTTCTACGTAGAATGCTATGGTATTTGTATTATTTGATGTATACGAAAAGAGTTCTGGCTCCCAACTGTTGTCAAATAATTGTAAAAAAAATTTATCGGCATCTTAACTGTGCAAGTTTGATCTGCTGATGGATAGGCGTTAGTTCTAGGTACTTTTTGGGTGGAATGCTATGGTATTTGTATTATTTGATGTGTTCGAAAAGAGTTCTGGCTCCTAGCTGTTGTCAAATAATTGTAAAAAAATTTTATCGGCATCTTAACTATGCAAGTGTGATCTGCTGATGGATAGGCGTTAGTTCTAGGTACTTTCTGGGTAGAATGCTATGGTATTTGTATTGTTTGATGTATACGAAAAGAGTTCTGGCTCCTAACTGTTGTCAAATAATTGTAAAAAAATTTTATCGGCATCTTAACTATGCAAGTGTGATCTGCTGATGGATAGGCGTTAGTTCTAGGTACTTTTTGGGTAGAATGCTATGGTATTTGTATTATTTGATGTGTTCGAAAAGAGTTCTGGCTCCTAGCTGTTGTCAAATAATTGTAAAAAAAATTTATCGGCATCTTAACTATACAAGTGTGTTCTGCTGATGGATAGGCATTAGTTCTAGGTACTTTCTGGGTAGAATGATATGGTATTTGTTTGTTTGATGTATACGAAAAGAGTTCTGGCTCCTAGCTGTTGTCAAATAATTGTAACCAAAATTTATCGGCATCTTAACTATGCAAGTCTGATCTGTTGATGGATAGGCGTTAGTTCTAGGTACTTTCTGGGTAGAATGCTATGGTATTTGTATTGTTTGATGTATACGAAAAGAGTTCTGGCTCCTAACCGTTGTCAAATAATTGTACAAAAATTTTATCGGCATCTTAACTATGGAAGTGTGATCTGCTGATGGATAAGCGTTAGTTCTAGGTACTTTTTGGGTAGAATGCTATGGTATTTGTATTATTTGATGTGTTCGAAAAGAGTTCTGGCGCCTAGCTAATGTCAAATAATTGTAAAAAAATTTTATCGGCATCTTAACTAGACAAGTGTGATCAGCTGGTGGATAGGCGTTAGTTCTAGGTACTTTCTGGGTAGAATGCTATGGTATTTGTATTGTTTGATGTATACGAAAAGAGTTCTGGCTCCTAGCTGTTGTCAAATAATTGTAAAAAAAATTTATCGGCATCTTAACTATGCAAGTGTGATCTGCTGATGGATAGGCGTTAGTTGTAGGTACTGTCTGGGTAGAATGCTATGGTATTTGTATTTTTTGATGTATACGAAAAGAGTTCTGGCTCCTAACTGCTGTCAAATAATTGTAAAAAAATTTTATCGGCATCTTAACTAGGCAAGTGTGATCTGCTGATGGATAGGCGTTAGTTCTAGGTACTTTCTGGGTAGAATGCTACGGTATTTGTATTGTTTGATGTATACGAAATGAGTTCTGGCTCCTAACTGTTGTCAAATAATTGTAAAAAAATTTTATCGGCATCTTAACTATGCAAGTGTGATCTGCTGATGGATAGGCGTTAGTTCTAGGTACTTTTTGGGTAGAATGCTATGGTATTTGTATTATTTGATGTGTTCGAAAAGAGTTCTGGCTCCTAGCTGTTGTCAAATAATTGTAAAAAAAATTTATCGGCATCTTAACTATACAAGTGTGATCTGCTGATGGTTAGGCGTTAGTTCTAGGTACTTTCTGGGTAGAATGCTATGGTATTTGTATTGTTTGATGTATACGAAAAGAGTTCTGGCTCCTAACTATTGTCAAATAATTGTAAAAAAATTTTATCGGCATCTTAACTATGCAAGTGTGATCTGCTGATGGATAAGCGTTAGTTCTTGGTACTTTTTGGGTAGAATGCTATGGTATTTGTATTATTTGATGTGTTCGAAAAGAGTTCTGGCTCCTAGCTGTTGTCACATAATTGTAAAAAAATGTTATCGGCATCTTAACTAAACAAGTGTGACCTGCTGATGGATAGGCGTTAGTTCTAGGTACTTTCTGGGTAGAATGCTATGGTATTTGTATTGTTTGATGTATACGAAAAGAGTTCTGGCTCCAAGCTGTTGTCAAATAATTGTAAAAAAAATGTATCGGCATCTTAACTATGCAAGTGTGATCTGCTGATGGATAGGCGTTAGTTCTAGGTACTTTCTGGGTAGAATGCTATGGTATTTGTATTGTTTGATGTATACGAAAAGAGTTCTGGCTCCTAACTGTTATTAAATAATTGTAAAAAAATTTTATCGGCATCTTAACTATGCAAGGGTGATCTGCTGATGGATGGGCTCTAGTTTTAGGTACTTTTTGGGTAGAATGCTATGGTATTTGTATTATTTGATGTTGTCGAAAAGAGTTCTGGCGCCTAGCTGTTGTCAAATAATTGTAAAAAAATTTTATCGGCAACTTAACTATGCAAGTGTGATCTGCTGATCGATAAGCGTTAGTTCTTGGTACTTTTTGGGTAGAATGCTATGGTATTTGTATTATTTGATGTGTTCGAAAAGAGTTCTGGGTCCTAGCTGTTGTCAAATAATTGTAAAAAAATTTTATCGGCATCTTAACTATACAAGTGTGATCTGCTGATGGATAGGCGTTAGTTCTAGGTACTTTCTGGGTAGAATGCTATGGTATTTGTATTGTTGGATGTATACGAAAAGAGTTCTGGCTCCTAGCTGTTGTCAAATAATTGTAAAAAAAATTTATCGGCATCTTAACTATGCAAGTGTGATCTGCTGATGGATAGGCGTTAGTTCTAGGTACTTTCTGGGTAGAATGCTATGGTATTTGTATTGTTTGATGTATACGAAAAGAGTTCTGGCTCCTAACTGTTGTCAAATAATTGTAAAAAAGTTTTATCGGCATCTTAACTATGCAAGTGTGATCTGCTGATGGATAGGCGTTAGTTCTAGGTCCTTTTTGGGTAGAATGCTATGGTATTTGTATTATTTGATGTTGTCGAAAAGAGTTCTGGCTCCTAGCTGTTGTCAAATAATTGTAAAAAAATTTTATCGGCATCTTAACTATACAAGTGTGATCTGCTGACGGATAGGCGTTAGTTCTAGGTACTTTCTGGGTAGAATGCTATGGTATTTGTATTGTTTGATGTATACGAAAAGAGTTCTGGGTCCTAGCTGTTGTCAAATAATTGTAAAAAAAATTTATCGGCATCTTAACTATGCAAGTGTGATCTGCTGATGGATAGGCGTTAGTTCTAGGTACTTTCTGGGTAGAATGCTATGGTATTTGTATTTTTTGACGTATACGAAAAGAGTTCTGGCTCCTAACTGTTGTCAAATAATTGTAAAAAAAATTTATCAGCATCTTAACTATACAAGTGTGATCTGCTGATGGATAGGCGTTAGTTCTAGGTACTTTCTGGGTAGAATGCTATGGTATTTGTATTGTTTGATGTATACGAAAAGAGTTCTGGCTCCTAGCTGTTGTCAAATAATTGTAAAAAAAATTTATCGGCATCTTAACTATGCAAGTGTGATCTGCTGATGGATAGGCGTTAGTTCTAGGTACTTTCTGGGTAGAATGCTATGGTATTTGTATTGTTTGATGTATACGAAAAGAGTTCTGGCTCCTAACTGTTGTCAAATAATTGTAAAAAAGTTTTATCGGCATCTTAACTATGCAAGTGTGATCTGCTGATGGATAGGCGTTAGTTCTAGGTCCTTTTTGGGTAGAATGCTATGGTATTTGTATTATTTGATGTTGTCGAAAAGAGTTCTGGCTCCTAGCTGTTGTCAAATAATTGTAAAAAAATTTTATCGGCATCTTAACTATACAAGTGTGATCTGCTGATGGATAGGCGTTAGTTCTAGGTACTTTCTGGGTAGAATGCTATGGTATTTGTATTGTTTGATGTATACGAAAAGAGTTCTGGGTCCTAGCTGTTGTCAAATAATTGTAAAAAAAATTTATCGGCATCTTAACTATGCAAGTGTGATCTGCTGATGGATAGGCGTTAGTTCTAGGTACTTTCTGGGTAGAATGCTATGGTATTTGTATTTTTTGACGTATACGAAAAGAGTTCTGGCTCCTAACTGTTGTCAAATAATTGTAAAAAAAATTTATCGGCATCTTAACTATACAAGTGTGATCTGCTGATGGATAGGCGTTAGTTCTAGGTACTTTCTGGGTAGAATGCTATGTTATTTGTATTGTTGGATGTATACGAAAAAAGTTCTGGCTCCTAACTGTTGTCAAATAATTGTAAAAAAATTTATCGGCATCTTAACTATGCAAGTGTGATCTGCTGATGGATAGGCGTTAGTTGTAGGTACTGTCTGGGTAGAATGCTATGGTATTTGTATTTTTTTATGTATACGAAAAGAGTTCTGGCTCCTAACTGCTGTCAAATAATTGTAAAAAAATTTTATCGGCATCTTAACTAGGCAAGTGTAATCTGCTGATGGATAGGCGTTAGTTCTAGGTACTTTCTGGGTAGAATGCTACGGTATTTGTATTGTTTGATGTATACGAAATGAGTTCTGGCTCCTAACTGTTGTCAAATAATTGTAAAAAAATTTTATCGGCATCTTAACTATGCAAATGTGATCTGCTGATGGATAGGCGTTAGTTCTAGGTACTTTTTGGGTAGAATGCTATGGTATTTGTATTATTTGATGTGTTCGAAAAGAGTTCTGGCTCCTAGCTGTTGTCAAATAATTGTAAAAAAAATTTATCGGCATCTTAACTATACAAGTGTGATCTGCTGATGGTTAGGCGTTAGTTCTAGGTACTTTCTGGGTAGAATGCTATGGTATTTGTATTGTTTGATGTATACGAAAAGAGTTCTGGCTCCTAACTATTGTCAAATAATTGTAAAAAAATTTTATCGGCATCTTAACTATGCAAGTGTGATCTGCTGATGGATAAGCGTTAGTTCTTGGTACTTTTTGGGTAGAATGCTATGGTATTTGTTTTATTTGATGTGTTCGAAAAGAGTTCTGGCTCCTAGCTCTTGTCACATAATTGTAAAAAAATTTTATCGGCATCTTAACTACACAAGTGTGATCTGCTGATGGATAGGCGTTAGTTCTAGGTACTTTCTGGGTAGAATGCTATGGTATTTGTATTGTTTGATGTATACGAAAAGAGTTCTGGCTCCTAGCTGTTGTCAAATAATTGTAAAAAAAATTTATCGGCATCTTAACTATGCAAGTGTGATCTGCTGATGGATTGGCGTTAGTTCTAGGTACTTTCTGGGTAGAATGCTATGGTATTTGTATTGTTTGATGTATACGAAAAGAGTTCTGGCTCCTAGCTGTTGTCGAAAAATTGTAAAAAAAATTTATCGGCATCTTAACTATGCAAGTGTGATCTGCTGATGGATAGGCGTTCGTTCTAGGTACTTTCAGGGTAGAATGCTATGGTATTTGTATTGTTTGATGTATACGAAAAGAGTTCTGGCTCCTAACTGTTGTCGAATAATTGTAAAAAAACTTTATCGGCATCTTAACTATGCAAGTGTGATCTGCTGATGGATAAGGGTTAGTTCTTGGTACTTTTTGGGTAGAATGCTATGGTATTTGTATTATTTGATGTGGTCGAAAAGAGTTCTGGCTCCTAGCTGTTGTCGAATAATTGTAAAAAAATTTTATCGGCATCTTAACTATACAAGTGTGATCTGCTGATGGATAGGCGTTAGTTCTAGGTACTTTCTGGGTAGAATGCTATGGTATTTGTATTGTTTGATGTATACGAAAAGAGTTCTGGCTCCTAGCTGTTGTCAAATAATTGTAAAAAAAATTTATCGGCATCTTAACTATGCAAGTGTGATCTGCTGATGGATAGGCGTTAGTTCTAGGTACTTTCTGGGTAGAATGCTATGGTATTTGTATTGTTTGATGTATACGAAAAGAGTTCTGGCTCCTAACTGTTGTCAAATAATTGTAAAAAAGTTTTATCGGCATCTTAACTATGCAAGTGTGATCTGCTGATGGATAGGCGTTAGTTGTAGGTCCTTTTTGGGTAGAATGCTATGGTATTTGTATTATTTGATGTTGTCGAAAAGAGTTCTGGCTCCTAGCTGTTGTCAAATAATTGTAAAAAAATTTTATCGGCATCTTAACTATACAAGTGTGATCTGCTGACGGATAGGCGTTAGTTCTAGGTACTTTCTGGGTAGAATGCTATGGTATTTGTATTGTTTGATGTATACGAAAAGAGTTCTGGGTCCTAGCTGTTGTCAAATAATTGTAAAAAAAATTTATCGGCATCTTAACTATGCAAGTGTGATCTGCTGATGGATAGGCGTTAGTTCTAGGTACTTTCTGGGTAGAATGCTATGGTATTTGTATTTTTTGACGTATACGAAAAGAGTTCTGGCTCCTAACTGTTGTCAAATAATTGTAAAAAAAATTTATCAGCATCTTAACTATACAAGTGTGATCTGCTGATGGATAGGCGTTAGTTCTAGGTACTTTCTGGGTAGAATGCTATGTTATTTGTATTGTTTGATGTATACGAAAAGAGTACTGGCTCCTAACTGTTGTCAAATAATTGTAAAAAAAACTATCGGCATCTTAACTATGCAAGTGTGATCTGCTGATGGATAGGCGTTAGTTGTAGGTACTGTCTGGGTAGAATGCTATGGTATTTGTATTTTTTTATGTATACGAAAAGAGTTCTGGCTCCTAACTGCTGTCAAATAATTGTAAAAAAATTTTATCGGCATCTTAACTAGGCAAGTGTAATCTGCTGATGGATAGGCGTTAGTTCTAGGTACTTTCTGGGTAGAATGCTACGGTATTTGTATTGTTTGATGTATATGAAATGAGTTCTGGCTCCTAACTGTTGTCAAATAATTGTAAAAAATTTTTATCGGCATCTTAACTATGCAAGTGTGATCTGCTGATGGATAGGCGTTAGTTCTAGGTACTTTTTGGGTAGAATGCTATGGTATTTGTATTATTTGATGTGTTCGAAAAGAGTTCTGGCTCCTAGCTGTTGTCAAATAATTGTAAAAAAATTTTATCGGCATCTTAACTATACAAGTGTGATCTGCTGATGGATAGGCGTTAGTTCTAGGTACTTTCTGGGTAGAATGCTATGGTATTTGTATTGTTTGATGTATACGAAAAGAGTTCTGGTTCCTAGCTGTTGTCAAATAATTGTAAAAAAAATTTATCGGCATCTTAACTATGCAAGTGTGATCTGCTGATGGATAGGCGTTAGTTCTAGGTACTTTCTGGGTAGAATGCTATGGTATTTGTATTGTTTGATGTATACGAAAAGAGTTCTGGCTCCTAACTGTTGTCAAATAATTGTAAAAAAGTTTTATCGGCATCTTAACTATGCAAGTGTGATCTGCTGATGGATAGGCGTTAGTTCTAGGTCCTTTTTGGGTAGAATGCTATGGTATTTGTATTATTTGATGTTGTCGAAAAGAGTTCTGGCTCCTAGCTGTTGTCAAATAATTGTAAAAAAATTTTATCGGCATCTTAACTATACAACTGTGATCTACTGATGGATAGGCGTTAGTTCTAGGTACTTTCTGGGTAGAATGCTATGGTATTTGTATTGTTTGATGTATACGAAAAGAGTTCTGGGTCCTAGCTGTTGTCAAATAATTGTAAAAAAAATTTATCGGCATCTTAACTATGCAAGTGTGATCTGCTGATGGATAGGCGTTAGTTCTAGGTACTTTCTGGGTAGAATGCTATGGTATTTGTATTTTTTGACGTATACGAAAAGAGTTCTGGCTCCTAACTGTTGTCAAATAATTGTAAAAAAAATTTATCAGCATCTTAACTATACAAGTGTGATCTGCTGATGGATAGGCGTTAGTTCTAGGTACTTTCTGGGTAGAATGCTATGTTATTTGTATTGTTTGATGTATACGAAAAGAGTTCTGGCTCCTAACTGTTGTCAAATAATTGTAAAAAAATCTATCGGCATCTTAACTATGCAAGTGTGATCTGCTGATGGATAGGCGTTAGTTGTAGGTACTGTCTGGGTAGAATGCTATGGTATTTGTATTTTTTTATGTATACGAAAAGAGTTCTGGCTCCTAACTGCTGTCAAATAATTGTAAAAAAATTTTATCGGCATCTTAACTAGGCAAGTGTAATCTGCTGATGGATAGGCGTTAGTTCTAGGTACTTTCTGGGTAGAATGCTACGGTATTTGTATTGTTTGATGTATATGAAATGAGTTCTGGCTCCTCACTGTTGTCAAATAATTGTAAAAAATTTTTATCGGCATCTTAACTATGCAAGTGTGATCTGCTGATGGATAGGCGTTAGTTCTAGGTACTTTTTGGGTAGAATGCTATGGTATTTGTATTATTTGATGTGTTCGAAAAGAGTTCTGGCTCCTAGCTGTTGTCAAATAATTGTAAAAAAAAATTATCGGCATCTTAACTATACAAGTGTGATCTGCTGATGGTTAGGCGTTAGTTCTAGGTACTTTCTGGGTAGAATGCTATGGTATTTGTATTGTTTGATGTATACGAAAAGAGTTCTGGCTCCTAACTATTGTCAAATAATTGTAAAAAAATTTTATCGGCATCTTAACTATGCAAGTGTGATCTGCTGATGGATAAGCGTTAGTTCTTGGTACTTTTTGGGTAGAATGCTATGGTATTTGTTTTATTTGATGTGTTCGAAAAGAGTTCTGGCTCCTAGCTCTTGTCACATAATTGTAAAAAAATTTTATCGGCATCTTAACTACACAAGTGTGATCTGCTGATGGATAGGCGTTAGTTATAGGTACTTTCTGGGTAGAATGCTATGGTATTTGTATTGTTTGATGTGTTCGAAAAGAGTTCTGGCTCCTAGCTGTTGTCAAATAATTGTAAAAAAAATGTATCGGCATCTTAACTATGCAAGTGTGATCTGCTGTCGGATAGGCGTTAGTTCTAGGGACTTTCTGGGTAGAATGCTATGGTATTTGTATTGTTTGATGTATACGAATTGAGTTCTGGCTCCTAACTGTTGTCAAATAATTGTAAAAAAAATTTATCGGCATCTTAACTATACAAGTGTGATCTGCTGATATGGATAGGCGTTAGTTCTAGGTACTTTCTGCGTAGAATGCTATGGTATTTGTATTATTTGATGTGTTCGAAAAGAGTTCTGGCGCCTAGCTGTTGTCAAATAATAGTAAAAAAATTTTATCGGCATCTTAACTAGACAAGTGTGATCTGCTGATGGATAGGCGTTAGTTCTAGGTACTTTCTGGGTACAATGCTATGGTATTTCTATTGTTTGATGTATACAAAAAGAGTTCTGGCTCCTAGCTGTTGTCAAATAATTGTAAAAAAAATTTATCGGCATCTTAACTATGCAAGTGTGATCTGCTGATGGATAGGCGTTAGTTCTAGGTACTTTCTGGGTAGAATGCTATGGTATTTGTATTTTTTGATGTATATGAAAAGAGTTCTGGCTCCTAACTGTTGTCAAATAATTGTAAAAAAATTTTATCGGCATCTTAACTATGCAAGTGTGATCTGCTGATGGGTAGGCGTTAGTTCTAGGTACTTTTTGGGTAGAATGCTATGGTATTTGTATTGTTTGATGTATACGAAATGAGTTCTGGCTCCTAACTGTTGTCAAATAATTGTAAAAAAATTTTATCGGCATCTTAACTAGACAAGTGTGATCTGCTGATGGATAGGCGTTAGTTCTAGGTACGTTCTGGGTAGAATGCTATGGTATTTGTATTGTTTGATGTATACAAAAAGAGTTCTGGCTCCTAGCTGTTGTCAAATAATTGTAAAAAAAATTTATCGGCATCTTAACTATGCAAGTGTGATCTGCTGATGGATAGGCGTTAGTTCTAGGTACTTTTTGGGTAGAATGCTATGGTATTTGTATTTTTTGATGTATATGAAAAGAGTTCTGGCTCCTAACTGTTGTCAAATAATTGTAAAAAAATTTTATCGGCATCTTAACTATGCAAGTGTGATCTGCTGATGGGTAGGCGTTAATTCTAGGTACTTTCTGGGTAGAATGCTATGGTATTTGTATTGTTTGATGTATACGAAATGAGTTCTGGCTCCTAACTGTTGTCAAATAATTGTAAAAAAATTTTATCGGCATCTTAACTATGCAAGTGTGATCTGCTGATGGATAGGCGTTAGTTCTAGGTACTTTTTGGGTAGAATTCTATGGTATTTGTATTATTTGATGTGTTCGAAAAGAGTTCTGGCTCCTAGCTGTTGTCAAATAATTGTAAAAAAAATTTATCGGCATCTTAACTATACAAGTGTGATCTGCTGATGGTTAGGCGTTAGTTCTAGGTACTTTCTGGGTAGAATGCTATGGTATTTGTATTGTTTGATGTATACAAAAAGAGTTCTGGCTCCTAGCTGTTGTCAAATAATTGTAAAAAAAATTTATCGGCATCTTAACTATGCAAGTGTGATCTGCTGATGGATAGGCGTTAGTTCTAGGTACTTTCTGGGTAGAATGGTATGGTATTTGTATTTTTTGATGTATATGAAAAGAGTTCTGGCTCCTAACTGTTGTCAAATAATTGTAAAAAAATTTTATCGGCATCTTAACTATGCAAGTGTGATCTGCTGATGGGTAGGCGTTAGTTCTAGGTACTTTTTGGGTAGAATGCTATGGTATTTGTATTGTTTGATGTATACGAAATGAGTTCTGGCTCCTAACTGTTGTCAAATAATTGTAAAAAAATTTTATCGGCATCTTAACTAGACAAGTGTGATCTGCTGATGGATAGGCGTTAGTTCTAGGTACGTTCTGGGTAGAATGCTATGGTATTTGTATTGTTTGATGTATACAAAAAGAGTTCTGGCTCCTAGCTGTTGTCAAATAATTGTAAAAAAAATTTATCGGCATCTTAACTATGCAAGTGTGATCTGCTGATGGATAGGCGTTAGTTCTAGGTACTTTTTGGGTAGAATGCTATGGTATTTGTATTTTTTGATGTATATGAAAAGAGTTCTGGCTCCTAACTGTTGTCAAATAATTGTAAAAAAATTTTATCGGCATCTTAACTATGCAAGTGTGATCTGCTGATGGGTAGGCGTTAATTCTAGGTACTTTCTGGGTAGAATGCTATGGTATTTGTATTGTTTGATGTATACGAAATGAGTTCTGGCTCCTAACTGTTGTCAAATAATTGTAAAAAAATTTTATCGGCATCTTAACTATGCAAGTGTGATCTGCTGATGGATAGGCGTTAGTTCTAGGTACTTTTTGGGTAGAATTCTATGGTATTTGTATTATTTGATGTGTTCGAAAAGAGTTCTGGCTCCTAGCTGTTGTCAAATAATTGTAAAAAAAATTTATCGGCATCTTAACTATACAAGTGTGATCTGCTGATGGTTAGGCGTTAGTTCTAGGTACTTTCTGGGTAGAATGCTATGGTATTTGTATTGTTTGATGTATACGAAAAGAGTTCTGGCTACTAACTATTGTCAAATAATTGTAAAAAATTTTTATCGGCATCTTAACTATGCAAGTGTGATCTGCTGATGGATAAGCGTTAGTTCTTGGTACTTTTTGGGTACAATGCTATGGTATTTGTATTATTTGATGTGTTCGAAAAGAGTTCTGGCTCCTAGCTGTTGTCACATAATTGTAAAAAAAATTTATCGGCATCTTAACTACACAAGTGTGATCTGCTGATGGATAGGCGTTAGTTCTAGGTACTTTCTGGGTAGAATGCTATGGTATTTGTATTGTTTGATGTATACGAAAAGAGTTCTGGCTCCAAGCTGTTGTCAAATAATTGTAAAAAAAATGTATCGGCATCTTAACTATGCAAGTGTGATCTGCTGATGGATAGGCGTTAGTTCTAGGTACTTTCTGGGTAGAATGCTATGGTATTTGTATTGTTTGATGTATACGAAAAGAGTTCTGGCTGTCCTAACTGTTGTCAAATAATTGTAAAAAAAATTTATCGGCATCTTAACTATACAAGTGTGATCTGCTGATATGGATAGGCGTTAGTTCTAGGTACTTTCTGGGTAGAATCCTATGGTATTTGTATTATTTGATGTGTTCGAAAAGAGTTCTGGCGCCTAGCTGTTGTCAAATAATTGTAAAAAAAATTTATCGGCATCTTAACTATGCAAGTGTGATCTGCTGATGGATAGGCGTTAGTTCTAGGTACTTTCTGGGTAGAATGCTATGGTATTTGTATTTTTTGATGTATATGAAAAGAGTTCTGGCTCCTAACTGTTGTCAAATAATTGTAAAAAAATGTTATCGGCTTCTTAACTATGCAAGTGTGATCTGCTGATGGATAGGCGTTAGTTCTAGGTACTTTTTGGGTAGAATGCTATGGTATTTGTATTATTTGATGTGTTCGAACAGAGTTCTGGCTCCTAGATGTTGTGAAATAATTGTAAAAAAATTTTATCAGCATCTTAACTATGCAAGTGTGATCTGCTGATGGATAGGCGTTAGTTCTAGGTACTTTCTGGGTAGAATGCTATGGTATTTGTATTGTTTGATGTATATGAAAAGAGTTCTGGCTCCTAACTGTTGTCAAATAATTGTAAAAAAATTTTATCGGCATCTTAACTATGCAAGTGTGATCTGCTGATGGATAGGCGTTAGTTCTAGGTACTTTCTGGGTAGAATGCTATGGTATTTGTATTGTTTGATGTATATGAAAAGAGTTCTGGCTCCTAACTGTTGTCAAATAATTGTAAAAAAATGTTATCGGCATCTTAACTATGCAAGTGTGATCTGCTGATGGATAGGCGTTAGTTCTAGGTACTTTTTGGGTAGAATGCTATGGTATTTGTATTATTTGATGTGTTCGAACAGAGTTCTGGCTCCTAGCTGTTGTGAAATAATTGTAAACAATTTTTATCAGCATCTTAACTATGCAAGTGTGATCTGCTGATGGATAGGCGTTAGTTCTAGGTACTTTCTGGGTAGAATGCTATGGTATTTGTATTGTTTGATGTATATGAAAAGAGTTCTGGCTCCTAACTGTTGTCAAATAATTGTAAAAAAATTTTATCAGCATCTTAACTATGCAAGTGTGATCTGCTGATGGATAGGCGTTAGTTCTAGGTACTTTCTGGGTAGAATGCTATGGTATTTGTATTGTTTGATGTATATGAAAAGAGTTCTGGCTCCTAACTGTTGTCAAATAATTGTAAAAAAATTTTATGGGCATCGTAACTATGCAAGTGTGATCTACTGATGGATAGGCGTTAGTTCTAGGTACTTTTTGGGTAGAATGCTATGGTATTTGTATTATTTGATGTGTTCGAAAAGAGTTCTGGCTCCTAGCTGTTGTGAAATAATTGTAAAAAAATTTTATCGGCATCTTAACTATACAAGTGTGATCTGCTGATGGATAGGCGTTCGTTCTAGGTACTTTCTGGGTAGAATGCTATGGTATTTGTATTGTTTGATGTATACGAAAAGAGTTCTGGCTCCTAACTGTTGTCAAATAATTGTAAAAAAATGTTATCGGCATCTTAACTATGCAAGTGTGATCTGCTGATGGATAGGCGTTAGTTCTAGGTACTTTTTGGGTAGAATGTTATGGTTATTGTATTATTTGATGTGTTCGAAAAGACTTCTGGCTCCTAGCTGTTGTCAAATGATTGTAAAAAAATTTTTTCGGCATCTTAACTATACAAGTGTGATCTGCTGGTGGATAGGCGTTAGTTCTAGGTACTTTCTGGGTAGAATGCTATGGTATTTGTATTATTTGATGTGTTCGAAAAGAGTTCTGGCTCCTAGCTGTTGTCAAATGATTGTAAAAAAAATTTATCGGCATCTTAACTATACAAGTGTGATCTGCTGATGGATAGGCGTTAGTTCTAGGTACTTTCTGGGTAGAATGCTATGGTATTTGTATTGTTTGATGTATACGAATAGAGTTCTGGCTCCTAACTGTTGTCAAATATTTGTAAATTAATTTTATCGGCATCTTAACTATGCAAGTGTGATCTGCCGATGGATAGACGTTAGTTCTAGGTACTTTTTGGGTAGAATGCTATGGTATTTGTATTGTTTGATGTATACGAAAAGACTTCTGGCTCCTAACTGTTGTCAAATAATTGTAAAAAAATTTTATCGGCATCTTAACTATGCAAGTGTGATCTGCTGATGGATAGGCGTTAGTTCTAGGTACTTTTAGGGTAGAATGCTATGGTATTTGTATTATTTGATGTGTTCGAAAAGAGTTCTGGCTCCTAGCTGTTGTCAAATAATTGTAAAAAAATTTTATCGGCATCTTAACTATACAAGTGTGATCTGCTGATGGATAGGCGTTAGTTCTAGGTACTTTCTACGTAGAATGCTATGGTATTTGTATTATTTGATGTATACGAAAAGAGTTCTGGCTCCCAACTGTTGTCAAATAATTGTAAAAAAAATTTATCGGCATCTTAACTGTGCAAGTTTGATCTGCTGATGGATAGGCGTTAGTTCTAGGTACTTTTTGGGTGGAATGCTATGGTATTTGTATTATTTGATGTGTTCGAAAAGAGTTCTGGCTCCTAGCTGTTGTCAAATAATTGTAAAAAAATTTTATCGGCATCTTAACTATGCAAGTGTGATCTGCTGATGGATAGGCGTTAGTTCTAGGTACTTTCTGGGTAGAATGCTATGGTATTTGTATTGTTTGATGTATACGAAAAGAGTTCTGGCTCCTAACTGTTGTCAAATAATTGTAAAAAAATTTTATCGGCATCTTAACTATGCAAGTGTGATCTGCTGATGGATAGGCGTTAGTTCTAGGTACTTTTTGGGTAGAATGCTATGGTATTTGTATTATTTGATGTGTTCGAAAAGAGTTCTGGCTCCTAGCTGTTGTCAAATAATTGTAAAAAAAATTTATCGGCATCTTAACTATACAAGTGTGTTCTGCTGATGGATAGGCATTAGTTCTAGGTACTTTCTGGGTAGAATGATATGGTATTTGTTTGTTTGATGTATACGAAAAGAGTTCTGGCTCCTAGCTGTTGTCAAATAATTGTAACCAAAATTTATCGGCATCTTAACTATGCAAGTCTGATCTGTTGATGGATAGGCGTTAGTTCTAGGTACTTTCTGGGTAGAATGCTATGGTATTTGTATTGTTTGATGTATACGAAAAGAGTTCTGGCTCCTAACCGTTGTCAAATAATTGTACAAAAATTTTATCGGCATCTTAACTATGGAAGTGTGATCTGCTGATGGATAAGCGTTAGTTCTAGGTACTTTTTGGGTAGAATGCTATGGTATTTGTATTATTTGATGTGTTCGAAAAGAGTTCTGGCGCCTAGCTAATGTCAAATAATTGTAAAAAAATTTTATCGGCATCTTAACTAGACAAGTGTGATCAGCTGGTGGATAGGCGTTAGTTCTAGGTACTTTCTGGGTAGAATGCTATGGTATTTGTATTGTTTGATGTATACGAAAAGAGTTCTGGCTCCTAGCTGTTGTCAAATAATTGTAAAAAAAATTTATCGGCATCTTAACTATGCAAGTGTGATCTGCTGATGGATAGGCGTTAGTTGTAGGTACTGTCTGGGTAGAATGCTATGGTATTTGTATTTTTTGATGTATACGAAAAGAGTTCTGGCTCCTAACTGCTGTCAAATAATTGTAAAAAAATTTTATCGGCATCTTAACTAGGCAAGTGTGATCTGCTGATGGATAGGCGTTAGTTCTAGGTACTTTCTGGGTAGAATGCTACGGTATTTGTATTGTTTGATGTATACGAAATGAGTTCTGGCTCCTAACTGTTGTCAAATAATTGTAAAAAAATTTTATCGGCATCTTAACTATGCAAGTGTGATCTGCTGATGGATAGGCGTTAGTTCTAGGTACTTTTTGGGTAGAATGCTATGGTATTTGTATTATTTGATGTGTTCGAAAAGAGTTCTGGCTCCTAGCTGTTGTCAAATAATTGTAAAAAAAATTTATCGGCATCTTAACTATACAAGTGTGATCTGCTGATGGTTAGGCGTTAGTTCTAGGTACTTTCTGGGTAGAATGCTATGGTATTTGTATTGTTTGATGTATACGAAAAGAGTTCTGGCTCCTAACTATTGTCAAATAATTGTAAAAAAATTTTATCGGCATCTTAACTATGCAAGTGTGATCTGCTGATGGATAAGCGTTAGTTCTTGGTACTTTTTGGGTAGAATGCTATGGTATTTGTATTATTTGATGTGTTCGAAAAGAGTTCTGGCTCCTAGCTGTTGTCACATAATTGTAAAAAAATGTTATCGGCATCTTAACTAAACAAGTGTGACCTGCTGATGGATAGGCGTTAGTTCTAGGTACTTTCTGGGTAGAATGCTATGGTATTTGTATTGTTTGATGTATACGAAAAGAGTTCTGGCTCCAAGCTGTTGTCAAATAATTGTAAAAAAAATGTATCGGCATCTTAACTATGCAAGTGTGATCTGCTGATGGATAGGCGTTAGTTCTAGGTACTTTCTGGGTAGAATGCTATGGTATTTGTATTGTTTGATGTATACGAAAAGAGTTCTGGCTCCTAACTGTTATTAAATAATTGTAAAAAAATTTTATCGGCATCTTAACTATGCAAGGGTGATCTGCTGATGGATGGGCTCTAGTTTTAGGTACTTTTTGGGTAGAATGCTATGGTATTTGTATTATTTGATGTTGTCGAAAAGAGTTCTGGCGCCTAGCTGTTGTCAAATAATTGTAAAAAAATTTTATCGGCAACTTAACTATGCAAGTGTGATCTGCTGATCGATAAGCGTTAGTTCTTGGTACTTTTTGGGTAGAATGCTATGGTATTTGTATTATTTGATGTGTTCGAAAAGAGTTCTGGGTCCTAGCTGTTGTCAAATAATTGTAAAAAAATTTTATCGGCATCTTAACTATACAAGTGTGATCTGCTGATGGATAGGCGTTAGTTCTAGGTACTTTCTGGGTAGAATGCTATGGTATTTGTATTGTTGGATGTATACGAAAAGAGTTCTGGCTCCTAGCTGTTGTCAAATAATTGTAAAAAAAATTTATCGGCATCTTAACTATGCAAGTGTGATCTGCTGATGGATAGGCGTTAGTTCTAGGTACTTTCTGGGTAGAATGCTATGGTATTTGTATTGTTTGATGTATACGAAAAGAGTTCTGGCTCCTAACTGTTGTCAAATAATTGTAAAAAAATTTTATCGGCATCTTAACTATACAAGTGTGATCTGCCGATGGATAGGCGTTAGTTCTAGGTACTTTCTGGGTAGAATGCTATGGTATTTGTATTGTTTGATGTATACGAAAAGAGTTCTGGCTCCTAACTGTCGTCAAATAATTGTAAAAAAATTTTATCGGCATCTTAACTATGCAAGTGTGATCT
Organism: Ophion ventricosus; assembly: GCA_963932345.1. NCBI lineage: Eukaryota > Metazoa > Arthropoda > Insecta > Hymenoptera > Ichneumonidae > Ophion > Ophion ventricosus. The sequence continues at coordinate 6,109,863 of OZ010715.1, read as the reverse complement.
GCTGATGGATAGGCGTTAGTTCTAGGTACTTTTTGGGTAGAATGCTATGGTATTTGTATTATTTGATGTGTTCGAAAAGAGTTCTGGCTCCTAGCTGTTGTCAAATAATTGTAAAAAAAATTTTTCGGCATCTTAACTATACAAGTGTGATCTGCTGATGGATAGGCGTTAGTTCTAGGTACTTTCTGGGCAGAATGCTATGGTATTTGTATTATTTGATGTGTTCGAAAAGAGTTCTGGCTCCTAGCTGTTGTCAAATAATTGTTAAAAATTTTTATCGGCATCTTAACTAAACAACTGTGATCTGCTGATGGATAGGCGTTAGTTCTAGGTACTTTCTGGGTAGAATGCTATGGTATTTGTATTGTTTGATGTATACGAAAAAAGTTCTGGCTCCTAGCTGTTGTCAAATAATTGTAAAAAAAATTTATCGGCATCTTAACTATGCAAGTGTGATCTGCTGATGGATAGGCGTTAGTTCTAGGTACTTTCTGGGTAGAATGCTATGGTATATGTATTGTTTGATGTATACGAAAAGAGTTCTGGCTCCTAGCTATTGTCAAATAATTGTAAAAAAATCTTATCGGCATCTTAACTATGCAAGTGTGATCTGCTGATGGATAGGCGTTAGTTCTAGGTACTTTCTGGGTAGAATGCTATGGTATTTGTATTGTTTGATGTATACGAAGAGAGTTCCGGCTCCTAACTGTTGTCAAATAATTGTAAAAAAATTTTATCGGCATCTTAACTAAGCAAGGGTGATCTGCTGATGGATGGGCTTTAGTTTTAGGTACTTTTCGGGTAGAATGCTATGGTATTTGTATTATTTGATGTTGTCGAATAGAGTTCTGGCTCCTAGCTGTTGTCAAATAATTGTAAAAAATTTTTATCGGCATCTTAACTATACAAGTGTGATCTGCTGATGGATAGGCGTTAGTTCTAGGTACTTTCTGGGTAGAATGCTATGGTATTTGTATTGTTGGATGTATACGAAAAGAGTTCTGGCTCCTAGCTGTTGTCAAATAATTGTAAAAACAATTTATCGGCATCTTAACTAAGCAAGGGTGATCTGCTGATGGATGGGCTTTAGTTTTAGGTACTTTTCGGGTAGAATGCTATGGTATTTGTATTATTTGATGTTGTCGAATAGAGTTCTGGCTCCTAGCTATTGTCAAATAATTGTAAAAAAATCTTATCGGCATCTTAACTATGCAAGTGTGATCTGCTGATGGATAGGCGTTAGTTCTAGGTACTTTCTGGGTAGAATGCTATGGTATTTGTATTGTTTGATGTATACGAAGAGAGTTCCGGCTCCTAACTGTTGTCAAATAATTGTAAAAAAATTTTATCGGCATCTTAACTAAGCAAGGGTGATCTGCTGATGGATGGGCTTTAGTTTTAGGTACTTTTCGGGTAGAATGCTATGGTATTTGTATTATTTGATGTTGTCGAATAGAGTTCTGGCTCCTAGCTGTTGTCAAATAATTGTAAAAAATTTTTATCGGCATCTTAACTATACAAGTGTGATCTGCCGATGGATAGGCGTTAGTTCTAGGTACTTTCTGGGTAGAATGCTATGGTATTTGTATTGTTTGATATATACGAAAAGAGTTCTGGCCCCTAGCTGTTGTCAAATAATTGTAAAAAAAATTTATCGGCATCTTAACTATGCAAGTGTGATCTCCTGATGGATAGGCGTTAGTTCTAGGTACTTTCTGGGTAGAATGCTATGGTATTTGTATTATTTGATGTGTTCGAAAAGAGTTCTGGCTCCTAGCTGTTGTCAAATAATTGTAAAAAAATTTTATCGGCATCTTAACTATACAAGTGTGATCTGCTGATGGATAGGCGTTAGTTCTAGGTACTTTTTGGGTAGAATGCTATGGTATTTGTATTATTTGATGTGTTCGAAAAGAGTTCTGGCTCCTAGCTGTTGTCAAATAATTGTAAAAAAATTTTATCGGCATCTTAACTATACAAGTGTGATCTGCTGATGGATAGGCGTTAGTTCTAGGTACTTTCTGGGTAGAATGCTATGGTAATTGTATTGTTTGATGTATACGAAAAGAGTTCTGGCTCCTAGCTGTTGTCAAATAATTGTAAAAAAAATGTATCGGCATCTTAACTATGCAAGTGTGATCTGCTGATGGATAAGCGTTAGTTTTTGGTACTTTTTGGGTAGAATGCTATGGTATTTGTATTATTTGATGTGTTCGAAAAGAGTTCTGGCTCCTAGCTATTGTCAAATAATTGTAAAAAAATTTTATCGGCATCTTAACTATACAAGTGTGATCTGCTGATGGATAGGCGTTAGTTCTAGGTACTTTCTGGGTAGAATGCTATGGTATTTGTATTGTTTGATGTATACGAAAAGAGTTCTGGGTCCTAGCTGTTGTCAAATAATTGTAAAAAAAATTTATCGGCATCTTAACTATGCAAGTGTGATTTGCTGATGGATAGGCGTTAGTTCTAGGTACTTTCTGGGTAGAATGCTATGGTATTTGTATTTTTTTATGTATACGAAAAGAGTTCTGGCTCCTAACTGTTGTCAAATAATTGTAAAAAAATTTTATCGGCATCTTAACTATGCAAGTGTGATCTGCTGATGGATAGGCGTTAGTTCTAGGTACTTTCTGGGTAGAATGCTATGGTATTTGTATTGTTTGATGTATACGAAATGAGTTCTGGCTCCTAACTGTTGTCAAATAATTGTAAACAAAATTTATCGGCATCTTAACTATGCAAGTGTGATCTGCTGATGGATAGGCGTTAGTTCTAGGTATTTTCTGGGTAGAATGCTATGGTATTTGTATTGTTTGATGTATACGAAAAGAGTTCTGGCTCCTAACTGTTGTCAAATAATTGTAAAAAAATTTTATCAGCATCTTAACTATGCAAGTGTGACCTGCTGATGGATAAGCGTTAGTTCTAGGTACTTTTTGGGTAGAATGCTATGGTATTTGTATTATTTGATGTGTTCGGAAAGAGTTCTGGCGCCTAGCTGTTGTCAAATAATTGTAAAAAAATTTTATCGGCATCTTAACTAGACAAGTGTGATCTGCTGATGGATAGGCGTTAGTTCTAGGTACTTTCTGGGTAGAATGCTATGGTATTTGTATTGTTTGATGTATACGAAAAGAGTTCTGGCTCCTAGCTGTTGTCAAATAATTGTAAAAAAAATTTATCGGCATCTTAACTATGCAAGTGTGATCTGCTGATGGATAGGCGTTAGTTCTAGGTACTTTCTGGGTAGAATGCTATGGTATTTGTATTGTTTGATGTATACGAAAAGAGTTCTGGCTCCTAACTGTTGTCAAATAATTGTAAAAAAATTTTATCGGCATCTTAACTATGCAAGTGTTATCTGCTGATGGATAGGCGTTAGTTCTAGGTACTTTTTGGGTAGAATGCTATGGTATTTATATTATTTGATGTTGTCGAAAAGAGTTCTGGCTTCTAGCCGTTGTCAAATAATTGTAAAAAAATTTTATCGGCATCTTAACTATACAAGTCTGGTCTGCTGATGGATAGGCGTTAGTTCTAGGTACTTTTTGGGTAGAATGCTATGGTATTTGTATTATTTGATGTTGTCGAAAAGAGTTCTGGGTCCTAGCTGTTGTCAAATAATTGTAAAAAAAATTTATCGGCATCTTAACTATGCAAGTCTGATCTGCTGATGGATAGGCGTTAGTTCTAGGTACTTTCTGGGTAGAATGCTATGGTATTTGTATTATTTGATGTGTTCGAAAAGAGTTCTGGCTCCTAGCTGTTGTCAAATAATTGTAAAAAAAATTTATCGGCATCTTAACGATGCAAGTGTGATCTGCTCATGGATAGGCGTTAGTTCTAGGTACTTTCTGGGTAGAATGCTATGGTATTTGTATTGTTTGATGTATACGAAAAGAGTTCTGGCTCCTAGCTATTGTCAAATAATTGTAAAAAAAATTTATCGGCATCTTAACTATGCAAGTGTGATCTGCTGATGGATAGGCGTTAGTTCTAGGTACTTTCTGGGTAGCATGCTATGGTATTTGTATTGATTGATGTATACGAAAAGAGTTCTGGCTCCTAACTGTTGTCAAATAATTGTAAAAAATTTTATCGGCATCTTAACTATGCAAGTGTGATCTGCTGATGGATAGGCGTTAGTTCTAGGTACTTTTTGGGTAGAATGCTATGGTATTTGTATTATTTGATGTTGTCGAAAAGAGTTCTGGCTCCTAGCTGTTGTCAAATAATTGTAAAAAAATTTTATCGGCATATTAACTATACAAGTGTGATCTGCCGATGGATAGGCGTTAGTTCTAGGTACTTTCTGGGTAGAATGCTATGGTATTTGTATTGTTTGATGTATACGAAAAGAGTTCTGGGTCCTAGCTGTTGTCAAATAATTGTAAAAAAAATTTATCGGCATCTTAAATATGCAAGTGTTATCTGCTGATGGATAGGCGTTAGTTCTAGGTACTTTCTGGGTAGAATGCTATGGTATTTGTATTGTTTGATGTATACGAAAAGAGTTCTGGCTCCTAACTGTTGTCAAATAATTGTAAAAAAATTTTATCGGCATCTTAACTATGCAAGTGTGATCTGCTGATGGATAGGCGTAAGTTCTAGGTACTTTCTGGGTAGAATGCTATGGTATTTGTATTGTTTGATGTATACGAAAAGAGTTCTGGCTCCTAACTGTTGTCAAATAATTGTAAAAAAATGTTATCGGCATTTTAACTATGCAAGTGTGATCTGCTGATGGATAGGCGTTAGTTCTAGGAACTTTTTGGGTAGAATGCTATGGTATTTGTATTGTTTGATGTATACGAAAAGAGTTCTGGCTCCTAACTGTTGTCACATAATTGTAAAAAAAATTTATGGGCATCTTAACTAAACAAGTGTGATCTGCCTATGGATAGGCGTTATTTCTAGGTACTTTCTGGGTAGAATGCTATGGTATTTGTATTGTTTGATGTATACGAAAAGAGTTCTGGCTCCTAACTGTTGTCAAATAATTGTAAAAAAATTTTATCGGCATCTTAACTATGCAAGTGTGATCTGCTGATGGATAGGCGTTAGTTCTAGGTACTTTTTGGGTAGAATGCTATGGTATTTGTATTATTTGATGTGGTCGAAAAGAGTTCTGGCTCCTAGCTGTTGTCAAATAATTGTAAAAAAATTTTTTCGGCATCTTAACTATACAAGTGTGATCTGCTGATGGATAGGCGTTAGTTCTAGGTACTTTCTGGGTAGAATGCTATGGGATTTGTATCATTTGATGTGTTCGAAAAGAGTTCTGGCTCCTAGCTGTTGTCAAATAATTGTAAAAAAATTTTATCGGCATCTTAACTATACAAATGTGATCTGCTGATGGATAGGCGTTAGTTCTAGGTACTTTCTGGGTAGAATTCTATGGTATTTGTATTGTTTGATGTATACGAAAAGAGTTCTGGCTCCTAGCTGTTGTCAAATAATTGTAAAAAAAATTTATCGGCATCTTAACTATGCAAGTGTGATCTGCTGATGGATAGGCGTTAGTTCTAGGTACTTTCTGGGTAGAATGCTATGGTATTTGTATTGTTTGATGTATACGAAAAGAGTTCTGGCTCCTAACTGTTGTCAAATAATTGTAAAAAAATTTTATCGGCATCTTAACTATACAAGTGTGATCTGCCGATGGATAGGCGTTAGTTCTAGGTACTTTCTGGGTAGAATGCTATGGTATTTGTATTGTTTGATGTATACGAAAAGAGTTCTGGCTCCTAACTGTCGTCAAATAATTGTAAAAAAATTTTATCGGCATCTTAACTATGCAAGTGTGATCTGCTGATGGATAGGCGTTAGTTCTAGGTACTTTTTGGGTAGAATGCTATGGTATTTGTATTATTTGATTTGTTCGAAAAGAGTTCTGGCTCCTAGCTGTTGTCAAATAATTGTAAAAAAATTTTATCGGCATCTTAACTATGCAAGTGTGATCTGCTGATGGATAGGCGTTAGTTCTAGGTACTTTCTGGGTAGAATGCTATGGCATTTGTATTGTTTGATATATACGAAAAGAGTTCTGGCCCCTAGCTGTTGTCAAATAATTGTAAAAAAAATTTATGGGCATCTTAACTAAACAAGTGTGATCTGCCGATGGATAGGCGTTAGTTCTAGGTACTTTCTGGGTAGAATGCTATGGTATTTGTATTGTTCGATGTATACGAAAAGAGTTCTGGCTCCTAACTGTTGTCAAATAATTGTAAAAAAATTTTATCGGCATCTTAACTATGCAAGTGTTATCTGCTGATGGATAGGCGTTAGTTCTAGGTACTTTTTGGGTAGAATGCTATGGTATTTGTATTATTTGATGTTTTCGAAAAGAGTTCTGGCTCCTAGCTGTTGTCAAATAATTGTAAAAAAATTTTATCGGCATATTAACTATACAAGTGTGATCTGCCGATGGATAGGCGTTAGTTCTAGGTACTTTCTGGGTAGAATGCTATGGTATTTGTATTGTTTGATGTATACGAAAAGAGTTCTGGGTCCTAGCTGTTGTCAAATAATTGTAAAAAAAATTTATCGGCATCTTAACTATGCAAGTGTGATCTGCTGATGGATAGGCGTTAGTTCTAGGTACTTTCTGGGTAGAATGCTATGGTATTTGTATTGTTTGATGTATACGAAATGAGTTCTGGCTCCTAACTGTTGTCAAATAATTGTAAACAAAATTTATCGGCATCTTAACTATGCAAGTGTGATCTGCTGATGGATAGGCGTTAGTTCTAGGTACTTTCTGGGTAGAATGCTATGGTATTTGTATTGTTTGATGTATACGAACAGAGTTCTGGCTCCTAACTATTGTCAAATAATTGTAAAAAAATTTTATCGGCATCTTAACTATGCAAGTGTGATCTGCTGATGGATAGGCGTTAGTTCTAGGTACTTTCTGGGTAGAATGCTATAGTATTTGTATTGTTTGATATATACGAAAAGAGTTCTGGCCCCTAGCTGTTGTCAAATAATTGTAAAAAAAATTTATCGGCATCTTAACTATGCAAGTGTGATCTCCTGATGGATAGGCGTTAGTTCTAGGTTCTTTCTGGGTAGAATGCGATGGTATTTGTATTGTTTGATGTATACGAAAAGAGTTCTGGCTCCTAACTGTTGTCAAATAATTGTAAAAAAATTTTATCGGCATCTTAACTATGCAAGTGTGATCTGCTGATGGATAGGCGTTAGTTCTAGGTACTTTCTGGGTAGAATGCTATGGTATTTGTATTGTTTGATGTATACGAAAAGAGTTCTGGCTCCTAACTGTTGTCAAATAATTGTAAAAAAATGTTATCGGCATTTTAACTATGCAAGTGTGATCTGCTGATGGATAGGCGTTAGTTATAGGAACTTTTTGGGTAGAATGCTATGGTATTTGTATTGTTTGATGTATACGAAAAGAGTTCTGGCTCCTAACTGTTGTCACATAATTGTAAAAAAAATGTATGGGCATCTTAACTAAACAAGTGTGATCTGCCGATGGATAGGCGTTATTTCTAGGTACTTTCTGGGTAGAATGCTATGGTATTTGTATTGTTTGATGTATACGAAAAGAGTTCTGGCTCCTAACTTTTGTCAAATAATTGTAAAAAATTTTTATCGGCATCTTAACTATGCAAGTGTGATCTGCTGATGGATAGGCGTTAGTTCTAGGTACTTTTTGGGTAGAATGCTATGGTATTTGTATTATTTGATGTGTTCGAAAAGAGTTCTGGCTCCTAGCTGTTGTCAAATAATTGTAAAAAAAATTTTTCGGCATCTTAACTATACAAGTGTGATCTGCTGATGGATAGGCGTTAGTTCTAGGTACTTTCTGGGTAGAATGCTATGGGATTTGTATCATTTGATGTGTTCGAAAAGAGTTCTGGCTCCTAGCTGTTGTCAAATAATTGTAAAAAATTTTATCGGCATCTTAACTATACAAATGTGATCTGCTGATGGATAGGCGTTAGTTCTAGGTACTTTCTGGGTAGAATTCTATGGTATTTGTATTGTTTGATGTATACGAAAAGAGTTCTGGCTCCTAGCTGTTGTCAAATAATTGTAAAAAAAATTTATCGGCATCTTAACTATGCAAGTGTGATCTGCTGATGGATAGGCGTTAGTTCTAGGTAGTTTCTGGGTAGAATGCTATGGTATTTGTATTGTTTGATGTATACGAAAAGCGTTCTGGCTCCTAACTATTGTCAAATAATTGTAAAAAAATTTTATCGGCATCTTAACTATACAAGTGTGATCTGCCGATGGATAGGCGTTAGTTCTAGGTACTTTCTGGGTAGAATGCTATGGTATTTGTATTGTTTGATGTATACGAAAAGAGTTCTGGCTCCTAACTGTCGTCAAATAATTGTAAAAAAATTTTATCGGCATCTTAACTATGCAAGTGTGATCTGCTGATGGATAGGCGTTAGTTCTAGGTACTTTTTGGGTAGAATGCTATGGTATTTGTATTATTTGATGTGTTCGAAAAGAGTTCTGGCTCCTAGCTGTTGTCAAATAATTGTAAAAAAAATTTTCGGCATCTTAACTATACAAGTGTGATCTGCTGATGGATAGGCGTTAGTTCTAGGTACTTTCTGGGTAGAATGCTATGGTATTTGTATTATTTGATGTGTTCGAAAAGAGTTCTGGCTCCTAGCTGTTGTCAAATAATTGTAAAAAAAATTTATCGGCATCTTAACTATGCAAGTGTGATCTGCTGATGGATAGGCGTTAGTTCTAGGTACTTTCTGGGTAGAATGCTATGGTATTTGTATTGTTTGATGTATACGAAAAGAGTTCTGGCTCCTAGCTGTTGTCAAATAATTGTAAAAAAAATTTATCGGCATCTTAACTATGCAAGTGTGATCTGCTGATGGATAGGCGTTAGTTCTAGGTACTTTTTGGGTACAATGCTATGGTATGTGTATTATTTGATGTGTTCGAAAAGAGTTCTGGCTCCTAGCTGTTGTCACATAATTGTAAAAAAATTTTATCGGCATCTTAACTACACAAGTGTGTTCTGCTGATGGATAGGCGTTAGTTCTAGGTACTTTCTGGGTAGAATGCTATGGTATTTATATTGTTTGATGTATACGAAAAGAGTTCTGGCTCCTAGCTGTTGTCAAATAATTGTAAAAAAAATTTATCGGCATCTTAACTATGCAAGTGTGATCTGCTGATGGATAGGCGTTAGTTATAGGTACTTTCTGGGTAGAATGCTATGGTATTTGTATTGTTTGATGTATACGAATAGAGTTCTGGCTCCTAACTGTTGTCAAATAATTGTAAATAAATTTTATCGGCATCTTAACTATGCAAGTGTGATCTGCTGATGGATAGGCGTTAGTTCTAGGTACTTTTTGGGTAGAATGCTATGGTATTTGTATTGTTTGATGTATACGAAAAGAGTTCTGGCTCCTAACTGTTGTCAAATAATTGTAAAAAAATTTTATCGGCATCTTAACTATGCAAGTGTGATCTGCTGATGGATAGGCGTTAGTTCTAGGTACTTTTTGGGTAGAATGCTATGGTATGTGTATTATTTGATGTGTTCGAAAAGAGTTCTGGCTCCTAGCTGTTGTCACATAATTGTAAAAAAATTTTATCGGCATCTTAACTACACAAGTGTGTTCTGCTGATGGATAGGCGTTAGTTCTAGGTACTTTCTGGGTAGAATGCTATGGTATTTATATTGTTTGATGTATACGAAAAGAGTTCTGGCTCCTAGCTGTTGTCAAATAATTGTAAAAAAAATTTATCGGCATCTTAACTATGCAAGTGTGATCTGCTGATGGATAGGCGTTAGTTCTAGGTACTTTCTGGGTAGAATGCTATGGTATTTGTATTGTTTTATGTATACGAAAAGAGTTCTGGCTCCTAACTGTTGTCAAATAATTGTAAAAAAATTGTATCGGCATCTTAACTATGCAAGTGTGATCTGCTGATGGATAGGCGTTAGTTCTAGGTACTTTCTGGGTAGAATGCTATGGTATTTGTATTGTTTGATGTATACGAAAAGAGTTCTGGCTCCTAGCTGTTGTCAAATAATTGTAAAAATTTTTATCGGCATCTTAACTATGCAAGTGTGATCTGCTGATGGATAAGCGTTAGTTCTAGGTACTTTTTGGGTAGAATGCTATGGTATTTGTATTATTTGATGTGTTCGAAAAGAGTTCTGGCGCCTAGCTGTTGTCAAATAATTGTAAAAAAATTTTATCGGCATCTTAACTAGACAAGTGTGATCTGCTGATGGATAGGCGTTAGTTCTAGGTACTTTCTGGGTAGAATGCTATGGTATTTGTATTGTTTGATGTATACGAAAAGAGTTCTGGCTCCTAGCTGTTGTCAAATAATTGTAAACAAAATTTATCGGAATCTTAACTATGCAAGTGTGATCTGCTGATGGATAGGCGTTAGTTCTAGGTACTTTCTGGGTAGAATGATATGGTATTTGTATTGTTTTATGTATACGAAAAGAGTTCTGGGTCATAACTGTTGTCAAATAATTGTAAAAAAATTTTATCGGCATCTTAGCTATGCAAGTGTGATCTGCTGATGGATAGGCGTTAGTTCTAGGTACTTTTTGGTTAGAATGCTATGGTATTTGTATTATTTGATGTGTTCGAAGAGAGTTCTGGCTCCTAGTTGTTGTCCAATAATTGTAAAAAAAATTTATCGGCATCTTAGCTATACAAGTGTGATCTGCTGATGGATAGGCGTTAGTTCTAGGTACTTTCTGGGTAGAATGCTATGGTATTTGTATTGTTTGATGTATACGAAATGAGTTCTGGCTCCTAACTGTTGTCAAATAATTGTAAACAAAATTTATCGGCATCTTAACTATGCAAGTGTGATCTGCTGATGGATAGGCGTTAGTTCTAGGTACTTTCTGGGTAGAATGCTATGGTATTTGTATTGTTTGATGTATACGAACAGAGTTCTGGCTCCTAACTATTGTCAAATAATTGTAAAAAAATTTTATCGGCATCTTAACTATGCAAGTGTGATCTGCTGATGGATAGGCGTTAGTTCTAGGTACTTTCTGGGTAGAATGCTATAGTATTTGTATTGTTTGATATATACGAAAAGAGTTCTGGCCCCTAGCTGTTGTCAAATAATTGTAAAAAAAATTTATCGGCATCTTAACTATGCAAGTGTGATCTCCTGATGGATAGGCGTTAGTTCTAGGTTCTTTCTGGGTAGAATGCGATGGTATTTGTATTGTTTGATGTATACGAAAAGAGTTCTGGCTCCTAACTGTTGTCAAATAATTGTAAAAAAATTTTATCGGCATCTTAACTATGCAAGTGTGATCTGCTGATGGATAGGCGTTAGTTCTAGGTACTTTCTGGGTAGAATGCTATGGTATTTGTATTGTTTGATGTATACGAAAAGAGTTCTGGCTCCTAACTGTTGTCAAATAATTGTAAAAAAATGTTATCGGCATTTTAACTATGCAAGTGTGATCTGCTGATGGATAGGCGTTAGTTATAGGAACTTTTTGGGTAGAATGCTATGGTATTTGTATTGTTTGATGTATACGAAAAGAGTTCTGGCTCCTAACTGTTGTCACATAATTGTAAAAAAAATGTATGGGCATCTTAACTAAACAAGTGTGATCTGCCGATGGATAGGCGTTATTTCTAGGTACTTTCTGGGTAGAATGCTATGGTATTTGTATTGTTTGATGTATACGAAAAGAGTTCTGGCTCCTAACTTTTGTCAAATAATTGTAAAAAATTTTTATCGGCATCTTAACTATGCAAGTGTGATCTGCTGATGGATAGGCGTTAGTTCTAGGTACTTTTTGGGTAGAATGCTATGGTATTTGTATTATTTGATGTGTTCGAAAAGAGTTCTGGCTCCTAGCTGTTGTCAAATAATTGTAAAAAAAATTTTTCGGCATCTTAACTATACAAGTGTGATCTGCTGATGGATAGGCGTTAGTTCTAGGTACTTTCTGGGTAGAATGCTATGGGATTTGTATCATTTGATGTGTTCGAAAAGAGTTCTGGCTCCTAGCTGTTGTCAAATAATTGTAAAAAATTTTATCGGCATCTTAACTATACAAATGTGATCTGCTGATGGATAGGCGTTAGTTCTAGGTACTTTCTGGGTAGAATTCTATGGTATTTGTATTGTTTGATGTATACGAAAAGAGTTCTGGCTCCTAGCTGTTGTCAAATAATTGTAAAAAAAATTTATCGGCATCTTAACTATGCAAGTGTGATCTGCTGATGGATAGGCGTTAGTTCTAGGTAGTTTCTGGGTAGAATGCTATGGTATTTGTATTGTTTGATGTATACGAAAAGCGTTCTGGCTCCTAACTATTGTCAAATAATTGTAAAAAAATTTTATCGGCATCTTAACTATACAAGTGTGATCTGCCGATGGATAGGCGTTAGTTCTAGGTACTTTCTGGGTAGAATGCTATGGTATTTGTATTGTTTGATGTATACGAAAAGAGTTCTGGCTCCTAACTGTCGTCAAATAATTGTAAAAAAATTTTATCGGCATCTTAACTATGCAAGTGTGATCTGCTGATGGATAGGCGTTAGTTCTAGGTACTTTTTGGGTAGAATGCTATGGTATTTGTATTATTTGATGTGTTCGAAAAGAGTTCTGGCTCCTAGCTGTTGTCAAATAATTGTAAAAAAAATTTTCGGCATCTTAACTATACAAGTGTGATCTGCTGATGGATAGGCGTTAGTTCTAGGTACTTTCTGGGTAGAATGCTATGGTATTTGTATTATTTGATGTGTTCGAAAAGAGTTCTGGCTCCTAGCTGTTGTCAAATAATTGTAAAAAAAATTTATCGGCATCTTAACTATGCAAGTGTGATCTGCTGATGGATAGGCGTTAGTTCTAGGTACTTTCTGGGTAGAATGCTATGGTATTTGTATTGTTTGATGTATACGAAAAGAGTTCTGGCTCCTAGCTGTTGTCAAATAATTGTAAAAAAAATTTATCGGCATCTTAACTATGCAAGTGTGATCTGCTGATGGATAGGCGTTAGTTCTAGGTACTTTTTGGGTACAATGCTATGGTATGTGTATTATTTGATGTGTTCGAAAAGAGTTCTGGCTCCTAGCTGTTGTCACATAATTGTAAAAAAATTTTATCGGCATCTTAACTACACAAGTGTGTTCTGCTGATGGATAGGCGTTAGTTCTAGGTACTTTCTGGGTAGAATGCTATGGTATTTATATTGTTTGATGTATACGAAAAGAGTTCTGGCTCCTAGCTGTTGTCAAATAATTGTAAAAAAAATTTATCGGCATCTTAACTATGCAAGTGTGATCTGCTGATGGATAGGCGTTAGTTATAGGTACTTTCTGGGTAGAATGCTATGGTATTTGTATTGTTTGATGTATACGAATAGAGTTCTGGCTCCTAACTGTTGTCAAATAATTGTAAATAAATTTTATCGGCATCTTAACTATGCAAGTGTGATCTGCTGATGGATAGGCGTTAGTTCTAGGTACTTTTTGGGTAGAATGCTATGGTATTTGTATTGTTTGATGTATACGAAAAGAGTTCTGGCTCCTAACTGTTGTCAAATAATTGTAAAAAAATTTTATCGGCATCTTAACTATGCAAGTGTGATCTGCTGATGGATAGGCGTTAGTTCTAGGTACTTTTTGGGTAGAATGCTATGGTATGTGTATTATTTGATGTGTTCGAAAAGAGTTCTGGCTCCTAGCTGTTGTCACATAATTGTAAAAAAATTTTATCGGCATCTTAACTACACAAGTGTGTTCTGCTGATGGATAGGCGTTAGTTCTAGGTACTTTCTGGGTAGAATGCTATGGTATTTATATTGTTTGATGTATACGAAAAGAGTTCTGGCTCCTAGCTGTTGTCAAATAATTGTAAAAAAAATTTATCGGCATCTTAACTATGCAAGTGTGATCTGCTGATGGATAGGCGTTAGTTCTAGGTACTTTCTGGGTAGAATGCTATGGTATTTGTATTGTTTTATGTATACGAAAAGAGTTCTGGCTCCTAACTGTTGTCAAATAATTGTAAAAAAATTGTATCGGCATCTTAACTATGCAAGTGTGATCTGCTGATGGATAGGCGTTAGTTCTAGGTACTTTCTGGGTAGAATGCTATGGTATTTGTATTGTTTGATGTATACGAAAAGAGTTCTGGCTCCTAGCTGTTGTCAAATAATTGTAAAAATTTTTATCGGCATCTTAACTATGCAAGTGTGATCTGCTGATGGATAAGCGTTAGTTCTAGGTACTTTTTGGGTAGAATGCTATGGTATTTGTATTATTTGATGTGTTCGAAAAGAGTTCTGGCGCCTAGCTGTTGTCAAATAATTGTAAAAAAATTTTATCGGCATCTTAACTAGACAAGTGTGATCTGCTGATGGATAGGCGTTAGTTCTAGGTACTTTCTGGGTAGAATGCTATGGTATTTGTATTGTTTGATGTATACGAAAAGAGTTCTGGCTCCTAGCTGTTGTCAAATAATTGTAAACAAAATTTATCGGAATCTTAACTATGCAAGTGTGATCTGCTGATGGATAGGCGTTAGTTCTAGGTACTTTCTGGGTAGAATGATATGGTATTTGTATTGTTTTATGTATACGAAAAGAGTTCTGGGTCATAACTGTTGTCAAATAATTGTAAAAAAAATTTATCGGCATCTTAGCTATGCAAGTGTGATCTGCTGATGGATAGGCGTTAGTTCTAGGTACTTTTTGGTTAGAATGCTATGGTATTTGTATTATTTGATGTGTTCGAAGAGAGTTCTGGCTCCTAGTTGTTGTCCAATAATTGTAAAAAAAATTTATCGGCATCTTAGCTATACAAGTGTGATCTGCTGATGGATAGGCGTTAGTTCTAGGTACTTTCTGGGTAGAATGCTATGGTATTTGTATTGTTTGATGTATACGAAAAGAGTTCTGGCTCCTAGCTGTTGTCAAATAATTGTAAAAAAATGTTATCGGCATCTTAACTATGCAAGTGTGATCTGCTGATGGATAAGCGTTAGTTCTAGGTACTTTTTGGGTAGAATGCTATGGTATTTGTATTATTTGATGTGTTCGAAAAGAGTTCTGGCGCCTAGCTGTTGTCAAATAATTGTAAAAAAATTTTATCGGCATCTTAACTAGACAAGTGTGATCTGCTGATGGATAGGCGTTAGTTCTAGGTACTTTCTGGGTAGAATGCTATGGTATTTGTATTGTTTGATGTATACGAAAAGAGTTCTGGCTCCTAGCTGTTGTCAAATAATTGTAAAAAAAATTTATCGGCATCTTAACTATGCAAGTGTGATCTGCTGATGGATAGGCGTTAGTTCTAGGTACTTTCTGGGTAGAATGCTATGGTATTTGTATTTTTTGATGTATACGAAAAGAGTTCTGGCTCCTAACTGTTGTCAAATAATTGTAAAAAAAATGTATCGGCATCTTAACTATGCAAGTGTGATCTGCTGATGGATAGGCGTTAGTTCTAGGTACTTTCTGGGTAGCATGCTATGGTATTTGTATTGTTTGATGTATACGAAAAGAGTTCTGGCTCCTAACTGTTGTCAAATAATTGTAAAAAATTTTATCGGCATCTTAACTATGCAAGTGTGATCTGCTGATGGATAGGCGTTAGTTCTAGGTACTTTTTGGGTAGAATGCTATGGTATTTGTATTATTTGATGTTGTCGAAAAGAGTTCTGGCTCCTAGCTGTTGTCAAATAATTGTAAAAAAATTTTATCGGCATATTAACTATACAAGTGTGATCTGCCGATGGATAGGCGTTAGTTCTAGGTACTTTCTGGGTAGAATGCTATGGTATTTGTATTGTTTGATGTATACGAAAAGAGTTCTGGGTCCTAGCTGTTGTCAAATAATTGTAAAAAAAATTTATCGGCATCTTAAATATGCAAGTGTTATCTGCTGATGGATAGGCGTTAGTTCTAGGTACTTTCTGGGTAGAATGCTATGGTATTTGTATTGTTTGATGTATACGAAAAGAGTTCTGGCTCCTAACTGTTGTCAAATAATTGTAAAAAAAATTTATCGGCATCTTAACTATGCAAGTGTGATCTGCTGATGGATAGGCGTAAGTTCTAGGTACTTTCTGGGTAGAATGCTATGGTATTTGTATTGTTTGATGTATACGAAAAGAGTTCTGGCTCCTAACTGTTGTCAAATAATTGTAAAAAAATGTTATCGGCATTTTAACTATGCAAGTGTGATCTGCTGATGGAAAGGCGTTAGTTCTAGGAACTTTTTGGGTAGAATGCTATGGTATTTGTATTGTTTGATGTATACGAAAAGAGTTCTGGCTCCTAACTGTTGTCACATAATTGTAAAAAAAATTTATGGGCATCTTAACTAAACAAGTGTGATCTGCCTATGGATAGGCGTTATTTCTAGGTACTTTCTGGGTAGAATGCTATGGTATTTGTATTGTTTGATGTATACGAAAAGAGTTCTGGCTCCTAACTGTTGTCAAATAATTGTAAAAAAATTTTATCGGCATCTTAACTATGCAAGTGTGATCTGCTGATGGATAGGCGTTAGTTCTAGGTACTTTTTGGGTAGAATGCTATGGTATTTGTATTATTTGATGTGGTCGAAAAGAGTTCTGGCTCCTAGCTGTTGTCAAATAATTGTAAAAAAAAATTTTCGGCATCTTAACTATAAAAGTGTGATCTGCTGATGGATAGGCGTTAGTTCTAGGTACTTTCTGGGTAGAATGCTATGGGATTTGTATCATTTGATGTGTTCGAAAAGAGTTCTGGCTCCTAGCTGTTGTCAAATAATTGTAAAAAAATTTTATCGGCATCTTAACTATACAAATGTGATCTGCTGATGGATAGGCGTTAGTTCTAGGTACTTTCTGGGTAGAATTCTATGGTATTTGTATTGTTTGATGTATACGAAAAGAGTTCTGGCTCCTAGCTGTTGTCAAATAATTGTAAAAAAAATTTATCGGCATCTTAACTATGCAAGTGTGATCTGCTGATGGATAGGCGTTAGTTCTAGGTACTTTCTGGGTAGAATGCTATGGTATTTGTATTGTTTGATGTATACGAAAAGAGTTCTGGCTCCTAACTGTTGTCAAATAATTGTAAAAAAATTTTATCGGCATCTTAACTATACAAGTGTGATCTGCCGATGGATAGGCGTTAGTTCTAGGTACTTTCTGGGTAGAATGCTATGGTATTTGTATTGTTTGATGTATACGAAAAGAGTTCTGGCTCCTAGCTGTTGTCAAATAATTGTAAAAAAAATTTTTCGGCATCTTAACTATACAAGTGTGATCTGCTGATGGATAGGCGTTAGTTATAGGTACTTTCTGGGCAGAATGCTATGGTATTTGTATTATTTGATGTGTTCGAAAAGAGTTCTGGCTCCTAGCTGTTGTCAAATAATTGTTAAAAATTTTTATCGGCATCTTAACTAAACAACTGTGATCTGCTGATGGATAGGCGTTAGTTCTAGGTACTTTCTGGATAGAATGCTATGGTATTTGTATTGTTTGATGTATACGAAAAGAGTTCTGGCTCCTAGCTGTTGTCAAATAATTGTAAAAAAAATTTATCGGCATCTTAACTATGCAAGTGTGATCTGCTGATGGATAGGCGTTAGTTCTAGGTACTTTCTGGGTAGAATGCTATGGTATATGTATTGTTTGATGTATACGAAAAGAGTTCTGGCTCCTAGCTATTGTCAAATAATTGTAAAAAAATCTTATCGGCATCTTAACTATGCAAGTGTGATCTGCTGATGGATAGGCGTTAGTTCTAGGTACTTTCTGGGTAGAATGCTATGGTATTTGTATTGTTTGATGTATACGAAGAGAGTTCCGGCTCCTAACTGTTGTCAAATAATTGTAAAAAAATTTTATCGGCATCTTAACTAAGCAAGGGTGATCTGCTGATGGATGGGCTTTAGTTTTAGGTACTTTTCGGGTAGAATGCTATGGTATTTGTATTATTTGATGTTGTCGAATAGAGTTCTGGCTCCTAGCTGTTGTCAAATAATTGTAAAAAATTTTTATCGGCATCTTAACTATACAAGTGTGATCTGCTGATGGATAGGCGTTAGTTCTAGGTACTTTCTGGGTAGAATGCTATGGTATTTGTATTGTTGGATGTATACGAAAAGAGTTCTGGCTCCTAGCTGTTGTCAAATAATTGTAAAAAAAATTTATCGGCATCTTAACTAAGCAAGGGTGATCTGCTGATGGATGGGCTTTAGTTTTAGGTACTTTTCGGGTAGAATGCTATGGTATTTGTATTATTTGATGTTGTCGAATAGAGTTCTGGCTCCTAGCTATTGTCAAATAATTGTAAAAAAATCTTATCGGCATCTTAACTATGCAAGTGTGATCTGCTGATGGATAGGCGTTAGTTCTAGGTACTTTCTGGGTAGAATGCTATGGTATTTGTATTGTTTGATGTATACGAAGAGAGTTCCGGCTCCTAACTGTTGTCAAATAATTGTAAAAAAATTTTATCGGCATCTTAACTAAGCAAGGGTGATCTGCTGATGGATGGGCTTTAGTTTTAGGTACTTTTCGGGTAGAATGCTATGGTATTTGTATTATTTGATGTTGTCGAATAGAGTTCTGGCTCCTAGCTGTTGTCAAATAATTGTAAAAAATTTTTATCGGCATCTTAACTATACAAGTGTGATCTGCCGATGGATAGGCGTTAGTTCTAGGTACTTTCTGGGTAGAATGCTATGGTATTTGTATTGTTTGATATATACGAAAAGAGTTCTGGCCCCTAGCTGTTGTCAAATAATTGTAAAAAAAATTTATCGGCATCTTAACTATGCAAGTGTGATCTCCTGATGGATAGGCGTTAGTTCTAGGTACTTTCTGGGTAGAATGCTATGGTATTTGTATTATTTGATGTGTTCGAAAAGAGTTCTGGCTCCTAGCTGTTGTCAAATAATTGTAAAAAAATTTTATCGGCATCTTAACTATACAAGTGTGATCTGCTGATGGATAGGCGTTAGTTCTAGGTACTTTTTGGGTAGAATGCTATGGTATTTGTATTATTTGATGTGTTCGAAAAGAGTTCTGGCTCCTAGCTGTTGTCAAATAATTGTAAAAAAATTTTATCGGCATCTTAACTATACAAGTGTGATCTGCTGATGGATAGGCGTTAGTTCTAGGTACTTTCTGGGTAGAATGCTATGGTAATTGTATTGTTTGATGTATACGAAAAGAGTTCTGGCTCCTAGCTGTTGTCAAATAATTGTAAAAAAAATGTATCGGCATCTTAACTATGCAAGTGTGATCTGCTGATGGATAAGCGTTAGTTTTTGGTACTTTTTGGGTAGAATGCTATGGTATTTGTATTATTTGATGTGTTCGAAAAGAGTTCTGGCTCCTAGCTATTGTCAAATAATTGTAAAAAAATTTTATCGGCATCTTAACTATACAAGTGTGATCTGCTGATGGATAGGCGTTAGTTCTAGGTACTTTCTGGGTAGAATGCTATGGTATTTGTATTGTTTGATGTATACGAAAAGAGTTCTGGGTCCTAGCTGTTGTCAAATAATTGTAAAAAAAATTTATCGGCATCTTAACTATGCAAGTGTGATTTGCTGATGGATAGGCGTTAGTTCTATGTACTTTCTGGGTAGAATGCTATGGTATTTGTATTTTTTTATGTATACGAAAAGAGTTCTGGCTCCTAACTGTTGTCAAATAATTGTAAAAAAATTTTATCGGCATCTTAACTATGCAAGTGTGATCTGCTGATGGATAGGCGTTAGTTCTAGGTACTTTCTGGGTAGAATGCTATGGTATTTGTATTGTTTGATGTATACGAAATGAGTTCTGGCTCCTAACTGTTGTCAAATAATTGTAAACAAAATTTATCGGCAACTTAACTATGCAAGTGTGATCTGCTGATGGATAGGCGTTAGTTCTAGGTATTTTCTGGGTAGAATGCTATGGTATTTGTATTGTTTGATGTCTACGAAAAGAGTTCTGGCTCCTAACTGTTGTCAAATAATTGTAAAAAAATTTTATCAGCATCTTAACTATGCAAGTGTGACCTGCTGATGGATAAGCGTTAGTTTTAGGTACTTTTTGGGTAGAATGCTATGGTATTTGTATTATTTGATGTGTTCGGAAAGAGTTCTGGCGCCTAGCTGTTGTCAAATAATTGTAAAAAAATTTTATCGGCATCTTAACTAGACAAGTGTGATCTGCTGATGGATAGGCGTTAGTTCTAGGTACTTTCTGGGTAGAATGCTATGGTATTTGTATTGTTTGATGTATACGAAAAGAGTTCTGGCTCCTAGCTGTTGTCAAATAATTGTAAAAAAAATTTATCGGCATCTTAACTATGCAAGTGTGATCTGCTGATGGATAGGCGTTAGTTCTAGGTACTTTCTGGGTAGAATGCTATGGTATTTGTATTGTTTGATGTATACGAAAAGAGTTCTGGCTCCTAACTGTTGTCAAATAATTGTAAAAAAATTTTATCGGCATCTTAACTATGCAAGTGTTATCTGCTGATGGATAGGCGTTAGTTCTAGGTACTTTTTGGGTAGAATGCTATGGTATTTGTATTATTTGATGTTGTCGAAAAGAGTTCTGGCTTCTAGCCGTTGTCAAATAATTGTAAAAAAATTTTATCGGCATCTTAACTATACAAGTGTGATCTGCTGATGGATAGGCGTTAGTTCTAGGTACTTTTTGGGTAGAATGCTATGGTATTTGTATTATTTGATGTTGTCGAAAAGAGTTCTGGGTCCTAGCTGTTGTCAAATAATTGTAAAAAAAATTTATCGGCATCTTAACTATGCAAGTCTGATCTGCTGATGGATAGGCGTTAGTTCTAGGTACTTTCTGGGTAGAATGCTATGGTATTTGTATTATTTGATGTGTTCGAAAAGAGTTCTGGCTCCTAGCTGTTGTCAAATAATTGTAAAAAAAATTTATCGGCATCTTAACGATGCAAGTGTGATCTGCTCATGGATAGGCGTTAGTTCTAGGTACTTTCTGGGTAGAATGCTATGGTATTTGTATTGTTTGATGTATACGAAAAGAGTTCTGGCTCCTAGCTATTGTCAAATAATTGTAAAAAAAATTTATCGGCATCTTAACTATGCAAGTGTGATCTGCTGATGGATAGGCGTTAGTTCTAGGTACTTTCTGGGTAGCATGCTATGGTATTTGTATTGTTTGATGTATACGAAAAGAGTTCTGGCTCCTAACTGTTGTCAAATAATTGTAAAAAATTTTATCGGCATCTTAACTATGCAAGTGTGATCTGCTGATGGATAGGCGTTAGTTCTAGGTACTTTTTGGGTAGAATGCTATGGTATTTGTATTATTTGATGTTGTCGAAAAGAGTTCTGGCTCCTAGCTGTTGTCAAATAATTGTAAAAAAATTTTATCGGCATATTAACTATACAAGTGTGATCTGCCGATGGATAGGCGTTAGTTCTAGGTACTTTCTGGGTAGAATGCTATGGTATTTGTATTGTTTGATGTATACGAAAAGAGTTCTGGGTCCTAGCTGTTGTCAAATAATTGTAAAAAAAATTTATCGGCATCTTAAATATGCAAGTGTTATCTGCTGATGGATAGGCGTTAGTTCTAGGTACTTTCTGGGTAGAATGCTATGGTATTTGTATTGTTTGATGTATACGAAAAGAGTTCTGGCTCCTAACTGTTGTCAAATAATTGTAAAAAAATTTTATCGGCATCTTAACTATGCAAGTGTGATCTGCAGATGGATAGGCGTAAGTTCTAGGTACTTTCTGGGTAGAATGCTATGGTATTTGTATTGTTTGATGTATACGAAAAGAGTTCTGGCTCCTAACTGTTGTCAAATAATTGTAAAAAAATGTTATCGGCATTTTAACTATGCAAGTGTGATCTGCTGATGGATAGGCGTTAGTTCTAGGAACTTTTTGGGTAGAATGCTATGGTATTTGTATTGTTTGATGTATACGAAAAGAGTTCTGGCTCCTAACTGTTGTCACATAATTGTAAAAAAAATTTATGGGCATCTTAACTAAACAAGTGTGATCTGCCTATGGATAGGCGTTATTTCTAGGTACTTTCTGGGTAGAATGCTATGGTATTTGTATTGTTTGATGTATACGAAAAGAGTTCTGGCTCCTAACTGTTGTCAAATAATTGTAAAAAAATTTTATCGGCATCTTAACTATGCAAGTGTGATCTGCTGATGGATAGGCGTTAGTTCTAGGTACTTTTTGGGTAGAATGCTATGGTATTTGTATTATTTGATGTGGTCGAAAAGAGTTCTGGCTCCTAGCTGTTGTCAAATAATTGTAAAAAAATTTTTTCGGCATCTTAACTATACAAGTGTGATCTGCTGATGGATAGGCGTTAGTTCTAGGTACTTTCTGGGTAGAATGCTATGGGATTTGTATCATTTGATGTGTTCGAAAAGAGTTCTGGCTCCTAGCTGTTGTCAAATAATTGTGAAAAAATTTTATCGGCATCTTAACTATACAAATGTGATCTGCTGATGGATAGGCGTTAGTTCTAGGTACTTTCTGGGTAGAATTCTATGGTATTTGTATTGTTTGATGTATACGAAAAGAGTTCTGGCTCCTAGCTGTTGTCAAATAATTGTAAAAAAAATTTATCGGCATCTTAACTATGCAAGTGTGATCTGCTGATGGATAGGCGTTAGTTCTAGGTACTTTCTGGGTAGAATGCTATGGTATTTGTATTGTTTGATGTATACGAAAAGAGTTCTGGCTCCTAACTGTTGTCAAATAATTGTAAAAAAATTTTATCGGCATCTTAACTATACAAGTGTGATCTGCCGATGGATAGGCGTTAGTTCTAGGTACTTTCTGGGTAGAATGCTATGGTATTTGTATTGTTTGATGTATACGAAAAGAGTTCTGGCTCCTAACTGTCGTCAAATAATTGTAAAAAAATTTTATCGGCATCTTAACTATGCAAGTGTGATCTGCTGATGGATAGGCGTTAGTTCTAGGTACTTTTTGGGTAGAATGCTATGGTATTTGTATTATTTGATTTGTTCGAAAAGAGTTCTGGCTCCTAGCTGTTGTCAAATAATTGTAAAAAAATTTTATCGGCATCTTAACTATGCAAGTGTGATCTGCTGATGGATAGGCGTTAGTTCTAGGTACTTTCTGGGTAGAATGCTATGGCATTTGTATTGTTTGATATATACGAAAAGAGTTCTGGCCCCTAGCTGTTGTCAAATAATTGTAAAAAAAATTTATGGGCATCTTAACTAAACAAGTGTGATCTGCCGATGGATAGGCGTTAGTTCTAGGTACTTTCTGGGTAGAATGCTATGGTATTTGTATTGTTCGATGTATACGAAAAGAGTTCTGGCTCCTAACTGTTGTCAAATAATTGTAAAAAAATTTTATCGGCATCTTAACTATGCAAGTGTTATCTGCTGATGGATAGGCGTTAGTTCTAGGTACTTTTTGGGTAGAATGCTATGGTATTTGTATTATTTGATGTTTTCGAAAAGAGTTCTGGCTCCTAGCTGTTGTCAAATAATTGTAAAAAAATTTTATCGGCATATTAACTATACAAGTGTGATCTGCCGATGGATAGGCGTTAGTTCTAGGTACTTTCTGGGTAGAATGCTATGGTATTTGTATTGTTTGATGTATACGAAAAGAGTTCTGGGTCCTAGCTGTTGTCAAATAATTGTAAAAAAAATTTATCGGCATCTTAACTATGCAAGTGTGATCTGCTGATGGATAGGCGTTAGTTCTAGGTACTTTCTGGGTAGAATGCTATGGTATTTGTATTGTTTGATGTATACGAAATGAGTTCTGGCTCCTAACTGTTGTCAAATAATTGTAAACAAAATTTATCGGCATCTTAATATGCAAGTGTGATCTGCTGATGGATAGGCGTTAGTTCTAGGTACTTTCTGGGTAGAATGCTATGGTATTTGTATTGTTTGATGTATACGAAAAGAGTTCTGGCTCCTAACTATTGTCAAATAATTGTAAAAAAATTTTATCGGCATCTTAACTATGCAAGTGTGATCTGCTGATGGATAGGCGTTAGTTCTAGGTACTTTCTGGGTAGAATGCTATGGTATTTGTATTGTTTGATATATACGAAAAGAGTTCTGGCCCCTAGCTGTTGTCAAATAATTGTAAAAAAAATTTATCGGCATCTTAACTATGCAAGTGTGATCTCCTGATGGATAGGCGTTAGTTCTAGGTTCTTTCTGGGTAGAATGCGATGGTATTTGTATTGTTTGATGTATACGAAAAGAGTTCTGGCTCCTAACTGTTGTCAAATAATTGTAAAAAAATTTTATCGGCATCTTAACTATGCAAGTGTGATCTGCTGATGGATAGGCGTTAGTTCTAGGTACTTTCTGGGTAGAATGCTATGGTATTTGTATTGTTTGATGTATACGAAAAGAGTTCTGGCTCCTAACTGTTGTCAAATAATTGTAAAAAAATGTTATCGGCATTTTAACTATGCAAGTGTGATCTGCTGATGGATAGGCGTTAGTTATAGGAACTTTTTGGGTAGAATGCTATGGTATTTGTATTGTTTGATGTATACGAAAAGAGTTCTGGCTCCTAACTGTTGTCACATAATTGTAAAAAAAATTTATGGGCATCTTAACTAAACAAGTGTGATCTGCCGATGGATAGGCGTTATTTCTAGGTACTTTCTGGGTAGAATGCTATGGTATTTGTATTGTTTGATGTATACGAAAAGAGTTCTGGCTCCTAACTGTTGTCAAATAATTGTAAAAAATTTTTATCGGCATCTTAACTATGCAAGTGTGATCTGCTGATGGATAGGCGTTAGTTCTAGGTACTTTTTGGGTAGAATGCTATGGTATTTGTATTATTTGATGTGTTCGAAAAGAGTTCTGGCTCCTAGCTGTTGTCAAATAATTGTAAAAAAAATTTTTCGGCATCTTAACTATACAAGTGTGATCTGCTGATGGATAGGCGTTAGTTCTAGGTACTTTCTGGGTAGAATGCTATGGGATTTGTATCATTTGATGTGTTCGAAAAGAGTTCTGGCTCCTAGCTGTTGTCAAATAATTGTAAAAAATTTTATCGGCATCTTAACTATACAAATGTGATCTGCTGATGGATAGGCGTTAGTTCTAGGTAGTTTCTGGGTAGAATGCTATGGTATTTGTATTGTTTGATGTATACGAAAAGCGTTCTGGCTCCTAACTATTGTCAAATAATTGTAAAAAAATTTTATCGGCATCTTAACTATACAAGTGTGATCTGCCGATGGATAGGCGTTAGTTCTAGGTACTTTCTGGGTAGAATGCTATGGTATTTGTATTGTTTGATGTATACGAAAAGAGTTCTGGCTCCTAACTGTCGTCAAATAATTGTAAAAAAATTTTATCGGCATCTTAACTATGCAAGTGTGATCTGCTGATGGATAGGCGTTAGTTCTAGGTACTTTTTGGGTAGAATGCTATGGTATTTGTATTATTTGATGTGTTCGAAAAGAGTTCTGGCTCCTAGCTGTTGTCAAATAATTGTAAAAAAAATTTTCGGCATCTTAACTATACAAGTGTGATCTGCTGATGGATAGGCGTTAGTTCTAGGTACTTTCTGGGTAGAATGCTATGGTATTTGTATTATTTGATGTGTTCGAAAAGAGTTCTGGCTCCTAGCTGTTGTCAAATAATTGTAAAAAAAATTTATCGGCATCTTAACTATGCAAGTGTGATCTGCTGATGGATAGGCGTTAGTTCTAGGTACTTTCTGGGTAGAATGCTATGGTATTTGTATTGTTTGATGTATACGAAAAGAGTTCTGGCTCCTAGCTGTTGTCAAATAATTGTAAAAAAAATTTATCGGCATCTTAACTATGCAAGTGTGATCTGCTGATGGATAGGCGTTAGTTCTAGGTACTTTTTGGGTAGAATGCTATGGTATGTGTATTATTTGATGTGTTCGAAAAGAGTTCTGGCTCCTAGCTGTTGTCACATAATTGTAAAAAAATTTTATCGGCATCTTAACTACACAAGTGTGTTCTGCTGATGGATAGGCGTTAGTTCTAGGTACTTTCTGGGTAGAATGCTATGGTATTTATATTGTTTGATGTATACGAAAAGAGTTCTGGCTCCTAGCTGTTGTCAAATAATTGTAAAAAAAATTTATCGGCATCTTAACTATGCAAGTGTGATCTGCTGATGGATAGGCGTTAGTTATAGGTACTTTCTGGGTAGAATGCTATGGTATTTGTATTGTTTGATGTATACGAATAGAGTTCTGGCTCCTAACTGTTGTCAAATAATTGTAAATAAATTTTATCGGCATCTTAACTATGCAAGTGTGATCTGCTGATGGATAGGCGTTAGTTCTAGGTACTTTTTGGGTAGAATGCTATGGTATTTGTATTGTTTGATGTATACGAAAAGAGTTCTGGCTCCTAACTGTTGTCAAATAATTGTAAAAAAATTTTATCGGCATCTTAACTATGCAAGTGTGATCTGCTGATGGATAGGCGTTAGTTCTAGGTACTTTTTGGGTAGAATGCTATGGTATGTGTATTATTTGATGTGTTCGAAAAGAGTTCTGGCTCCTAGCTGTTGTCACATAATTGTAAAAAAATTTTATCGGCATCTTAACTACACAAGTGTGTTCTGCTGATGGATAGGCGTTAGTTCTAGGTACTTTCTGGGTAGAATGCTATGGTATTTATATTGTTTGATGTATACGAAAAGAGTTCTGGCTCCTAGCTGTTGTCAAATAATTGTAAAAAAAATTTATCGGCATCTTAACTATGCAAGTGTGATCTGCTGATGGATAGGCGTTAGTTCTAGGTACTTTCTGGGTAGAATGCTATGGTATTTGTATTGTTTTATGTATACGAAAAGAGTTCTGGCTCCTAACTGTTGTCAAATAATTGTAAAAAAATTGTATCGGCATCTTAACTATGCAAGTGTGATCTGCTGATGGATAGGCGTTAGTTCTAGGTACTTTCTGGGTAGAATGCTATGGTATTTGTATTGTTTGATGTATACGAAAAGAGTTCTGGCTCCTAGCTGTTGTCAAATAATTGTAAAAATTTTTATCGGCATCTTAACTATGCAAGTGTGATCTGCTGATGGATAAGCGTTAGTTCTAGGTACTTTTTGGGTAGAATGCTATGGTATTTGTATTATTTGATGTGTTCGAAAAGAGTTCTGGCGCCTAGCTGTTGTCAAATAATTGTAAAAAAATTTTATCGGCATCTTAACTAGACAAGTGTGATCTGCTGATGGATAGGCGTTAGTTCTAGGTACTTTCTGGGTAGAATGCTATGGTATTTGTATTGTTTGATGTATACGAAAAGAGTTCTGGCTCCTAGCTGTTGTCAAATAATTGTAAAAAAAATTTATCGGAATCTTAACTATGCAAGTGTGATCTGCTGATGGATAGGCGTTAGTTCTAGGTACTTTCTGGGTAGAATGATATGGTATTTGTATTGTTTTATGTATACGAAAAGAGTTCTGGGTCATAACTGTTGTCAAATAATTGTAAAAAAATTTTATCGGCATCTTAGCTATGCAAGTGTGATCTGCTGATGGATAGGCGTTAGTTCTAGGTACTTTTTGGTTAGAATGCTATGGTATTTGTATTATTTGATGTGTTCGAAGAGAGTTCTGGCTCCTAGTTGTTGTCCAATAATTGTAAAAAAAATTTATCGGCATCTTAGCTATACAAGTGTGATCTGCTGATGGATAGGCGTTAGTTCTAGGTACTTTCTGGGTAGAATGCTATGGTATTTGTATTGTTTGATGTATACGAAAAGAGTTCTGGCTCCTAGCTGTTGTCAAATAATTGTAAAAAAATGTTATCGGCATCTTAACTATGCAAGTGTGATCTGCTGATGGATAAGCGTTAGTTCTAGGTACTTTTTGGGTAGAATGCTATGGTATTTGTATTATTTGATGTGTTCGAAAAGAGTTCTGGCGCCTAGCTGTTGTCAAATAATTGTAAAAAAATTTTATCGGCATCTTAACTAGACAAGTGTGATCTGCTGATGGATAGGCGTTAGTTCTAGGTACTTTCTGGGTAGAATGCTATGGTATTTGTATTGTTTGATGTATACGAAAAGAGTTCTGGCTCCTAGCTGTTGTCAAATAATTGTAAAAAAAATTTATCGGCATCTTAACTATGCAAGTGTGATCTGCTGATGGATAGGCGTTAGTTCTAGGTACTTTCTGGGTAGAATGCTATGGTATTTGTATTTTTTGATGTATACGAAAAGAGTTCTGGCTCCTAACTGTTGTCAAATAATTGTAAAAAAAATTTATCGGCATCTTAACTATGCAAGTGTGATCTGCTGATGGATAGGCGTTAGTTCTAGGTACTTTCTGGGTAGCATGCTATGGTATTTGTATTGTTTGATGTATACGAAAAGAGTTCTGGCTCCTAACTGTTGTCAAATAATTGTAAAAAATGTTATCGGCATCTTAACTATGCAAGTGTGATCTGCTGATGGATAGGCGTTAGTTCTAGGTACTTTTTGGGTAGAATGCTATGGTATTTGTATTATTTGATGTTGTCGAAAAGAGTTCTGGCTCCTAGCTGTTGTCAAATAATTGTAAAAAAATTTTATCGGCATATTAACTATACAAGTGTGATCTGCCGATGGATAGGCGTTAGTTCTAGGTACTTTCTGGGTAGAATGCTATGGTATTTGTATTGTTTGATGTATACGAAAAGAGTTCTGGGTCCTAGCTGTTGTCAAATAATTGTAAAAAAAATTTATCGGCATCTTAAATATGCAAGTGTTATCTGCTGATGGATAGGCGTTAGTTCTAGGTACTTTCTGGGTAGAATGCTATGGTATTTGTATTGTTTGATGTATACGAAAAGAGTTCTGGCTCCTAACTGTTGTCAAATAATTGTAAAAAAAATTTATCGGCATCTTAACTATGCAAGTGTGATCTGCTGATGGATAGGCGTAAGTTCTAGGTACTTTCTGGGTAGAATGCTATGGTATTTGTATTGTTTGATGTATACGAAAAGAGTTCTGGCTCCTAACTGTTGTCAAATAATTGTAAAAAAATGTTATCGGCATTTTAACTATGCAAGTGTGATCTGCTGATGGATAGGCGTTAGTTCTAGGAACTTTTTGGGTAGAATGCTATGGTATTTGTATTGTTTGATGTATACGAAAAGAGTTCTGGCTCCTAACTGTTGTCACATAATTGTAAAAAAAATTTATGGGCATCTTAACTAAACAAGTGTGATCTGCCTATGGATAGGCGTTATTTCTAGGTACTTTCTGGGTAGAATGCTATGGTATTTGTATTGTTTGATGTATACGAAAAGAGTTCTGGCTCCTAACTGTTGTCAAATAATTGTAAAAAAATTTTATCGGCATCTTAACTATGCAAGTGTGATCTGCTGATGGATAGGCGTTAGTTCTAGGTACTTTTTGGGTAGAATGCTATGGTATTTGTATTATTTGATGTGGTCGAAAAGAGTTCTGGCTCCTAGCTGTTGTCAAATAATTGTAAAAAAAAATTTTCGGCATCTTAACTATACAAGTGTGATCTGCTGATGGATAGGCGTTAGTTCTAGGTACTTTCTGGGTAGAATGCTATGGGATTTGTATCATTTGATGTGTTCGAAAAGAGTTCTGGCTCCTAGCTGTTGTCAAATAATTGTAAAAAAATTTTATCGGCATCTTAACTATACAAATGTGATCTGCTGATGGATAGGCGTTAGTTCTAGGTACTTTCTGGGTAGAATTCTATGGTATTTGTATTGTTTGATGTATACGAAAAGAGTTCTGGCTCCTAGCTGTTGTCAAATAATTGTAAAAAAAATTTATCGGCATCTTAACTATGCAAGTGTGATCTGCTGATGGATAGGCGTTAGTTCTAGGTACTTTCTGGGTAGAATGCTATGGTATTTGTATTGTTTGATGTATACGAAAAGAGTTCTGGCTCCTAACTGTTGTCAAATAATTGTAAAAAAATTTTATCGGCATCTTAACTATACAAGTGTGATCTGCCGATGGATAGGCGTTAGTTCTAGGTACTTTCTGGGTAGAATGCTATGGTATTTGTATTGTTTGATGTATACGAAAAGAGTTCTGGCTCCTAACTGTCGTCAAATAATTGTAAAAAAATTTTATCGGCATCTTAACTATGCAAGTGTGATCTGCTGATGGATAGGCGTTAGTTCTAGGTACTTTTTGGGTAGAATGCTATGGTATTTGTATTATTTGATGTGTTCGAAAAGAGTTCTGGCTCCTAGCTGTTGTCAAATAATTGTAAAAAAATTTTATCGGCATCTTAACTATGCAAGTGTGATCTGCTGATGGATAGGCGTTAGTTCTAGGTACTTTCTGGGTAGAATGCTATGGCATTTGTATTGTTTGATATATACGAAAAGAGTTCTGGCCCCTAGCTGTTGTCAAATAATTGTAAAAAAAATTTATGGGCATCTTAACTAAACAAGTGTGATCTGCCGATGGATAGGCGTTAGTTCTAGGTACTTTCTGGGTAGAATGCTATGGTATTTGTATTGTTTGATGTATACGAAAAGAGTTCTGGCTCCTAACTGTTGTCAAATAATTGTAAAAAAATTTTATCGGCATCTTAACTATGCAAGTGTGATCTGCTGATGGATAGGCGTTAGTTCTAGGTACTTTTTGGGTAGAATGCTATGGTATTTGTATTATTTGATGTGTTCGAAAAGAGTTCTGGCTCCTAGCTGTTGTCAAATAATTGTAAAAAAATTTTATCGGCATATTAACTATACAAGTGTGATCTGCCGATGGATAGGCGTTAGTTCTAGGTACTTTCTGGGTAGAATGCTATGGTATTTGTATTGTTTGATGTATACGAAAAGAGTTCTGGGTCCTAGCTGTTGTCAAATAATTGTAAAAAAAATTTATCGGCATCTTAACTATGCAAGTGTGATCTGCTGATGGATAGGCGTTAGTTCTAGGTACTTTCTGGGTAGAATGCTATGGTATTTGTATTGTTTGATGTATACGAAATGAGTTCTGGCTCCTAACTGTTGTCAAATAATTGTAAACAAAATTTATCGGCATCTTAACTATGCAAGTGTGATCTGCTGATGGATAGGCGTTAGTTCTAGGTACTTTCTGGGTAGAATGCTATGGTATTTGTATTGTTTGATGTATACGAAAAGAGTTCTGGCTCCTAACTATTGTCAAATAATTGTAAAAAAATTTTATCGGCATCTTAACTATGCAAGTGTGATCTGCTGATGGATAGGCGTTAGTTCTAGGTACTTTCTGGGTAGAATGCTATGGTATTTGTATTGTTTGATATATACGAAAAGAGTTCTGGCCCCTAGCTGTTGTCAAATAATTGTAAAAAAAATTTATCGGCATCTTAACTATGCAAGTGTGATCTCCTGATGGATAGGCGTTAGTTCTAGGTTCTTTCTGGGTAGAATGCGATGGTATTTGTATTGTTTGACGTATACGAAAAGAGTTCTGGCTCCTAACTGTTGTCAAATAATTGTAAAAAAATTTTATCGGCATCTTAACTATGCAAGTGTGATCTGCTGATGGATAGGCGTTAGTTCTAGGTACTTTCTGGGTAGAATGCTATGGTATTTGTATTGTTTGATGTATACGAAAAGAGTTCTGGCTCCTAACTGTTGTCAAATAATTGTAAAAAAATGTTATCGGCATTTTAACTATGCAAGTGTGATCTGCTGATGG
Source organism: Ophion ventricosus (assembly GCA_963932345.1). Lineage (NCBI taxonomy): Eukaryota > Metazoa > Arthropoda > Insecta > Hymenoptera > Ichneumonidae > Ophion > Ophion ventricosus. The sequence continues at coordinate 6,078,198 of OZ010715.1, read as the reverse complement.
ATAGGCGTTAGTTATAGGAACTTTTTGGGTAGAATGCTATGGTATTTGTATTGTTTGATGTATACGAAAAGAGTTCTGGCTCCTAACTGTTGTCACATAATTGTAAAAAAAATTTATGGGCATCTTAACTAAACAAGTGTGATCTGCCGATGGATAGGCGTTATTTCTAGGTACTTTCTGGGTAGAATGCTATGGTATTTGTATTGTTTGATGTATACGAAAAGAGTTCTGGCTCCTAACTGTTGTCAAATAATTGTAAAAAATTTTTATCGGCATCTTAACTATGCAAGTGTGATCTGCTGATGGATAGGCGTTAGTTCTAGGTACTTTTTGGGTAGAATGCTATGGTATTTGTATTATTTGATGTGTTCGAAAAGAGTTCTGGCTCCTAGCTGTTGTCAAATAATTGTAAAAAAAATTTTTCGGCATCTTAACTATACAAGTGTGATCTGCTGATGGATAGGCGTTAGTTCTAGGTACTTTCTGGGTAGAATGCTATGGGATTTGTATCATTTGATGTGTTCGAAAAGAGTTCTGGCTCCTAGCTGTTGTCAAATAATTGTAAAAAATTTTATCGGCATCTTAACTATACAAATGTGATCTGCTGATGGATAGGCGTTAGTTCTAGGTACTTTCTGGGTAGAATTCTATGGTATTTGTATTCTTTGATGTATACGAAAAGAGTTCTGGCTCCTAGCTGTTGTCAAATAATTGTAAAAAAAATTTATCGGCATCTTAACTATGCAAGTGTGATCTGCTGATGGATAGGCGTTAGTTCTAGGTAGTTTCTGGGTAGAATGCTATGGTATTTGTATTGTTTGATGTATACGAAAAGCGTTCTGGCTCCTAACTGTCGTCAAATAATTGTAAAAAATTTTTATCGGCATCTTAACTATGCAAGTGTGATCTGCTGATGGATAGGCGTTAGTTCTAGGTACTTTTTGGGTAGAATGCTATGGTATTTGTATTATTTGATGTGTTCGAAAAGAGTTCTGGCTCCTAGCTGTTGTCAAATAATTGTAAAAAAAATTTTCGGCATCTTAACTATACAAGTGTGATCTGCTGATGGATAGGCGTTAGTTCTAGGTACTTTCTGGGTAGAATGCTATGGTATTTGTATTATTTGATGTGTTCGAAAAGAGTTCTGGCTCCTAGCTGTTGTCAAATAATTGTAAAAAAAATTTATCGGCATCTTAACTATGCAAGTGTGATCTGCTGATGGATAGGCGTTAGTTCTAGGTACTTTCTGGGTAGAATGCTATGGTATTTGTATTGTTTGATGTATACGAAAAGAGTTCTGGCTCCTAGCTGTTGTCAAATGATTGTAAAAAAAATTTATCGGCATCTTAACTATGCAAGTGTGATCTGCTGATGGATAGGCGTTAGTTCTAGGTACTTTTTGGGTAGAATGCTATGGTATGTGTATTATTTGATGTGTTCGAAAAGAGTTCTGGCTCCTAGCTGTTGTCACATAATTGTAAAAAAATTTTATCGGCATCTTAACTACACAAGTGTGTTCTGCTGATGGATAGGCGTTAGTTCTAGGTACTTTCTGGGTAGAATGCTATGGTATTTATATTGTTTGATGTATACGAAAAGAGTTCTGGCTCCTAGCTGTTGTCAAATAATTGTAAAAAAAATTTATCGGCATCTTAACTATGCAAGTGTGATCTGCTGATGGATAGGCGTTAGTTATAGGTACTTTCTGGGTAGAATGCTATGGTATTTGTATTGTTTGATGTATACGAATAGAGTTCTGGCTCCTAACTGTTGTCAAATAATTGTAAATAAATTTTATCGGCATCTTAACTATGCAAGTGTGATCTGCTGATGGATAGGCGTTAGTTCTAGGTACTTTTTGGGTAGAATGCTATGGTATTTGTATTGTTTGATGTATACGAAAAGAGTTCTGGCTCCTAACTGTTGTCAAATAATTGTAAAAAAATTTTATCGGCATCTTAACTATGCAAGTGTGATCTGCTGATGGATAGGCGTTAGTTCTAGGTACTTTTTGGGTAGAATGCTATGGTATTTGTACCATTTAAAAAAAAAAAAAAAAATTAAAATAATTTAAAATAAATTAAAATAAAAAAAATAAACAGATAACCTTCATAATCATTGCTTTTACCTTTGTTTGTTAACAAATGCGCCTGTGATCGTTCTCCGAGCGTCGTGATAGATATTGACGCAAAATGACCGAAAGTAAGGTAAAAGCAGCGGAAACCTCCGTGCCGTCGTATCAGGAATGTCCCATCGAATCCCCCAAAACCTTCATCATCATTGCTTTTATCTTTGTTTGTTAACAAATGCGCCTATAATCGTCCTCCGAGCGTCGTGATAGATCTTGACGCAAAATGACCGAAAGTAAGGTAAAAGCAAAGAAAACCTCGGAGCCGTCATATCAGGAATGTCCCAACGAATCCCCCAAAACCTTCATCATCATTGCTTTTACCTTTGTTTATTAACAAATGCGCCTATAATCGTCCTCCGAGCGTCGCGATAGATCTTGACGCAAAATGACCAAAAGTAAGGTAAAAGCAGAGAAAACCTCGGAGCCGTCATATCAGGAATGTGCCAACGAATCACCCAAAACCTTCATAATTATTGCTTTTACCTTTGTTTGTTAACAAATGCGCCTGTCATCGTCCTCCGAGCGTCGTGATAGATATTGACGCAAAATGACCGAAAGTAAGGTAAAAGCAGAGGAAACGTCCGTGCCGTCGTATCAGGAATGGCCCATCGAATCCCCCAAAACCTTCATCAGCATTGCTTTTACCTTTGTTTATTAACAAATGCGCCTATAATCGTCCTCCGAGCGTCGTGATAGATCTTGACGTAAAATGACTGACAGTAAGGTAAAAGCAGAGAAAACCTCGGAGCCGTCGTATCAGGAATGTCCCCACGAATCACCCAAAACCTTCATAATCATTGCTTTTACCTATGTTTGTTAACAAATGCGCCTGCAATCGTCCTCCGAGCGTCGTGATAGATCTTGACGCAAAATGACCAAAAGTAAGGTAAAAGCAGAGAAAACATCGGAGCCGTCATATCAGGACTGTCCCAACGAATCACCCAAAACCTTCATAATCATTGCTTTTACCTTTGTTTGTTAACAAATGCGCCTGCAATCGTCCTCCGAGCGTCGTGATAGATATTGACGCAAAATGACCGAAAGTAAGGTAAAAGCAGAGGAAACCTCCGTGCCGTCGTATCAGGAATGTCCCATCGAATCCCCCAAAACCTTCGTAAACATTGCTTTTACTTTTGTTTGTAAACAAATCCGCCTGCAATCGTCCTCCGAGCGTTGTGATAGATTTTCACGCAAAATGACCGAAAGTAAGGTAAAAGCAGAGGAAACCTCCGTGCCGTCGTATCAGGAATGTCCCATCGAATCCCCCAAAACCTTCATCATCATTGCTTTTATCTTTGTTTGTTAACAAATGCGCCTATAACCGTCCTCCGAGCGTCGTGATAGATCTTGACGCAAAATGACCGAAAGTAAGGTAAAAGCAGAGAAAACCTCCGTGCCTTCGTATCAGGAATGTCCCATCGAATCCCCCAAAACGTTCATCAGCATTGCTTTTACCTTTGTTTATTAACAAATGCGCCTATAATCGTCCTCCGAGCATCGTGATAGATCTTGACGTAAAATGACTGACTGTAAGGTAAAAGCAGAGAAAACCTCGGAGCCGCCATATCAGGAATGTCCCCACGAATCACCCAAAGCCTTCATAATCATTGCTTTTACCTTTGTTTGTTAACAAATGCGCCTGCAATCGTCCTCCGAGCGCTGTGATAGATATTGACGCAAAATGACCGAAAGTAAGGTAAAAGCAGAGAAAACCTCCGTGCCGTCGTATCAGGAATGTCCCCACGAATCACCCAAAACCTTCATAATCATTGCTTTTACCTTTGTTTGTTAACAAATGCGCCTGCAATCGTCCTCCGAGCGTCGTGATAGATCTTGACGCAAAATGACCGAAAGTAAGGTAAAAGCAAAGAAAACCTCGGAGCCGTCATATCAGGAATGTCCCAACGAATCACCCAAAACCTTCATAATCGTTGCTTTTACCTTTGTTTTTTAACAAATACGCCTGTAATCGTCCTCCGAGCGTCGTGATAGATATTGACGCTAAATGACCGAAAGTAAGGTAAAAGTAGAGAAAACCTCCGTGCCGTCGTATCAGGAATGTCCCATCGAATCCCCCAAAACCTTCATCATCATTGCTTTTACCTTTGTTTATTAACAAATGCGCCTATAATCGTCCTCCGAGCGTCGCGATAGATCTTGACGCAAAATGACCAAAAGTAAGGTAAAAGCAGAGAAAACCTCGGAGCCGTCGTATCAGGAATGTCCCCACGAATCACCCAAAACCTTCATAATCATTGCTTTTACCTTTGTTTGTTAACAAATGCGCCTGCAATCGTCCTCCGAGCGTCGTGATAGATATTGACGCAAAATGACCGAAAGTAAGGTAAAAGCGAAGGACAACTCGAGCCAATAATATCCGGAATATCTAAACAAGTACCCCAGAACCATCACGAGTATTGCTTTTATCTTTGTTTTTTTATTAATAAGTGCGCCTGTTATCGTCCTCGAAGCACCGCTTTTATCGTAAAAAGCGGCGAAAAGCTCCGGGCCTCCGTATCAGGAATTTTCGATGGAGGACCGCGGTACCATCACGTGCACCGCATTTGTCTTCTTTTATTAACAAAAACGCTTATTATTGTTTTCGCTTCATCGTTCAACTTCTAGACACAGTACGACCGTATTCAAGATAATAGCCGAGGAGAGCCTCGGATCATTGTTTCGGGAATAACGGATTTACGCCTCCAGAACCATGGCCAACATCGATTCAATCTTTGTTGCGTAAACACAGATAAAATAAGGGTTTCAAATAAAGGCACTGTCAATTTGTCCGAAAAAATTACCAAAGTGCGATTTTTTCGATGTTCGAGACTTTTCAAATAATGATTAAAAGGCAAATTTTCCCAGAACGTTGATGTGTTTCCATTTTCGTCTTCTGAAAGAAAAAAAGACAAAGACTCGTACTGTAATTTTTTATTTGACCCGAAATATTGAACCGCGCGTAAAATAAAAATCATAGCAGACGATACATGAACCGTCAAATCGGCTCGCCTGTCCCGAATCTCGAACTTGCACAACCAAAATGGCTAAACATGATAGCAGGCGATATACGAAACGTCAAACCACGCGTCAAACAGTCCGTTTCCGCAGACGTTCGACGCGCGCGCTCCGCATTTGCGTACCCAAGATGGCAGAAATTCATCGCAGGCGCTACGCGAAATGTCAAATCACGCGTCAAACTTTGCGTTTCGGCGGAAGGTTGACGCGTGCGCTCTGAATTTGCATATCCAAGATGGCAAAAGATATCAGCTGACAAACCCGAAACGTCAAACAACGCGTCAAACGATACGTTTCGGCCGAACCTCGGAGCGCGCTCTCTGAACCTGCGTTCAGTGCGCGCGCGAAACGTGGGATGAATCCATGGTACGCACACGCGCGCGTGCACTCATGCAACCTCATGTGTGCACACGCTCACACAACACTCGCATTAATGAATATTAGAAAAATAATAATATGCGTAGTAGGAAAAAATCAATATTTTTACCCTAAATTACGTTAAAGTCTATTGTTCCAATTGTTTTCTCCAAAATTTAAGACAAATCGCAAATTATTTAAAATATTATTTGCAGAGTATGGACTGCTCGAACATTTTCGAAATTGACAATATTCTCTGCAATGCCCTCGGATGGCGACAAATTCAGATCCCTTAGTTTATCCGCGTGTCATGGGAATCTCAATTAACTTCTTGCGATTGCCGAACATTCGGAAGTTGCAGCTGTGACGTTAGACTAGCACTTCCTATAGCACGATCGCGTCTGATTTTAATCGCTTGTTTCACTACTTTCATCCTGTCTTATCCACTTTTAGTCGTATCTTTGATAATTTTTTTCACCGTGATGGCTGGCACAATTTAAGTTTTTCGGGGGTGTTTTGTTTTTGGAATTTAAAAAACTTCATTCTCATGTGCTCGGAATGCATTTTCCCTTTCTTTTCGGAATGCCTTATTTTTTCTGGCACACATTATTGAAGAGAAAAATCTGCCATATTTTTTTTCGAAGAGGGCTTGAAAAACCATTAAGAATCATATTTTTTCCGTGCCCAAAATCCTCGCGCAAGACCCTTAAAAAAAGCATGGCCACATTATAAAAGTCACCCTGTATATAACTGTTTACAGCTGATCGTAACCGAATTAAATCAGCAATTCCAAATTATTTCTAATAATAAATTACGACATATAATTCAGGTTGAGTGTGTATGCGTGAAGTTTTCATCGCTCAAAGATTTTTGCGATAAAGGAAACTTTCTTACATTTTGTTTTGTTTCAACGATTAATAAACCATCATTTGACTACCACGTAGCGAGACTCCTACCTTAAGAATTCACTGTCGTCGTGCTTTAATTAACGCTACCTACACCAGATCCTTACAAAAACACTTGGTGATCTGGCTGCCTGAAGTTATCCCTGCTTTCACTTTGTCGAAATCTTAACTTTGGAGCATCTGAAAACAGAAAGTGGAGTATTTTATTATAAAGTAGAGTTGTAGTTATGACCCCTACTAAAAACTTTCACCTCCGATTAAAAGAAAACAAAATGGCGCACTTTTGAATTTTTCGACTGTTTTTTTACAACTTAAATTGTTTCAAAATAAGATAAAATAGTAATGAATATTTATACCGTTAGTAGGGATCAAAGAGATACATGCATAGAATAATTCCTGTAAATCTGAAAAGGAGACGGCACGACCGTGGGGTCGGGGATTTGGCCGAATTTTTTTGTGGTGAAAGAGGACCCCTAGCACCTCACGTGGTTAAAGTAGTAGGACGCACTTACTCGGAAAATTCCGAGAAAAATCGATTCAAAGTTTCTTAGGCGCCTTATGAGTTTAAAATGTCAGGCACTTGTTGAGCCGCCGTCTAGTCTAGACAGTTAGGGCTCGGTCTTTTGCGCCGGAGGTCTCGCGTTCGATTCCTCCTTCGGATATTATTTTTTTTTTCTTTCTTTTTTTTTTGTTATCCCAACAATTATTCAAAACGTTTCTCATCCCTACATTATTTTTTTTAATTTATTTAAATTATTTTTTTTTAATTTTTTTTTTTTTCCAATAAAACAATTCATAACGGTGGGTTTTTTATTTTTCATTGTAAAGTATACGAAGAGGAACATTGGGTTTTTAATGAGAATAAAAAAGTCGATTAGGAAAAATTCAATTTTTATTCATATAATAATTATATACAAAAACCGCAGTGGTAATTATCGTAGAAACAAACAAAGCAATAATTTTTGCGACATCTTGCGCAACATATAAAAGCGGATTTTTTACAATCGCAGGGAGTTTGCAATACACCCGTACAAAAACATGCCCCATTAACATTCATGAAAATGTTTCTAGTAACTGATAACTTTGAGGCAAACCAGGCGTATTGAATCATGTCTCGGAATATTGGTGACGATAATTGATGGTGAATTATTGAATGGATTTTTATACAATCTTCCCGGGAACTAATTTCACGATTCTGCTCTAACAATTCGCTGCAATTTTGCAAGCGCTTTATGAAATTTTTAACTTGTCTGTAAAAGTAAACGTCACAAGGTTGCACCAAGGGAGTGCATTTTGGAGGAATTACTTTTACAGAGCAAGTTGGCATATTTTCGTCATCTTGGAAGATTTCATCATACATCTCTGGATTTGTTTGACCCCCCCCCCCCCCCCCCCCAAGAGTCAATGAGAAGTAAAAATTTATTCTCCCCGACGTAAGTTTTTAAACATTTCTGGAGAAAATCCGTGTATAAGGCTGTTATTAGTTTTCCGGACTTCGATGATGTTGCAATGACGTTCGTATATGTATTGGCATAGCCATCTACTCATTTTTGAATACGAGGTCCGAAATGACCGGTCGCCTCTTGCAAACATACGAAGACATGTGGGAGCAGTTTTCCGGATAATGTTATGGAATATTGTGCGGTGTACGAATGCGTCACTTTATTCAAATCCGACTTTTTGACGAAAACTGTTTTACTCCCTTTTTGAGTGAGTGTCCTGTTGAAAACAGATTGATATTGACATCCTGAAAAAAAAATAGTATTTTTAATATTAAAAAATATTCGAATATGTATGTAGAAAACTTTTTATATAATTAATTTTAAATTTATACATTTTGCATCGGTAAAAACATTTTGTACGCAAAAAACTTGTATTCACCTGTTTGGTCAGTATTTATAACATAATCCTCATGGTATTGAGGTATTAAGCGGCACGACTGTCGGTTTTTCGAAACCAGTTTCGTGATTTTCCGTTGAGAAATTTTGTGTTTCTGTTTGAATGCCGTGACCCATCGATCAGACGTCTTGAAATTGAAATCGATGAATTGTGCAGCAGCAGCCAACGCCCATTGTTGTAAATTTCTTGTCATGACTTGCTGATATTGCTTTCTTGCTTCCACAAAACGGTCGTAGGTCCACGAATCTATCGCCTCAAATTTTTCCAATCTCGTTCCACCACTTTTAATATCATTCTCCCATTGTGAAAGATATTCTTTTCTCTTCAAGCGGCTGCATCCTTTTTTTTGCAATATCGCCAAAGACCACGTGGGATGCGCTTTAGCAATGACTTTGACTTTGTAGGCGATGGGAATCATTTCACTTTTATTTTTTTTCGGTTCCGGTTCGTACTCGTCTGGAGAAGAATCAAGTTGGGGCACTTCGAACTGTAGTTCTTCGCAATCCTCATGAGCGTGAATTAATTCCTCTTCAATTATGAATTTTTTTTCACCCAAAAGTTCCAATGTATTATTATAAAGTTCTCCGGCCAATAACATAGCATCGTGAGATATTTCTTCCGAAGGTGTCGATGCAATTAAATTATTTTCCGTCAACAGCTTTTCATAATAAACTACTGCGTCCTTCAATCGCGATTTTGATTTATCACTGTACATGGATTCTTCAGGAATTTCCTCTCCTATTCCAGAAGAGCCAGCAACTTCTTCAGTCGACATTTTTAACTTCGAATTGTAAGAGAACTTTGAAATTTAACAAGAAGAAATAGGCACGTCCGTTCACGACGAAATCGAAAAATGAACTGCTGTTCAATTCTCACAGACTCACGCACAGTCCTACGCGTAGATGTCCGTTATAATCCTAAGGGGACCCCAGGTCAAAATTCTTTAGACCCTTACAAGGCCATAAAACCAAATAGAACAACGAGCACGAATATTTTTCAGTGAACCAAAAACTTTACGTTCTTGAGCTAAAATAAATTTTAAAAAATAATGTAGGGATGAGAAACGTTTAGAATAATTGTTGGGATAACAAAAAAAAAAGAAAAAAAAATAACATCCGAAGGAGGAATCGAACGCGAGACCTCCGGCGCAAAAGACCGAGTCCTAACCGTCTAGACTAGACGGCGGCTCGACAAGTGACTGACATTTTAAACTCATAAGGCGCCTAAGAAACTTTGAACCGATTTTTCTCGGAATTTTCCGAGTAATGCGTCCTACTACTTTAACCACGTGAGGTGCTAGGGGTCCTCTTTCACCACAAAAAAATTCGGCCAAATCTCCGACCCCACGGTCGTGCCGTCTCCTTGTGAACCCAAGCGGTGCAATAGTTTTTTCAAAATCATCTCGACAAGGTCGAAAAACGTTGTTTTGAGAAAAACGCGTTTAAAGTTTCTCTTGTAAAAATGTACATAAAACTTTAAATAAGACCTCTTACCCTCAATCAGTGATGCCATTATTCCTTCAGCTTCTTCAAAAGCTTCAATTTTTTGGGATTTTTTGTTTCGGATCTCTGTTCTGCGAGTTTTGGACGCTCGACACGGCGGTTGTGCGCTGAGCGTGCAGAGACGGTTCTATTGTATCACTCTTTTTAGCCCCTTATCGGTCACTCCGACCCAAATAACGTTCTCTACCGTATTTCTACAGGTATATATACTACTCCAAAGAATTAAAGGAACAGAACATTTCTTCCCTTTTTTTAGTGTTTTTTGAAGCGCTGTATCTCTGTGAAAAATGGTCCTATCGAAATGAAAAAAAAAATGCATTTTGAAGGTCCAAGTCCCTAGTTTTAAGATCTTTACGCAACTTTTTTTGTGAGCTACGATTATCTCACATTCATGAGAAATAGCGCGAGACAAAAATTTTTACTTTTTTTTGTTTTTTTTTAACGGTCCACGGGCTCGGGAAATTTTTTTCTGTTGAATCAATGCATAGATCAGTTAGCTTGTATATTCAGTTACAATTCCATTTTTTGTCACTCTCTCTAAATCAATTTTTTGCCGACAAGTGGTCTCGGTCAGACGATAACCGAGTTTATAGCGATGCGCTTTTACAGGATGGTAGGTGGGTAGGTACTGATGTTCCTTGAAAAACACCAGCTTCCAACTCGGCCTCAATTTTGAGAAAAACGAGTTTGAAGTTATTCAGCTCTTTATATGCTTTGCGAGTATCAAAATGATCGCAGCAGCTGGCAGTCGAGCGGTCAGCGACCCTGACTACCGCGTGGAGGTCTCGAGTTCGAGTCCCCTCGATGCTACTTTTTTTCAATTTTTAATACGTTCGCTAATTTTTTTTAACCTTTTTTATGATATGTACATTTTTCGAAATGTGGTTGCTTGGGTTAAATTATTTTTAAATAATGAACTTATACGTGTATAAACAGGGCTTTTATTGTTTTATTATAATGCAAATACAAAAACAAATGAATGTTATGTGAGATATCCGATATCCCTTTGTGAGATATCCGATTTTGAATGAAAAAGGATCCTTTTGTCTTTCGTCATCGGTATCTCAGCAACCAATAATCGCACAGGAAAGTAAGGGGAAAATTTGAAAAGTTGAATACATTTCCTACAAGACCCTTTCATTAATTTTTGATAAACAATTTTTTTCCATCCGTAACATCAATCTGAAAAAAGTACAAAAAAATGACTTTCTGGTGCATCAATACATCTACCACTACTTTACAAATATTCATGGAAAGACTAACGTTGCCAGATTTTTTTCAGCTTAATGCACCCCTAAGTGCCCAGTAAATTTTCAAATTGATCCATCGAACCGTTTTTCCGGACCGATTGATCAAAGTTTTACAAAACAATTAGAGGAACAAGTGTATCGGTCCTAAACATCGTGTAATCATCATCAAAATGAAAAGAAAATTTTTTTCCGCCTTTTTTTTACAACTTTGCTCTAGTTACTCGTTAAATTTAAAACAAAGAAAAATTCGAAAAAACATAATATTTATTTTTATTTATTTTTATCTGTAAAACATTTCAGGAAACAATAGTGACCCATATTAAACACTATTCGACCTTTGCGTACCATAATTTCACTCATCTTCAATTGCATTAATTAAAAGTTGATACATGCAAGCTGTATTCACTACTCTATCTGAGAACATTTATGCGATTAAATCTCGATATTTTCTGCGATGGTTATTAGGGTTACAAAAAATAGTTTTTTTTTCCAAAACTCATCTTTTGTTCAGAAGAAAATATGAGTCAGTATTGTTTCGTGAAATGGTTTACAAATTAAAAAAAAATCAACTTTTTTTTAATTTTTAGAATTTTTTTCTTGAATTTAACAAATAACTTGTGCAAAGTTGTGAAAAAAGTCTAAAAAAATCGTCTTTGTATTTTGATGATGACGGCACAGTTCCTTTAATTATTTCGTAAAACTTTGATCAATTGGTCCGGAAAAACGGTTCGATGGATCAATTTGAAAATTTACAGGGCTATTGGGGGTACATTAAGCTGATAAAAACCTGGCAACGTTAGGCTTTCCATAAATATTTGTAAAGTAGTGATAGATTTACTGAAACAGCAGAAAAAGTCATTTTTTTCTACTTCTTTCAAATCGATGTTAAGAGTGGAAAAACATTGTTTCTCAAAAATAAATGAGAGCGTCTTATAGGAAATGTATTCAAGTTTTCAAAACTGTCCCTTAATTCCCTATGCGATCATTGGTTGCTGAGATATCGATGATCAAAGACAAAATGATCCTTTTTCATTCAAAGTCCGATATCTCAGCCGAAAATTGACGTAGAGAGACTGACGAAAAATGAAATTGTAGCTGAATGAACAAGCTTACTGACCTATACATTGATTGAACTTCAAAAAAATTTTCCCGAGCCCGTGGTCCCTTGAATAAAAAGCAAAAGATGTTGAAAATTTTTATCTCCTGCTATTTCTTATGATTGCGAGATAAGTTTTTTTTATCTCGATACGACCATTTTTCACAGAGATACAGCGCTCCAAAAATATTTAAAAAAAGGGAACAATTGTACTGTTCCTTTAAATCTTTGAAGTAGTGTAGTATACGAAACTGATGTTTTTAGAAAGTCGAAAATTTCCGAAAATAGCCTGATACTGATCCCTTAAGTGATCTGGTCGCCTCCACTATTAATAATCGCCTGGCATCTTCGAGGCATAGTTTCCTCTAATTTTTATGGCATAATCTGGTGATAATGACCTCCATACGAGTCGAATCTGTCGGAATAATTTCTTGACGCCCTAGATGTTTGGTTTTAATTGGTGTGCGTAGACCAGATATGGTAGATGGGAGAACGTGCGGTCCAAACTTTCGTTCCAAACGTAACCGAAACTTATTTTTAGTCAGAATAATATCCGATAGTGAAGTGACAAGTTCGGAGTAAAGGCTCGAAGCGTAAAGCCCGAAAGAATATATAAAGGAATATTGGCTTATAAAACGTAAATGCATTGGTATGTTTAGACTCAAGAACGAAATGTTCGCTCGACTTCTCGGTCTCGCCGGAATGTTTCAGTTGGAAAATTCGGAGGCCTTAGCGTTGCCCATTCACAGACTGATGCGTGAGGATATCTTTATACGCGCCGAATTGTCACAATTTGTGGATGAGACGTTGAGGCCAAAGGAAAATTGCGCTAGGATGCGGTAAGCTTGAAGAATAGTAAGGAATCATAGGGTGAACTGACCAGTGAATTGACGAAGAACGACACTATAGGATTCAGATGTGAAATGAAAATATTATACAAACAAATTGTTTAATTGCTATAGGTAACAAAATATATTATTCTGATAGTAAAAAGAAATATTCGAAGTAATTGCAACAAATAATGTTGGGAGAATTGATAAATAAGTAGCAAAAAATGACTGAATCGCCTGTGAATGGACGAAATTACCAGTAGGGGTGATCGAGGAGAGTTGGGACAATGTTTACTTTAACTAGCATATTTCAGTAAAAAAAGTCCTATATCTATGAACTCTATGACTTAACATAGCTATTTCTATACTCTATTCGAAACAAAGGTAAGTTGTGACACCTATGTATTCGGTGATTATGAGGAAAGAAATTTAATTTAAACGTTGCTGTTGGTGAATAAAAGAAACATTTATATTAATAATGAATAATTATATATTTGTTTTACCTTAATCAACCTTTGGTATGTAATTATAACCAACAATAACTACCTATTTATTTTAACACTAATTAGACTCGTTTAATCATCCTTTGGCACATCATTACGAACTTAAATAACATTTAATGTTTATTATCAACATAAGAAGTATTATTTATCTTATAACAATAATAAAATATGGCCTTTGTATGAGATCAATCGAATTAAAATCAAATAGAAAATCAAGTTCCGTCCGAAATCTAGTCCGACAAGCAATTATGATAAATATATCGACACTCTCCTCCAGTGCAAGCTTCATGTTACCATCCCTTGCATTCGATGCACTAAATCCACTTCTCTTTTGATTGGATACTGTCAAAGGGCTCGAAGAAACTCAAGTAGAAACAATTATGTTCTGCATCTTCGTCCTCTTCGTCATCGATGTTATTTTTATTTTTAGTCTTCTTCGGTCACACCACAAAACATTATTGTCAGGAAAAAAAACAATATAGGAGAGTTGTGACAAGCTGTCACAATTCTCATAAAACTTCCTCAAAAAACTACCGAAGTTTGTTTCGACAATGAGACAGAAAATTAAATTTGGTGCAAACTAAAGAAACGAATGGAATTATTTTCATGACAACATTTTATGAAATGTACATCGTCAATCCTCAACAGTAATTCATTTTACAATTTTCAGCAGATGAGCTAAATTTTTCACTCTCCTTTGAGAATTATCAGAACAGAGCCCATATTTTCATTCACCGAAAAGAGATTAGTATGCAACATCAGTGAATAAACATGTCTAATTCTGACCTGTTATTACGAATTTGTTTTAAAGTTGCGGCAAAAATCAAAGATTGATTCTATCTTAAATAATGAAAGTAGTACTCGACCCTTACAACTCATAAAAACTTTTTTTTTCGCTTTCTGAATATCTACTGTGCACAGACGTAGCCTAACTAAGTTGCACGGTGTGCAAGTAACACAGGCTAGCAAAATTCCGTGTGATGTCATAATTTGATATTAAACTAAAACAGGTGTTAACAGCACCTGTGATTTTTTGCTAAATTATAGAAATTGGAGTTTTTATTGACAATTCATATTCTTGACTTATCTATACATATAAAAGAATTGCCTGACTGTCCGACTAACTGACTGACTGAAATATAGATAACGCACAGCCTAAACCACTGAATATAGAAACATGAAGTTTGGACGATCTGTTCCTTAGAAGGTATAGAGGTGCACTATAAAAGGATTTTTCGAAAATAAATTCTTAAGGTATTCCTTTCGCAGAGGGCCACTTTTGCGGGCGCATAAGCCAGGGCCCTTTTGAATCATTAGTAGATTACAGTTGCGCTTGATAAAAATAAGTTACAATCAATTATTATACATTTAGACATTTCCACATGTTCTTTGACAAGTCGCGGTTACGAAAATTCTTCTACTAGTCACATTTTTCTACGTTTTATCATGAATATTTTCTTTAAACATTCCGTGACGCTCTGTTTCTATTGTCGTTACGGAATCTACAGAATTTTTACATGCTTAGAGCAGTTCGTATCAGACATCTAAAATTATTAAGTATATAAATTATCAGATAGAAATGTGGTCAACATGTCATCTCCGTAAAGTACTACATATATTAGACGATTTTTAAAGTCGTAATTCTTCGTTAAAACTTTGGTAAACCTGACTTGAAATTTTACCAGTATACTGAGATGTATTTTTTCTTAATTGTGGACGAAAAACAGTTAATTGTTAAATATTCGGGTGCATGATAGCAATACCTTTAGAGAGTGAAATGGGGTGTAAAAGTTTGTATGGAAAATTGTATTTATTGCGTGTATTAACTTGAAACTTGATATAAATATTCTTCGAAACAAATAACAAAACGCTTATTTTAGGATTGTTTAAAACAACCCCTAATAAGGACTGCAACAGGGTGTTCAAGTTTGTATGAGAAAATAGAATTCCCTGCTTTTATCTCAATGATATTCGGAAGATATGTTCCTTAAGGAGGGAGACTAATGTAAAATTAAATTTTTAAGTTATTTTTTTACTGCTTAAAAATTCATGTATCCTCTGAATTTTTTTATTCCCGAAGATTTGAACCCCAAATGAAGCTCTAAAAGTCACCGGGGAGTCGTCAAAGTGATGTGCTTCAAACGGTATCGAGAGCAGGTACACGCGCGCGCGCGCGTAAACGCTTTACTTTTCGATTTCTTGGCCAAATAAGCTTGCTGGTTTGCTATTTGAACAATAAATGGCACTACCATAGATGGTAAGCAATAGTTTATACTTGTGTAACGGTAGTTTTCAAAATAATAGCGTCCGTAAACGAACAGCTGAGAGGTAGCATATTGGCGATTCGAGTGTCGAGATGCGAATACTGAGGTTGCTCGGAATGCGAGAATGGAGACATGCCATGCGCGCCCAAGATTTTAATTAATAACCGCATATTACTATAACTAAACAAAAGTGACTGAATCCATTCCACACTTACAACTACAAGGCGTAGTTGCGAGCGCCCTAAAGAGAAAAAGGAGGAAAAATATAAAGAAAAACTGAAAGAATCGCTACCCGCGCCGCTCTTGGCACGTGTTTGGACTTCCCAATCGGCACACGAGACTGTATAACGGAACTATTTTACGTAACCACATCGAATTAATATTATGATACCCAGCTATTTATATTAGCATAGATTCCCCTTTGCGCGCCGGGGAATCTCAGCCCAATTTAAGTTTTAGCTCGACATGGAGACGAACGTCTCTAACGACACGCCTCCAACGAGGCAAAAATTTCATAATAAGAAAAATACTCGAGCCGTGTATCGGACACGGACTACGATGAAGCGTATCAATACAAAGACCCGCTAGACAAGGAAACAATAAACGAAGTTGTTAAAGCTTACGATTTGAACCTGTGCGAATTACTTGAAAGGAAGAAGATCAGGGAGAAAACATTATCGTGAACGTTGTTAAAGAACACCTTAGTTTTATAGAACAAAAAATTTAAGTAGTAACGTGTACTTGCCAGCCATAGATCGCGGTATTACAGGTCGCACGGAAAGGGATACTCGGGCCTTCTCGAAGCATCGGTTGCGCACGCACACAAACGCTTCGGCACGCACGGTTCGGTAAGCAGGTTCAACACTTCCGCCGCTTGAGTGTTTGTCTACACACAGACGTATACTCATATTTTCGCGAAGACGCCTGAAACTTACCATTGGCAAAGCTTTTGTTAAAATATCCGCTTTTTGCATCTCAGACGGAATATACTCGACTCGAATGTCGGCGTTTTCGATCATTTCGCGTATGTGATGATATCGGGCATCGATGTGCTTAGTCCTCTCGTGGAACTCAGGATTTTTCGCTAATTGGATAATATAAAATTAGCGAAAGCGACATCAAATTGATATCGCTTTCATCTAACAGATTTCTCAACCACACAGCTTCTTTGGCAGCAGACAACGCGGCGACATACTTGGACTCTGTGGTACTTAAAGTAACCATATTTTAACGACGAGATGACTACGTAATTGGTCCGTTCGCAAGACTAAATATGTAGCCGGTCGTCGACCTTCGCGTTTCCATGTCTCCTGCGTAATCCGTATCGGAGAAACCGACTAGTTGAGATTCGCTTTCGCCGCTTCGATACTCGATTAGTAGACGTGCTGTATCGACTAGGTAGGCGAATATTCTTTTCACAGCTCGCCAGTGACTAGGATCTTGATTGTTCAAGAACTTACCCGCATTGTTCACTGCAAACGCGATGTGTGGTCTCGACACGATTACTAGAAACACAAGTGAACCCACAGACTCGCGATAAGGCACATCGCTTACACTGTCATTCGCTTCTACCAGGTACAACGTCGCGTGAGGATCGGCCGGTACACTCACCGCTTTCGCTTCGCTCATATTGAATCTCTCGAGGATACGATTGATGTATCAGCTCTGATGAATAAACATCGATTTTCGAGCTCGGTCGCGATCTATTTGTAATCCTACGAAACAACTTCCGTCGCTCTGCGTGATCTCGAACTCTTGACCCAACAACGACGTTATTATTTCGAGAACATTTCGAGATTCGCACGCAATAAGCCCATTGTGTACAAATAACGCGAGATATACATTCGTTCCCTCGTAGCGACCGGTATAGACGCGGCTTTTCCGGCTTTACCCCGTGACACAAAATAAGTCCGATCCGTCGAGAGCAATTGGGCGCCAGCCGTTGGAAATTCCAACGACAAATTTATTTTTGCCCTTCGACGATGGAGACGACTCTTTCTCCCGGTAGCCGCAGCTTTTTGAATGGTAGAGGGGCTGGATTGACTCACGACAACGGCACAAAAGAATGTAAAGACAACACTCCAAGACTTAGTGAAAATTAACAATTGATCAAGAGACGCGGCAGCGTCGCGACGAAAAGTAATAAAAAAAAACGACTGTCACGACAACGACACGCCGCGCACTCTTTATACACCAAGATGGGCTTTAGCAGACGACTTTTTAACTTATAATTGACAGTACGCGAAAACGCGGAGACTAATAAAAAATCTAATGATTTTATTTACTCGACGCTCTCGCATAGGGCGGGAGCGACTATGATACGCGCAATTCACAATTTTCTCATTTTCCCAAAAGCGGTACAGATTTCTTTCTTAGACGAGGTTTAACCTCGGGATCTCGAATACAACAAAAGGACGGTACATTTACACGAACTTATCCTAAATGACTTTAGTTCTGACTGTCCAAAAAGGGAATCCTTCTCGGCGGCTCTACTTTAATTCAAGATTGAGCGAAGTCTCCGCGGAAGACAGAATCCGCACAAGGTGACTCGACACTTCCTGTAAGCGATTGCCTCGCCACGACAATATTCCTCGTGACTTCAATATTTCCTATAATTATAATCCTCTCAATACTTTACCCCAATGGGCCACAGCACGTGAATTACAAAGGGGTCTCAAAACGAGCAAAACGACGGCCTCACCGCTACAGTTTCTGGAGATCGCAATCCGGTAAAACCTCGGTCTTGATCCCCGATAATTCCGGTGGCATCGGTTTCTTGGGTGGCGGGAACAGCTACGGCTCGGGAAGCACACCTCTCCTCGCTCCAGATCAGAACTCAAGTGCCGAAAATTCCGCGAAGCGCCTTTCCGCGGACCTGGGTTTCGACCCCCATCCGTTTTCCAATCACAGCCTTCTGGATTACGGTATCGTAGACCTTGCCGATAATGTTCGCAATTTCATGATTGGCGAGCATTGGACATGCCTCATTCTCCCGGAACAGGACCTGATTGGGCAGCGGGCTCTTATCGGGATGACGACAAGCGTTAGAGACGGAGTGGAGCTTCGAGTCGGCAACCCAGTCACGGACTTTGCGACTTTTTGCCCCCTCTTGACGACTTCCGACAGTGGCCATTGACGTGACGTGCGAGGGCCGTTTGTAGGCTCCGTGTGTCCGAGGGAGATGAGCGGCGAATCATCGCGAGTACCGGTGCGAGGTGGCCGATAACTCCGTAGCCGTCCAATCCTTTCCTCGCGGCTTGAACCTGTTGTCGGTCGGTAACGGCGAGAGCGCGTCGTTCGCTCCTGAAGTACATGCCAGAATAATATTGAAAATATTAATAAAATAAAGAAATTGCGCTAAGCTGGGTCCCGGCAAATTACTCGAGGGGGTTCCTGGACGACGGGAGGTGTGCTCCATCGCGTCGAGTCTGAGCCACCTTTAATCCTTTGTGACGGGCGAAAATATCACGTCACCATACATTTGTCCGCACTCGTTTCCTTGAAGATAAATTGTCTCAGAAAACCACTGAATTTACGGTTCCAGCACCGAGGTGCTTGCATCAAACAGTAAAGCGCGACTTATCAAGTCGACACACTACACTCGAAGCACCGTTTACTCTCTGTTCGCCGGCGAGCCGCTCAGGAACCTCCATGTGAATCTCCTCATCGAGATTGCCGTACAGGAACGCTGTCTTCACGTCGAACTGCACAAGTTAGGGGCCATCCTGGGCGACAAGTGCTAGGAGTACGCGCAGGGAGTCGTATCTCATCACCGGCGAGAACGTCTCGGCGTAGTCGATTCCTTCTCGTTGTTGAAAACCTCGCGCGCACAAGCGAGCCTTGTATCGATACGCTCGTCCCGTTGCGTCGACCAGTTTCTTGAAAACCCATGTTGAGTCGATGGATTTCTTCCCGGCTTCCTTTGGAACGATCGTCCACGTATTATTTTCTCATGAGCCGCCAATTCCTCGTGAACAGCGTTGATTTAGAGGAGTCTTCGCGGCTAATCGCTTCTTTGAAGTTCGCCGGAAAATCGTACTCTGCTAAATTTAGCTCGTACTGCGGACCGTACCTCGCTGGCCGTTTCAGTCCCGTTCGGTCTCGGAGTCGAGGAGGTTCGACCGGTGGCTGCTTAATTCTCGGCATTGTCTGGAGCTCTGGCCCCTTCATTATCGACTTCTGGCACCTGACTTCTGGTACCAACCGCAGGTTCCGCCGGTACGTTTTCGACTGCCGGCTCGATCAACATCTCTCGTGCTCGATCTTCCTGCACTGGCGCCTCGTCGTCTACGTAGAGTCCTCCGACGGAAAACCTCAGCTCGTCGCTCTCCGTGTCGACCGGCGACGGCTTCACTTCACTCCGTTTCTCGCTAAACACGACATTTCGCGACACCGTTACAGTTTTCGTCTCGTGATTGAACACTCTGTAGCTGGCGTGATCCCCTCCGTACTCGACGAACCACACCTATTTCGACCTCTTGCCGAATTTTCTCATGAATTGTTTGGGCACGTGCACGAAAGCTTCGGATTCAAACACCCTCGCGTGGCTCAAATCGGACTTTTCGCCCATCCAGATTTCGTATGGCGTTTTCTTTCCTCTCCTATCCGATGACAGCACACGATTCTGAAGATATGCAGCCGTATTTACCGCCTCCGCCCACAACATCGTCGGTAAATTCTTTGCTTTTAACATCGTACGCGCACACTCGACGATGATGCGATTATTTTGCTCGGATTTTCCATTCTGTTCTGGCGTGTATGGTGTACTCGGGTCGAACTTTATCCCGCGCGACGACAAGTGCTGGCGCATCTTCTCGTTAACGTACTCACGACCGTTGTCGGAGCGCAACGCCGTCATAGGCCTCTCGAATTCTTTGAGCGGCTCGAACACTTCCAATGTGTGTTTTAGGAAATACATGTAACGAAACCCGGACGCGTCGTCGATAAAAGTCACAAAATAACACGCTCCTCCCAGCGAGGTCTCGGACATCAGCCTGCACACGTCTATGGATGAGTTCACCCGGCTTCGTGTTCACTTCCTTCCATTCTGTTCTGAAGGGCAACCTGTGCGCTTTACCCAGCTGACACGCGTCACAGAAGAAATCGATCTCGTTGATCACTTTCACTCCTTCCACGAGTTCTTTTATCACAAGATCGCAGAATGCATGTTTGTTTAAATGTCCTAGGCGCTCATGACAGACCTTTAAACTCGGCGTCGTCACGTTAGCCTTACCTACATTTCGTGCATCTTTCACGCGGAAAAACATTCCAAAAATTTTATTCGACTATTTGACAGCAGTCGCCACGATCTCGCCTCTGTCCATAAAGTCGACGCAATCGCCCGCGAATCTCACTTCGAGTCTTCTCGAGGTACATACGCCGACGGAAAACAAATTAATGCGCACAGCCGGTACATAGAGCACTCGATCCTCGCCTCGTTCCACGCGCCGTTCGCGAGCTTTTCGATTATTATAGTTCTTTCGCCGACCACATCGCTCACGCCATCGTCGCCGACCGATATCGACGTGCCTCTGGAGGCAGATTATGTGCACCAATCGAATTCGAAATCGAGAAAGCGAGAGCGAAAATATGCCATCCTAATATCATTCTCTTACATTACCAATCTATGGTCTATGGGGACTGCTGCAGAACGCCCGACAGTAGCGCTTAGAATGAAGAGATGGCGCTATAATAACAACAACAAAAATCCCGCGTGAACTCATATGTCGCGAAATTTTTTGTCCGGAGGTATCAATATTGAGGTTGGGCGATTCTACATCCTTCATTTCGTTTGACTATCCCCATCAATTATTAATATGCGTCAGTCTCTTCCGATCTTGTCGGTGTCGGTACTAGGGCCATCTAAACTTACCAGAAAATAACCCTATGATTAATGAGCACGAACCCTAAAATACAGCAAAACAGAAACCGCGAGGAAGTCGACTGATCAAATTCGATCGGTGCACATAATCCGCCTCCTGCACGGACAGAACCACGGTCTTATATACAGGTCTTGAAACGACGGTCGTATTTGATAGGCGGCGAGTGGGCCGTCTATTATCCCAGCTTTTCTTCCTTATCGCCGCCACTGCGTGTCGTTGCGATCGGCGAGCCATAATGAAACTAACCTAAACCGATCATAAATTGATGTATCCCATAAGCGTATGTGCGTATAACAATTGAAAATCGTTCACTCGTATAAAGAAAACGTTTGATATGTCCAAATAAATGTTATTGTCAATTTAATTATGTGAAAATGACGAAATCCTGTGCGGTGCCTCAGTGTATAACGAGGTACAAAGATAAACCAAAATACTCTAGTTTTAAAGTGCCAAAAAACACCGAACTTTTACGAAAGTGGCAAGAGACGATTCCTGGAGCGAAGTTGAAACCAACGCAGCACGTATGTGAAAAACATTTTGAAGAAGAATTCGTCCTCAAAAAGTGGATAAAACGCGATGGTAAGGGAAGGATTATTGCTCAAGTAAGTTTATATTTTCAATCGCTTTTAGTAAACCATTTTTAAATCTGTTAAATATTCTATTTAATTTGATATCTTCTAATATCATTGAACATTTTATAGTATTGTTTATAGGCTTCATATGTGTGCAAGACAGAAAGAGATTGCTGTCTCTTTCGCATACGATATTGCCGTCTCTTTCGCACAAGATATTCCTGTCTCTTTCGCACACGCTATTTGCTCTGACTTTCGCACAGAAGGCCGCCTTTCCTACACGCACCATGCGGCCAAAAATTGAAACGAAAACTAGACGCTAAGCGAACCTTCTCCCACAACCGTCGTTCCAAGACCTGTATTTAAGTCACGGTCTTATAAACAGGTCTGGGCACAGAGGCTAAAATCTTGTGACACTAAGTGAGGCCAATTAAGTTCCAAATTCCGCCACGTCGCTAGCGTCGGAGCGGCCGATTTGCTTATATATACTAGTGTTGTTGTGTTTGCTAGTATATTGTGCATAACCTCGTTGCCACCTTACCACACTGTACACCGACGGCCAACAAAGTGCGAGGTATGCAGAGGGGCAATAAAAAATGAAGTTTCCTATTCTCAGCAGCCAAGAGCCAAATTAGCGAATCTTAAAACCCACGGGAGACTAATTCATCCGAATTCTACATTTTTTCATCTAATCATGGCCATTGAGTCATCTTTTGCAAAGCACTGCGCTCAAGCGGATGTTTACGAGGTCACAGTCGATAAAATATGTTCGACCTACAAATTTTCTTTTCCATGTGTAAAGCACGCCGATTCATTCCTTGCTACGGCAATTCACTATTATTTGCAAATGCGTATGCGTCAATTGACAGCACAGAGAACTGCGATAAGTTCAAAAAAAAGTAGAGAAGTAAGAAAACAAGCAAAATTTTATAAACTATAATTACAGGAGAAGGTGTATAGATTACCCAATATTTATTATTTATTATTGAATAAACGAATTGTTAACAATGTAAACTTAATTATTCATGTTTTTAATTCCCCTCATCTTCAACATGTTTTTTTTTTATATACCGTTTTTGAGATACGCGCATTTATTTGAAAGCAGTAACTCTTTTATCAAAAACATTTCAGTGGAGAAAAACTTCAACCCATCCATTTAAAAGTTGTAAGTACCATCAACTAATCGCCCTATTTTCGGTTTAAATTTTTAATTTTATTGTTTGAGTCATAATATATAATTGCTATGGATACATATACATATATGTTGTTCGAGTAATTATATATAAATGCTATATGTAATTATGTAAAGGATGTATTCTTATTACAACCATGAAGACAGTACACATGCGCTAGTATATCGCTCTCTGTCCCACAATCGGCTGCTCCGATACTAGCGCTCCAAGTAGTGTGGCCCGTTTCGGAACTTAAATGCCCTCACTTTTTGTCACACGACGGCCTATGCAAAGTATATGGGAGTGCCCAGACCTGTTTATAAGACCGTGATTTAAGTCCGTGGACGGAACTCTGTAAACATTGGAACGTTCGCATTGGAACGTAATATATCTGGAGGCGCCATCGTCGGTGCACCAGATTTCTTTGTTATCCAGCTGTAGCCATCTGTTCTTGAACTCTACCGACAGCCCACAACACTGACTCGACACTCGACCGTTTCCCGCACTTTCCGAGCTCACCGCGATAAATGCTCTCGCACGTGACTCGCTCTCGTTAGCGCCGTCTTTGTTTTGTTCACGCGTCGGACATACTCGCGCATAATGCTCCTTTTCTTGATAGACAAATCACTTACTGTTTTGTTTCTTTTTCGCACGTCGTGCCTTCCTTTCTTCTTCTTTTTCCTTCGAACTGTCCTTGCTCTTCGAGTCTTCTTAGTTCCTCGAACCGCCGGCTTTCACACTGTTGATTCTCATTGCCGCAAATGCTGCTATCTCACCTCTTTCAGCTTCCAGTCGACTTTCCTCTTTGATAAGCCGTTCTTCCAGATTCTCCAGGGTTTGTCGAGCGGGATCGACGCTATTCCAGGCTGTCTGTAATATGCTGAATTTTGGCGTGAGGCTAGCCAACAGCTTCGCCATAATCGTCAAATTCGATAAGTTTTTTCTGAGATCCAGGAGCTGCCTCACCATGTTTCGAACTTTGGCAACGTGCTGCACGACTGTATCCGTCGAACCCATTCGATATTCATGGAACTTCTGCATTAAGACGAGCTTATTCGCCGCCGAATGTTGCTGATAAATCCTCGTGAGTGTGTCCCACATTTCTTTTCCGGTGGTGCAGACCAACAAGCTCTCGAGTTGTCTATATCAAAACGCTTTCGAAATGAGGTACATCACCTTTGCGTTTTCCTTCACCTACGCCTTCGCCAGCTCGTCCTTGGCTGGTTCTGGTTTCACGCTTATACCGTCGACGATCTCGTAAACTCCGCTCGCTCATAACGCCGCTTCCATCTGGAATTCCCATCCGAGAAAATTCGTTCCATCGACCTTCAGCACGTGGCCCACTGAAAATTCGTCCGGCATTTTTGCGCACTCTCGACTCGCTCGCGTAACTAATTCGATTGTCGCAATCGCGCGCGACTGAACAAAGACGGGCTTTGTCTCGTGTCTCTTGGTTCCCGCCTGACTCTCTCGATCCCTCTAGCAAACTTTTCGCATCGGACTCGTCACTGGGCCCATAATCTGTTAAATCTTACGATTTGAACTTGTGCGAATTACTTGAAAGGAAGGAGATCAGGGATAAAGCATATCGTGAATGTTGTTAAAAAACATCTTAGTTTTATTGAACAAAAAATCTAAGTAGTAACGTATACACAGCCAGCCATAGCCTGGCGCTTCGATCGCCGAGATCGCGGTATTGTACGTCGCACGGAAAGGGATACTCAGGGCTTCTCGAAGCATCGACTCTCTCGATCCCTCTAGCAAACTTTTCGCATCGGACTCGTCACTGGGCCCATAATCTGTTAAATCTTACGATTTGAACTTGTGCGAATTACTTGAAAGGAAGGAGATCAGGGATAAAGCATATCGTGAATGTTGTTAAAAAACATCTTAGTTTTATTGAACAAAAATCTAAGTAGTAACGTATACACAGCCAGCCATAGCCTGGCGCTTCGATCGCCGAGATCGCGGTATTGTACGTCGCACGGAAAGAGATACTCGGGGCTTCTCGAAGCATCGGCTGCAATAACACAAACGCTTCGGCAAGCACGTTAAGCAGGTTCAACAGAAGTAATCTTAGGATCCCAGCCCCTTGGCGCTATAGAAAAAAAGCTAGGAAGAGAAAAATAGATAGCGCGTCACTGTTTTCTAATATTTTGGATGAAAATAGACTCATTTTGGCTGGCAGTATCTTCCCAACCACCACAGAAAAGAATAGATAACGGGCACAAGTTACAGAACGCAAAAACGGATACAATGCGGAAGTAAACATCCCTTTGTTGTAATCGTAATCCAAGAATTATCCAAACTGGAGAACTCGACAGAAGACGAAAATTCCAACCACCCACCAACGTATAGAGTTGGAAATCTACACCCAATCATCTTAGGTACAACTTCGCAATACTAATCAGGGGATTGTAGAAACAAAAAGGAAAAATAGAAACATTGTCGAGGTTACGCTAACAAGGTACCAACTGGCAAATAAGTTCGTAGACACCAGGACAACAATCTACCTAAATTATGGAGGGCATATATTCTAGACTAGGGTCTCAAGAGTGGGAGTAGCCAAAGACGTTGACCTGTCACTTACAGAAAAAGAAATACGAGAAGATATAGAATGGATTCCCAACCCGGCCAAAATCCTAAAAATAGAGAGAATTCAAAAACGAATTCAAAGAGAAATGTGGTGAAGACACGATCCAAGATCAGCAGAACGGGAGCCAACTGGAGACGAACCTCTACAACGAACCTCTGGCATTCCCCTCCCTCGACATACGGGAGCGAGTCCCCGGCTCTCTTCCGGCCATACCCAGAATACAAAATAATGAAGGTAACGGCCAAAATACACACAAACCTTAAAGTCCACGATCCTCTTACACCGAAACCATAGGAATCAACCAATTAAGGCCTTATATACGCGATTTCGCCGATTTTCGCAGGTACTTTTCTAGACGCGGTGAAAATAAAATGACACATATATTGACAACATTTTTTTTACAGATCATTTATGCACATGGTTATCGATGTGGGTGTCTGAAAAAAAAATTAACATATTTATAACTGCATAATGAATGCATCTTCAGTGTGAACCAACAATATTATAAAAAAAAATTATTATAATAAAAATTCGAAACTTAAAATTTTTTTACTCAATTTTCTGTCGGTATTTTATTTTTTATATTTTTTTGTGTCATTGAAATTTTTGTTTCAGTTGTTTACACGATAGGTGATGATACTAAGAATATGTTGTAAAAATTTCAAAGCGATCTGAACCTTCGTTCAAGAGTTAGAACTTTCACAAGGTTCAAAAAAGTGAATCGTGGAAAAACGGCTTTGAAGTTGGCGATCGGGCGCGCCGCGCGGTATCTATTATAAATGCAATCTTACGCTCTAAATGCTGTAACTTTAACAATTTTTGGAATTTTTCAATTCTGTAAAGCTTAAAATATTCCTAACCGTTCAGGCTAATGGAATCAAAAATAAATAAAAAATGAAAAATTTTCAAATTTTTCGCGTATATAAGGCCTTAAAGTAAGGACAGGGGAAAAGAAAGCCCGGATGGTCCCAACACAAGAAATAATCTAAGCGATATAGAAATTTCCATTTTCCAACAGTTTTCTTACAGAAGGCTATCTCCCAAAACCCCGCCAACCTAATTCTCCATTCCGATCCAAGAACTAACAGAATTTAAAAAAAGAATAATAATAATTAAGTAAAGAAAATGGTTAGTCCTAGCTTAACATATCCACTAAAGATTAAACAATGGGACGGTAGAAGTTTACTTGGAAAGTCACATGAAATTTCAAACCTAACGGAAGCCGCATCCTAATCCTGTCCGAAACATGTTTCAACGAAGACAAATTTTGTAAAATCTCTTCATTCCAAATAATAAGGGCGGACGGATCATCAAACCAAATAGGCGGAGGCGTAGCAATCGGTGTACGGAATAAACTTCAATTCCAAGTATTCCCTCTACCAAAAAAAAAATGGAAAATTGTACAGATTTTAAAGTAGTGGCCGCTGAAATCCTTCTGAAAGGAAATAGGAACATTTTTGATCGTAAGCATTTATAGGCCCCCCTGCTATTGGTCTACAAAAGAGTCTTGGAGTTATTTTCACAGCGAGCTATCACATATGGTCAAGAACCATCACTTGTTAGTCGGGGGCGACTTTAACGCCCATTCCCCAACATGGGGTAGTAATTCTTGGAACAACACCCGGACGCTTGCTAGATACTATTTGCAGCAATTACAACGTAATCATTATTAACGATGGTTCACCTACCTTCTTCCCAGACGGCGGGAGGAAAAACGTCCTTGATGTAACCATGGTAAACCCGGAACTGGCTTCGTCATGTAATTGGTCAATATCGGAGGATTTACCCGAAAGTGACCACATAGTTATCAAAATAGAAATTTTCAATGTCGCCGAAGCGACAAAAACTTAAGGCCGTCCTTAAAAACTTCAAAGGTAGATTGGGCAGAATTCCGATAAAAATCAGATTGAAATACTCTTCAACGAACATCCCTAACAACAATTTCATCCAACATTATGAGGACCTATTCTCCGACTTAAAGAAAGAATTATTAAATTCTGGTGCTCGGATAATCTCGAAAGCCGAAACATCCCAAGCTGAAACTATCCAAAACTTGCTGGAATGATAAATGCAAACAAGCCTCAGAAAAAAGAAAAGAAGCCTTTAAAGCTTACAGAGATTGCAACGATAATGATAAACAAAACAGTTTGGATTAGTGGATCACTGCAGATATGGAAGCAAAAAAGCTCTTTGAAGAGAAAATATCATCTTTTAAAAAATTTGCAGAATCCATTGACCCCAACTACGAATTACGAGGGCATAGGAAACAATTTAAAAAATTCAACAAAACCCCCACTAATAATACACAACGCAACACAGAGAATCTCAACGACCAACTAATGAAATGCATCCATAAAATCGTACCCCCCCCCCCCCCCCCTATGATCATGCCCTACCTAGGATCCCTGCAATCCCAAATAATGACATTGCCAGGGGAATATGGGTTCCCTATAATCGAGATGAACTGAACGGTATACTTGCCAAGCTATAAAGAAGATCGGCTGTCGGTAGGGATTTAACAAACAATGAGGTTCTTTCTAATCTCTCCCAGGATGCTGGGAAGAGGAATATTCCCCCAGACTAGAACATATACGAGGTATGCCTGATCTTAAAATCGTCCAAAGGCTTTAGGCCGATTGCACTAAAATCATGCCTATTTAAAATATTCGAACGAATAATAAAAAGCCGCTTAGATTTTTTCCTCGAGACAGAACTGCTGATTCCTAATACGCAATTTGGCTTCCGTAAAGCCATGTCTTGTAATGATAATATCGCTATATTGACTACCAACATTTACAATGCCCTTTCAAGAGGAGAAGTGATCTCTATTCTTTTCCCCGGCGCTGAAGGTGTTTAGGATAACGTTAGCTCAGATATCCTCGTTCGAAACCTATCGGAAATAAGGCTACCGAAATTTATTATCAACTTAATTTGGACCATTACTAACAAACGTAACGTTAACTGTTATTCCAATGGATCCCCAAACGATAATGGAGACTTACCGCCGGCCTGCGCCAAGGATCTGTACTTGGCCCAACGCTTCTCAATATATTATATATTTGAGAGAGATTAACAAACATATCGGCAACCACTGCTATACATTATAATATGCGGATGATATAATTTTGTACTCGAAACACAAAGAGGTCAACACCTATATAAATAACCTGCAAATAGAAGCTGAGAGCCTACACAGATGGTTAAAATCCATAGGCCTGAAAATATCACCCGCTAAATTAAGATTCATGCTATTTACGAGAAAAAATCTTTAGCAGATGCACTTAGTATACGTATTAATGACTCTACTATACAGGGCCAGATTTAAAGGTGTGGAGGCCCTGGGGAAAAGAATAAGTGGAGGCCCCTACTTATTGTTCAAACAAGATGAACATTTGTTTTATAGTGTTTAAATAATTTATTCTGGACAAACAAGATATCTTCAACAACGTACGTCAATTTACTAGAATACAGGAAATAAACAAAAATTATATCGTTAAGGGAATGGAACTTTGCGAGCTTTTTTCGAAGAAAACTCATTAATAATTTCGGCTCCCGGAGCAAATCGCTCTCGATGCTCAGCAGAGATAAATTTGACTGGTGATTTTGTCTCATCGTTATTCGGAGTCTATTTTTAATGATTTTCACTTTCGAAAATGAGTGCTTTCCAGTGCAGTTCAACACCATTAACATCAAGTACATTCTCAATGTCATTTCACCATTAGGAAATGTAGCTCTGAAATTGTGCTCCTGAAGTATTTGATAGTAGAACAGCTCCTTAGATTGGTCTTTTTGAAAGTACTTTTTATATAGATTAATTAATGATGCAAATTGGCCCAACTCATTTCCGAAACTCGGTTCTAAATCATCTTTGTAAGTTTTCACCAATTCCTCTGCTGCAGCGTACAAATTACCTGCATCCATCTCCTCTAAATTATTAAGAAACCCAAATCGCGATCGCGCAGCATCGTATGCATGCAGTCTTTCAGTCAGAGAAACCGATAGCTGATCGATCACTGGGATGAAACTTGACCCTTTACATTTTTCCTTTGGGGATAGGTTAGCGTCCGGCGCTTTCATGTAACCCAGTGGATTCAGCCTCACATTTTTTATTCTGGTTCGAGTTTCTATGTACTGATCAGCATCTGATACTTTCCGAGCTGCATCTTCGTATTTGTATAACTCATCTCTTTTAGATTCAATAAATAGCTTCAACGATTCCAAAGCACGCATCGCAGATTCCAGAATCATTTTCGGGTCCTGTAACATTTTGTTTGTAGCGTTGAATCGCTCCAAAACGTCGTTCCAAAAGATGGCAATTAGAGCAGTTTCGCGGTTACTCATTTTATCCGAAAGGCTCGTTGCTTCGTTTCTCACAATGCTCCTTATTAAGAGATATGCTGGTTAGAGCTTCTTTTATTTCGAAATAGCCGTCGACAATTGCTTTCGTAGCATCAGCTCGACAAGACCAACGCGTATCAGTAAGGTTCTTCAAGCCGAGAAACTGTCTGTTTATTTTCTCTGACAATTTTTCAGTCAGAATTCTGTATCGCTCTGTACTGGCTGTGAAAAATGCATATAAATTCTGAACAAAATAACAAAATTGGACAGCTGATGGGCAAGAGGTAGCAGCTGCCTTCCCGACTAAGTTTAGACTATGACCACAACATGGTACAAATACCGATAAATTATTACTCTCCAAAATAAGAGCTTGCATCCCTTTGTATTTGCCACTCATGTTTGGTGCATTATCATATGATTGGCCGCGACAATCGAGAATGTCAATTTGATGGTCAGCCAAAAATTTAAGTAAAGCGTTCGCTATAGCTTCTCCGGTATGTCCACAGTTTGGTAAAAAGGTCAGAAATCTTTCCTTTGGCATCGATTTTTCTATATATCGAACAACTATAGTCAGTTGATCGATATGGGACTCGTCAGGCGTAGAGTCCACAGATACAGAGTAATATTTTGATTCTTTCATTCTTGTTATTATTTCATTCAGGACCTTATCACCCATTGAACTGATTTGTTCTTCACAAATTGTTGACGAAAGGTAATTTACATGACCACTTCCTTTGTTGCCATGTTCTTTAATATGAGTTGCGAGAAATGGTTCATACTCCGCTAGCAATTCTAGAATACCGAGGAAATTTCCATTTCTCGGCGAGCCAATAATTTCATCATCACCTCGGAAGGCTAATCCCCGTTCAGCAATGAATTTAATGGTACTGACGACAATTCTGAGTATTTTTTGCCAATATCGAACTTGCTCTTCTTCTTGTATCGCTATTTCTTGTTCGATGCGTCCAGTTACTTTTCTTCGTTGCGCTAAACTCATTACCGATTCCAAGTGATTCTTTGAAATCTCGTGCTCAGATAAACGAACGGATGCATGCTTTCAGTCACAAAAGCCTTCCCTACTTAGTTTTGTACTTTGAGTGGACATTAATTTACATGCATAACAATATATTTTACCCGTAGTTGGTGAAAAACAAATCCAACATCGGTTGACGGTTTCTTGATTTTAATTGCGGCGGGTGAACAAATACTTTGAACATTTCCGAACAAAGCTAGAATAAGCTTGCGTCTGATCTTGTAGAACTGAATTCTGGAACGATGCTTCATTATTATTTTGAAGTTTGGAGGAATCTTTTCCCGCCGAATAACTGATCATTTCTTCTGTAATAGAGATAGGCCAAAGACCAATATCATTTTTGAAACCACAAAATTCCGCTTGTGATTGATTTTCGTCAAAGGTTTTTGTTGATTCCGTGGTTTTGCCTGTTGCATCAGTTACGTTATCGTGGATAGTATTGACGAAAACTTTATCTGCTGTTGAATGTCCTATGGTTTCTTTAGGATCTTGTGGCATTTCTTGTTTGCTCGAAGTACTAAAATAATTAGTCAATTTAGATGTTTTAGCTAAAAGTTCTTCGGTTTTCTTTTCGCGTTCCGCGTGCAATTTCCTATTCTGGGAACCACTTGCAAATACGCAAGGAGTTCTGTGACGGTCACCCACGAAACCGCTATAAAAGAAAGTCCGAGAAAACATGCAATTGAAAAAGAAAATCCCTCCATCAATAAAAAAAATGATCGTGGAGTTGATATTCAAGCAGCATCCTGAAATTAGTAAACGGTGGTAAAAGTAGTGGTACGAGATTGTAAGAACAAAAAAAGGGATTAGCGAATGAACATTGAAAAAATGAAACGAATCGAATTGCTGCGTTCTAAAACTTATCCAGTCACATGCATGCACTCAAATAAAAAAAAAACAAAGAAAATGATCTCAAATTAACGTTAATTCGTGGGAGCGGCATCTCCGTTTTTTTTTCAATCCTTATCTAAAGAACTATAGCCATATATCTAAAGACTTAATAATTCGAACTTGTTGTAATAATAAAATCTTGTAATTTAATCCTCAAATATTAACCTTTGAACAGAATATTCATATAAATTATCGAATAAAATAAATCACTAGAAAACGACATGTCAATTAATCAATCATACTCACTGTATAACCTCTTTTTCTGTTCTTATTTTCTCAACTCTCTAATTAATGTATTAGGAAAAATATTAAATTGGCTTAATCGCGCGATTAAATATTCTATTCAATATATATTATAAATCACAATATGAATATGGGAATACTCACGTTTGTTAAAAGATATTTTGATAAGGGGATGAATGTGCTATTTGTTTTACAATGTTCATAAAATCACTCGATAAGACAATGTATTCAGGGATATAGCCCTGCAGCCCCCCCCCCCCCCCCTAAATCCGGCCCTGCTACTATAGAAAGATCCCACGTAGCGAAATTCTTAGGAGTCACCATGGATTCCAAAGTAAACTGGAAAGCCTTAATATAATGCATCTCAAAAAAAGGATCTCAAAGTACTGATATAATAAAATGTTTAGCCCATAAATGCTGGGGCTTGCACTCGTCAATTATGAACCTTATCTATAGAGGTTTCATAAGAGCCCGATTAGCGTGGGCTTTTTTCTGCTCACATTCCACATCTATATCCCTCTTAAAATCATTTAAAAAAAAGGGTACGCTGCTCTCCGAACCATCGTCGGATGTTTTAGATCCACTTCTTTAATACAATTATATTATTACATATGGCTAATGAACCGTCCATGGAGTTCAGAACCTACTAACTACTCAATATATCTGCACTCAATATATCTATTCCCTAAACTAAAATATTTACACGAAAGAATCAACAGATACGTTAATACCCTAAAATACTCTCAATCCTTGATTTCCAAAACCTGGCTCAAAATTTCTGCTATTCTTAACCAAATCCTAAGATCTGACCGACTTCACTGTTATGAAACTCCGCTATATCCCCAATTAATGCACATAAATATAAATCTAGATACAGGAATTGCCACAACCCAAAATACAATGGAAGAGGCTCAAACAAGCTTAAAAAAAAAACCATAAAAACTGGCCCGACTGGACACATATATACAGGAGGATAAAAAAATGGCGAAGTAGAATCGGTCGACCTGGCCTGCTATATACCGAAAGACAACGTCTCCTTATCTTATAAAATGGATCCTTTACATACTATATTCGAAGCTGAGGCACGTGCAATCGTGGAAGCATTAAAATACTTTAAAAACTCAACCGACGCGGGTGGTTGGGCGGTCGGGATGCGGCTCGGGCGATCACTGATGTCAAGCAGCCTCGGACGAGGTTGATACTTGGTGCGGTGACCGCTTAGCCGTGCTCTAGCTGGCGCATCGACGAGTGAGCGGGAGGCCGTTTTTTCTGAGGCCTTGGTGTACATACCTCGAGCAAAGGTCTGTATACCAAGGAATCAGAGAATACAGAGCCGTCTATGCTGGTACGGGTTTTCCACAGTTTCCCCGTACCCTCGGCAAATGCGATATAGTGTACCGTAAGTCGGCTGTGGCCGCAACGGGGGTTAGGTAACGGGTGGGGTACTGGAAGGGGTGAAAAATGAAGGAGTTAACGATGATGAAGGGATGAAAAAGGAGAAAGAAGCGAAGAAGAAAAAATGAGGAAAAGTATGGGACTGGTAAAAAGCGCAAAGGCGCGTACCATTGAGGAACACACCAATAAAAAAAAATAATTTTAAAAACTCCCGTCAAACGAATACGTTTATTTGTTCAGATTCACTCAGCGTTCTGAACGCCTTGAAATTCTGTGATATTAACGCCAAAATTCATCCTTTAATACTAGAAATAAAATCACTGTATAGTAGATTAACTAATGCGGGTCAGCAAATCGTCCTCGTCTGGTGCCCGGCACACTGTCGTATAATAGGCAACGAAGTGGCCGATAAATTGGCTGTGAACGCTGGAGAAACGGGAAAACCTATAAAATATAAACATTTACCCAAGACGATACGATCGCCAAGCTAAGTCTAGTCAAGCTTAGAGAAATAGAAATAAACAAAATCAAATCGTCCTTCCAAAAAAGGCATTAAATATAGTAGGTTTGTTAAATTTAGATAACGAGGCAACTGGTTTAGTAAACACAACCCTTCCCGGGATAAAATAACACTCATCAATAGACTTGAATCTGGCCACATTGGCTCGAATGAACATCTATTTAGCATAGGACTGATAGAGAGCCCGGCCTGCAATTGCGGATCCGCGGTCCAATCGATAAACTACTTGTTCTGGCAATTACAGAAGACGAACGAATTTTATATAAAATTAAAAAATAAACTCTGTAAACTGAATATTTTCCCGCCATACGACATAAGGAGTCTGTCGGCCTCAATCTCGCTGGAAGTGATCAATGCGATACACAATTTTGCTCATAATATAAAACATTAAGTGTCTTAACATACGGATAAAATAACAAAACTATTATACGACAAACTACCTCGTGGCGCTTAACGGGGAACACGCTAGTCAAATTAGTAATGAGGGAAAAGAAAAAAATAAAAGCTAAGTGGACGAGAAGGAGAAGTTACGTAAGCCTCAAGAACGCAGCAGTAGGGAAAGCACACTGACATCCCCTCTAAGTTTGACATGAATGTCAAACTTAGAAAGGATGTCAAACTTAAAGGACTAAAAAATTGAAGGCATCGGCGACCGATATTATAATAAGTCCAAGCCTATGCTATCGAATCATTGAATTTGTAAGGGTTTTTTTCTACTCTCGCTGACTTACTTGTTTGTAAATTGTGCAAGCAAAAAGTTTCATTCGGGCAATCAAGTGAAAGAGGCCTTGAATTTAAAATTTCAGTGAAATGTAGATGTGAAAGTGCACTTATTTAATCAGGACCGTTTATACGCAATGCATATGAAATAAATAGACGTTT
This sequence comes from Ophion ventricosus, assembly GCA_963932345.1. NCBI lineage: Eukaryota > Metazoa > Arthropoda > Insecta > Hymenoptera > Ichneumonidae > Ophion > Ophion ventricosus. The sequence goes on along the minus strand of OZ010715.1, from coordinate 6,042,922 downwards.
AGTTTTTGCTATGCGATTGCTGGGTGTTGCTCGTGAAGGTATAAACATTTTTTGTCATCATGGACTTGGGCAGCGGGCTTAGCAAAAGTGCTTATGCGCATATATATTGATATACAGTTAATGTGAGTTGTAAAAATGCAGTGGAGAATGAAAAAAGACACAACAAAAAAAAGAAAAGAAATGTTTCGTCGTTCTGAGAAATGCGACGGAGTACTTTATAGCAATTATATCGGCGACGGGCGACGCTAAAACATTCAATGCCATTCTTGATGCTCAGCGTTATGAAGATTTAACAGATAAAGTCAATGCATAGCTCATGTCAAAAAAACAATGGGTAACCGCCTCAAAAATGTGAATACTTGGCCGAAAGCATGTTTAAAGACGGATATAAATTTATACTTCAAATTATGTATGACCTGGAACTGCAAATCGGTATCCAGTGCAAAAACTCGCTGAAACATACGATTACAGCCGTGTGCAGAGACGAGATCAACGGAGCCGAAGCAGGACAAGAGGCCAGGACTGCTCGAAGAGGAAAGAGCAGCAGAACTTGATGAATTTCTAGAAGAAGAAGGCTTACTATATAGCCCTGGCATTGCAGACTAAGCTTTGGTAATTATAAGTCTCTCGGAATAGTACTTTTCTATACGGAAAACTTTAAACGCGTTTTTCTCAAAACGTACATTTCTGCGCGTCAGGGAATGTAACTCAAAACTAATCGGCCGATTTTGTACAGATATTCATTAACGTATGGGCCACGGGATGAACCTAAAATTAAATTAAAATTGTAATAATAAATAATGTTTTTTGGAATTTGTTTATGAAAAAAAGGTAATTTTTCTTTAAAATGGTCCCGAATTTTTATTTTTTTTGCTAAAAGTAGGTTCATCCGATGCGGAAAAACGTATTCTAATGAAAAAACTTTCGCTCGTTGATTTCAGCCAATCACAAGGACCTGGACGTTCCCCGGCGCAAAAAGTAGAACTTCGAACAGCTGCAGCGCCGCCATTTTGAATTTTTTCAACAATAATTTTTTTTCAAATACATTTTAGAATATACTTCATTCAAATTGAATAAAGTTTGTCGTTTTTTAGTGAAAAATTCATGAAAATACAGTCGTTTACATGAGTCTCCCCCTTAAAGAGCGTAGAGGTGAATTAAGAAAGGAGTTTTCGAAAATCAACCCCTTAGAGGTTGAAATGGAATGTAAAAGTTTTGTATGGAAAATTATATTCCCTGTAGGTATCAATTTGAAACCCGGTATAAATATTCTTAAAAACAAATAATAAAACGCATGATTTAGGGTTGTTTTAACAACCCGTGATAATGGGTGCAACTTGTAATGAAGTTTCTATGAGCCAAATTCCACTGCGGGCGAAAGCTAGTTTTACATATACATCATTTTTCGTCCATTCACTGGTCGATGTACCCTACAACGTGCCAACAGTTCTATGGGGCTCTATGGGCCATGATACCACAACATTATACAATGTACGCTAAGATAAAATATAACTATCATAAATATAGATTCTCGTGAAACTACTTACATATTTATCTTACCAATTTACAATCTTTTTCCACCTACATAACTAAGCTTATTCCGTGCAGAACCATGGAAGTCGCTTTTCGCCATTCGATTCGAAGCGACATTTGTCAAAAACGCAAACATCTTATAAACACAATGATTCAACGATATTTGCTGAAAATTCTCAAGGAAACACACTCGCGTATCAAACAACGTGTGGCCTTTCTTCCGGAACCTTCCACATTCCTTCAAGAGTCCTACGATCGTCTATACGATTCGGTCAAGGCCGAGTACACGACGTTTGAAACACGTAGAGCAAAGTTGAAGGTTTTGTTCAACAGGAAAAAAATTAGGCTCGAGCGTGCGAAGTATTTAAAAAGTCAGACGGACTGCCGTACAAATATATATGAGAAGATTCTCTATGATGTCAAATATGCAGTTGCCTGCGCCCTTAAGGTAGTGTGAACGGTTGAAGAAATAAAGCCATCGACTTTTCGTTGTGTAGGAAAAAATCATAAAGTGTTGCATTTGATGTAGAAGTTGCATTTGATATAGAACCAAAACGCTTAAAAATTATGAAAACATTTGATATTAGGTGGCGGATACAGGACACGGACTTTCCCAAATGAGTACGACCAAACTGATTTCTCGCTTGCTCTATGTATTCGCGAACGGAGAATCCCAAATTGAACGGTGTCTCGCAGCCATTTCGTAAGTCTCAATAAATGTATCTATTACAGTGAAACTTCAGTTATACGTTTATCAAGGAGTACACCAAGTATGACGTATAAATGAGAATAACGTAGAAGTGTAATATAGTATGTATTTGAAACTCTCTATCATTTAAGGACGGCGGTTGGTGCATCACTCACGATATTTTTTAATAGCAGTACCTCTATTATGCTGTTTGGTTTTCTTGTTGTAAACGAAATTGTAAATGAAAATTCTTAATTTTCGTTTACAATTTTTATTTAATGCGAGTTTGTAACATTAAAACTTTGACGTTTTATACTAATAAATAACAGACATATTCCTATTAATAAGAGGTATGCAATCACAGTTAAGTACATACATACAAAGTACGATCCCAGGGTTTTACAGTGGAAAAAATCAAATTACGATTTATAAACATTTATTTATACTTTTTTTTGTGTCTGAACACTCGTATATTAGTCATTTATCGTCACTAAGAATCCACATGTTTTCTTCGGTAACCACTTTCAACATTATGTATCTTTTAGTGATTTTGAGTGCGGACAATGTTGGTCCCGAATTCGTAGAGATTGTCTCGTACTTCATCAAAATTTCTAATTTTTTATGAAGAGATAGTGATTTTCTCTTTCTTCCGTCTGCTGAACTAGCCATCTTTATACTTCACGTTAAGTTCCTTACGAAATAATATGCACGCAAATACGGAAGCATTCGATACAGCGCGAGTCTGACTGAAAACTGCGTTAGACGGAAACTATACAGCCAACATAGTACAAAGAAGATTCTGTAAAAGGCGGGCTGGCTGAGACCTGTGTAAGCTTGCCCGCGACAGCTAGGCAGTATATAGGCGTGTAAGTGTGTATGCATACGTGCTGCCCTTGCACGCACTACCTTGACTAACCGTAAACAAAACATCAAAACGCAGTTCACAGCAGACACATGTCTTTTTTTTGCGGCGAAAGAATATCACATATCACGTATAACTGAAAAAACGGACCTCGAAACGAACGGTGGGGAACAAAATTAATAACAGATAAGCGCGAAAAACGTAGAAATGAAACTTCATTACATTCAACCCGGTGCGTTGGTCTAGTGGTTAGCGTGCTGGCCAGCGGATCGGGAGGTCGCAGGTTCGAATCCCAGTCGCGCGTCACTTTCGTCGTGAAATATTTTTCTTCGATATTTCTTGGCGAAAGACGACTAGTTCCATGACTGGGAGGCAAACTTGGGACCGGCTATATCGATATAAGTTTTCCGCAGTTTCCCTATGCCCATGGCAGACATGTCGTGGTGAATACGATACAGAGGGGGAAGTCGGCTGCGGCCGCAAGGTGGGGGGACGGGAGGTAGACGGGAGAATTGTGGATGGGAGGTAAACGGGGGAATTGTCGATGGGGGGTAGACGGGGGAATTGTGGAAGGGAGGTAGATGGGGGAATTGTGGATGGGGGTAGACGGGGGAATTGTGGATGGGAGGTAGACGGGGGATCGGTGGATGGGAGGTAGACGGGGGAATTGTGGAATGGGAGATATAGAGGAGAGATGTGGAATAGGTGACAGAACGAAGTTGAGGTGGGTTGAGGCTCGTAAAAATGGGAAGACCCTGTACGGCTGGAACACACCAATAAAAAAAAATAAAAAATAAACTTCATTAAATTATTTATAGGCGGAATCTTCCCGGCCAGAAAAATTTGTAAAAATTTGAAACGTACAAATGATGAAAACGTATAAACGAGGTTTCACTGTTGTTGTTACCTCGGCCGGTATACACATATGTGTATACCGGCCGAGGTAACAACTACACTGCGACCTTTATAATCGGCACAGCGGCGGGATCGGCTACGCATGGAACTTGCAAAGATAGAGGTTGCGCACCATCCATCTAAGTCGACTCTGCGCAACTGACGTAGTTGATAGCAGTACTCCACCAATCACTCACTTATTGTCTAGCATGCTTCGAGCCTAACGCTTCTCTCACCATACGCGACACTGATCAATATTCGGCACTTAGTGGGGGGGGGGGGGGCGGCGGTTGCATACGCGGTGGTCCCGAAAATAGAGGTCGCAAAGTATTAGCAGTAGAAATATTTTATAACCTATCAAGCTAAGGAGAAAACTTTTCCTACAAAAGTTGCATAGTTCTAAGAGGGTCATCGAGTGGTGGCTACGAGGTTCATCCAGGTGGAGGCGCTTCGGAGATTTGAAGGTCACCTCCATTATTCCAAATGGAACCATTATTCCTTTTTCAGATTTTCATCAAGGAACTAAAAATAAGTTTACACGCAAAATGTCCAGATGTTAGATCAAGATTTAGTTTCAAAAGTCGATAAAAATGAAATTTTAATGGTTTTAGCCTAGAATCAATTTAAAAAACGATGCAAATGCATACTCCTATAAAAAGTGCTCAGAGCACCTTTTCGATGCACGCTTGCAATTGGATTCGCATTGATTGTATTGTCTTATCAATGACGTCAGTCTGCATTAACGAACTTGCTCTCATTGAGGTTCAATCCTAAGCAAAGTCCAGGCAAGTCATACGGCTTTGTTTACATTCTTCGATACTAAGAATCTTATTTTTTATGGGCGCCTTCGAAAGACATAGTCTATAAAAAAAAAAAGTAACGACTACTGCGCAAAATATGCGAGAAAAATTAATTAGACCCTATTTGTTAATCCAGATTGATGTGCATAATAAGACTATACGCTCAATGCGAACACATTGCAAGCGTGCATGGAAAGCGGTGGCCAGCACGTTGAGCACGTTTTATAGTGTTTGCGCCTTTTTTTTTATCGATTCTAGCCAAAAAATATTGAAAATTCTTTTTTATCAATTTTTTATACTAAATCTATAAATATCGATATCAATCATCTTGAAATTTGGTGTGTTAACTTATTTTTAGTTCCCTGCTGAAATTCTCAATAAAATATAGTACTACCGTTTAAAAAAATGGAGGTGACTTTCAAATCTCCGGAGCGCCTCTACCTGGACAAACCTTGTAGATACCACTCAATAACCCACTTCGAACTATGCAGGAAAAGTTTTCTCCTAAGTCTGATCGGTTAGAAAATATTTATATTGCTTATAGTATTACCTCATACAGTATACCTGTATACTCATACAGACACCCACGTTCAAATATAGGCTTGGACTCTCATTTCTCATGCAATATTGTATCAGAGTTGAATCCGTGCCCCATCCGCATTACGTCTACGCCAAAGGAGACATGGGCTTCGAACCCGATCACATTGATCCCGAAGACGAGCCAACGACCAGTGCAGCATCATTGATGGAACACACAACTCACAAAATTATCCTGGACAGTCCTGCAACGTTCGATGATACACGTCTGTCCACAACATCTACCATTAAGGTTAGAGCAAACCTAATGTTCAAGCTCCCGATTTAAGAGTTTTTCAAAATTTCGAAATGGTTTTTTTTATTCGTCAATTTTGCAACGTTTATCATGTTTTTTTTAATGGGTGAACTAATAGGTTTCTTTTACCTCTATACCACACGGTTCCGTAGCGCAACGAGTTGAAGGAAACCCGAACGCGCTCGACGAGTATTCGATCGAGCGTTAATGGTACTTCCGTCGAGGAAACATCGACAGAAACTCAAGAATCGCGCGATAATCAGGAGGATATCCTCGATCCAACCGCCTCGTATGAGAACGAAGAAACTTTCGGCGCTGAGTGGGAAAATCAGGACGAGACTTAAGAATTTCGAAAAAAAACGACGGGACATTTTAGTTATACACAAATACCACTATATTTATAACATTTTTCATTATACCGGCTGCATAAGTATATAAAATAAAACAAATCGCCTATGGCACTGCTATCTTGTTTAACCGTTCTTTTCCCACTCCATTCTGTGATCAGGCTTGACAAATCTCTTCACCCTCGCCTTATTTAGCTTTCTGAAAACACAAAAGACAATATTAAATCGTTTGTGAGTTTAAGCGTAAGAATATGTATAATAATAATTGTTATTCTTTATATTACGTATATAAGTTTCTCGTTATTTATCTTATTGAATATTTAAATATATACATTTTGATCGTTTTATAAAATTATTTGAGAGTTGATTACAATATATACAGGGTGAAGCAACAACTATTAGTAGTAGAAATCTTTTCTAGCCTATCAGACTTGGAAGAAAACGTTGCCCAGAAAAAGTTGCATAGTTCGAGGAGAAACCGTATAAACGAGGTTTCACTGTTTATGTGTATACCGGCCGAGGTAACAACTACACTGCGACCTTTATAATCGGCACAGCGGCGGGATCGACTACGCATGGAACTTGCAAAGATAGAGGTAAACTATTTAAATTTATAAATTTATTTAAAAAATGTATAAATTATTTATAAAGTTTTTCATTATTTATCTTATTGAATATTTAAATATATACATTTTGATTGTTTTATAAAATTATTTGAAAGTTGATTACAATATATACAGGGTAAGCCAACAACTATTAATAGTAGAAATCTTTTCTAGCCTATCAGACTTAGAAGAAAACTTTGCCCAGAAAAAGTTGCATAGTTCGAGGAGGGTCATCGGGTGGTGGCTGCGAGGTTCATTCAGGTGGCAGCGCTTCAGAAATTTTAAGGTCATTTCTATTTATTTGAATGAGACCACCATTTTTTTCAGAATTTTATAAAGAATCTCAAAATAAGTTCACACACCAAATTTCAAGATGATCAATTAAGAGTTAGCAAAAAAATCCATAAAACAGGAATTTCAATGTTTTTGGCCTAAAAACGATTTTAATAAATGGTGCAAACAATTCCTCCTATAAAAGGGGCTTAAAGTAATGGCCACCACTGTCATTGCACGCTTGCAATCTGATTCGCATTGATTGTACTGTCTTATTAATCATGTCAGTCTATATTAACGAACAGGCTCTGATTAACGTTTCAATAGTTTAATATTAAGGACATGGCTCACACGTCCGGTCAGTAAAAATCCTACGTCTAAGTGTTCGCTCAGACGGATGACATTTCAGATAAACGAAGAGAAAAAAGTTGTTTATCGTTCAACAGAGCGAAAGGTGTTTCTTCTCTTTTTTTCGAAATATCAGCCGTTTTGAAGAACACTGGGAATCTGCAAATCAGCTATCTCTCTCGCACTCCTGCTCGCTCGGTCAGTGTAATGCATGGCCTTCAGCAAAATCCAGGTAAGTCGTACGGCTTTGTTTATATTGTTCGCAACTAAAAATCTTATCAACTTGTTTTGGAAATCACAAACTTCTCACTGCTTTTCAAAACACGTTGACAAGATTCTGACGTGATTAATAAGACAATACAATCAATGCGAATCAGATTGCAAGCGCGCATTGAAAATGGTGGCCATTACTTTGAGCACCTCTCATAGGAATAAGTGTTTGAACCTTTTTTTAAATCGATTTTAGGCTAAAAACATTGAAATTCCTGTTTGAACGATTTTTTATGCTAAATCTGGATCGATCATCTTGAAGCTTGGTGTGTGAACTTATTTTTAGTTCCTTGATAATATTCTGAAAAGAAAAATGGTGGTCCCATTTTAAAAAATAGATGTGACTTTGAAATCTCTGACGCCCCTCTACCTGGAATGAACCTTCCACTCGATAACGTCCTTTGGAACGATGCAACTTTCGTAGGAAGAGTTTTGTCCTAAGTCTGATAGGTTGAAAAATATTTCTACTGCTAATAGTCGTTGACCTCGCCCGGTATATATATATATATATATATTATAATAATCCAAGAAAGTGTGCTCAATTTTTTCTCATATAAATACAGAGAAATACATCTGGCGAAGGCATATTAAATTCACTGCCACATAAAATTACATTTTTCTTAATAAAGTTTGTGTGTGAGTACACCCCCCCCCCCCCCCATTTGCTGTTTGTACATCAGTAATAGATATCTAAATAAAATGAATATTCGAATTTATGATAAAATTTGTTTGGGTTTTTATTTAATTAACAGTTTCCGAGCAAGAAAAATTAACAGTCATAAACGCATAATGGGGAATCGTTAAGAGAGCAAGAATTAGTAGCTTCAAAAGAAGACAATATCTAGTGCAATCAATAGTAAAAAATTGTACACTGTACGTATCAGAAATTCGATGGAAGAAAAGGAGGAACAGACGGAAAAATTTAAGCAAGATACGTTAAGATGGCTATGGAAATTAGTAGAAATCTGGAGAACAGAAGTGGGGTGCGTGGGAATAGGGATAGTAATGCAGGAAAAAGCCGAAAAAGGTAAATATTCGGAAGTCTCACTCCTGTCAGAATTGAGCTGATTTTTTTTTGTGTGGTTTCTTACAGTTAAAAAACATCATATTTAATATCATTATGGCAGCACATCAACAAAAACAATTACCAAGAGGGTAATTCTATACTTTAGCATCGAGGCCAGAATCGTGGAATCGTGGGGTGCGTAGAACACAGGGGTGGGTGGAGGGCACCTCGGATGGGTGTGTGGAATCACAGGGTGTGTAGAACACTAGGGTGGGCGGAAGGCACCTGGGATGGGTGCGTAGAACACAGGGGTGGGTGCAAGGCACCTCGGATGGGTGTGTGGAATCGCAGGGTGTGTAGAACACTGGGGTGGGCGGAGGGCACCTCGAATGGGTGCGTAGAATCGTGGGGTGCATAGAACGACAATGTTTTTGTTGATGCACTGCCATAATAATATTAAATATGATGTACTTTAACTGTAAGCAACCACACAAAAAAAATCAGCTCGATTCTGACAGGAGTGATACTTCCGAATATTTACCCCGAAAAACATTCCCTGGAAGTAATGAAGATAAGGGGGGGGAAAGAGGTAATGGACATAAAGAGAGTTGGACAAAAGAATTGAAAGAGGCCTAAAAATCAAAATAGACCAAGAATATCAATGCAATCGAAAGGAAGAGACAGAGGAAAAAGGTTATGCAGATAACGAATGTACAAAATGTTCTTACATATTGTCTCCTCCTGGAGGAGACAGAGGAACTGGAAATTCAAGACATATCTATGAGTCCGCAAAAGTAAAGGAAAAAATAAACAGAGAGATTGGCAATAAGTTCGAATAATTATTGGCAAATTCCATGGGGTATAAATAAACCAGAAACTTGGAGCGCAAGTGAAAATACCCGGCAAAACAAATATGCGACAAGATTCCGCACTTCGAGAGGTTAAGGATTTAGAACAGATACAAGAAAATCTGATGTAACACGGGGACTTATGTATACACCGTTAGAGGGTATACGTGGAAATAAGTTACAATCAAAATAATACAAAGTTACAATCAAAAGAATACAAAAATTGTATTCTTAGCGTGTATCAACTTAAGGTAGGATGTACATTTACAATGATAAAAAAATCGTAAAGCAAGAAGAGATGAATTAATCGAAAAAAATGAACTTTATGAAAAAGCTGAAGGCTCATTATATGGGCCTCATATCGTAGATTAACCCATAATTTTAATAATTGGTTGTTTACCTGTTAAGACTTTGAACGCGTTTTTCTCAAAATTGCATTTTCGAAAATGGCGTGCATGAATACTCAAAAACTATTGAGCCAATTAGTTGAAACTTTGTAGAAATATTGATAATACCTCCTAGTTGACGAGAATCGTTTTCGGAAAATTGGAGAAAAAAAACTACTTTTTTAATCCAAAATTTACAGAAATTTTTCATGAATTTTTTATTTGTTTTTAATGTGCGCCATTCTCTTAATTTGAATTTTCTTCATTATGATTACTGTCAAATAAAAACTATTCATGTTCTAACCGAAAAAATATTTGATTTTTTCTGCAGATCAGTCTATGGAAAGCTTGTCTGCACGCCGATTCGCAACTCCCGGGGCAACCTTGCTGTAACACTCTGCCACAGCTCCACCATTTTCATGATAGATAAATTAGAAAAAATTGTTTTATATACTTAAATATACTATTAAAGTATACCTACAGTTTGGTAAACGCAGAATTATTTCGTAGTTTAAAACATCCCACAAAATTTCCTGATCTTTTCTCCTCTAAATGTATATCTCACCTTAAAACTTGGTATGAAATTTTTTCAAAACAATTGATAAAACACATATTTCAGGATTTTTCGAAACAACACCTAATTAGGGGTGCAACAGAGTGTTAAAGTTTGTATGGGAAAATCGAATTGCCTGCTTTTATCTCAATGAAATTCAGAAGATATGTTCCTTAAAGGGCATAGAGGTGCGTAAGAAAGAATTTTTCGAAAATGAACCCCTAAAAGGATGAAATGGGATGTAAAAGTTTGTATGGAAAATTATATTCCATGAGTGTATCAACTTGAAACTCGGTATAAATGTTCTTCAAAACAAACAATAAAATGCATGATTTAAGATTTTTAAAACAACCCCTAATAAGAGGTGCAACTGGTAATGAAGTTTCTATGGGTATAATTTCACACAGGTGCTAGTTTCTAAAATATGTTTGAAAGCAGCATAGCATATATACTTTTCATTTAAACATTCAACATCTCCTTTAAGGCGTTTTAAAAAATAATGAGCTCCTCAATCTTTGATTGCAGAATGGATGCTACATGCTCCAATGACGCGTACAAGCTCATACAAGCTTGAGCACATACAAGCTCAAGCATGCTTGTTTTTAGCAACAGTGCAGCTCGAGTTGATAAAAATGTATAACAAAATTTCATGCCACGATTCGGGCAATGGATTGTTTGGATGAAGCAAATAACCATTCGGACAACAGAGGGTTTTGGATGGTAGGAGTTCGGATAAGCGATGTTCTACTTCATGTAAAAGCAATCAAAGCTTAATGCTTACGAGACTCTTGTTGAAGGTGCCACAATGCTTCTCTGTTGTAGAGACTTGAAGCGATCTGTAAGCAAATTACCAACTGGATCGGAATTTCTTAAATTCCCAGCTAACTCTTCGCTCAGCTTGAAAACAGGATCAGCAGGCTCGAACTTGACTCTGCTCAGGGTCTTGGGTTCAACCGCCTTCTTCTCTTTATTCTTACGCCGTTTTTCTCGCAGCATTTCAATCTTCCCCTCCTCAGCCATCAGATGCCTCTCGATAGCTTTGAGCTTGTAGATATCTGAGATTTTCTTCTTCTCGACCTTGGCGTGTTTCAGGTTCAGAGAAAGTTTTCTCTGTTCCTTCTGCTTCCTCCGCTGTACCAGAGTTTTTTTTGTATTCTTGACAGCATGTTTGGGGGCCACGGCACCTGCTTCTTCCTTTGCCTCCGTTTCAATTCCATGATCAACCTTTGAGGAGTCCCGCTTCAAGGGCAATCCTTCGGATGATTCGTCGAGCCAGTTAAGGTCCCTCTGTTCAGGTGTCACCTTCCGGAACATCTTGCTAGTTGCTCTGTTCAAACGGGCCTCTTCCTTTGTCGCTTGTATCGTGCTTTCTGCCACTTCGCGAAGCAAATCCTGGTGATCCTCGTACGAGGGGTTGTATGATGTACCAGGATGCGGAAGGCTCACCGCAGGAACAACGTATGGTTTTTGCCTCACCGAAATTGGAACTTTCTTCTTTTTGATACCCTGATTAGCCATAACGTGTCTAACAGTATCAGAGTTGAGCCAACTAGCATCGACTTGCCCCAGAGGTTCGCACGCACGCTCCCATATGTCTACGTCGAATTCTCCCCTTTTGGGCCTTGCCGATCGTTTAGTCTCCGTCAACACTTTGTTCTTTGCCATGAGCCGCTCCTTCAGTCTCAATTTACCTGTCAATATTCTCTCCCGTTCCAAACGTCGAGTAATGGGATTTTTGCGCTCCTGGGCACTCCTCACACGATTTCTCTTGGCTATTGGATCGGCAACTGATGTGTGCGGCTTCAATGCAGCGAGACATCTAGGCTCGGTAGTTTGCAGCACGAGTCTGTGCTCTTTCTTGGTCTTAATCGCTTTGGCGTCGATGTCCTGCGGCTTGACGTCCACGATGAACAAATCATTGTCGCTTCTCTCGGCAAATGGTACGCCCAGGCGTTCCTCCAGACGGGTGTTCTCAAGATACGCGTCGACGTCTGTCGTGTCGACGTGCTTGCGCCATGAGATCTTCTTCTTCTTCGATACTTTCCGCCTCTTTTTTCCGCTCTCGATCATCCTCGTTTGCGCCTTGAAGGTTTTCCGCTTGGAATACTCTACCTTTTTGGAATATCGAATACCTTTGAGTCGAGCAACTGCTTTTGTTCACAAATACCCTGTATTGTTCTCGTTTGCTCGGAATCTACTGACCCACGCGGTGTCGTCAACCAATTTTTAAAATGTCGTTTCCGCCATGGAAGCTAGAGTAGGAGTCCGAAATCTTATGGAGAGATTTGAAAAAAGTGACTACTAAAACGTAGGCAAACAGGGATGGCGCCACAATCGCAAGAACTCGAGAAGTGAGCTGCGTGTGACAGAGACGGAATAAATAAATCATGAGAAGTGAGCTATGTGAGGCAGAATGATACTTGAGAAGTGGGCCGCGTGCGAGAGAGGTGTAAAATGATATATACCAGAGGGCAGTAATACAATAACCGGGGCGCCAAATTTTGACCGTGCGCCATGATATTTGGGCGAATATAAACACTTTTTCAAGAGTGATAAAAGTCGATTTTCGATCAAACAACAGAGCTATAGCGTGTTAAAAACCCGTTGATTTTTTACAACATTTCGAATCTGCGACAATTTTTTCACGGTTCATTCACTCAAACATATAAACACGGTAAAAAAACTAAAATTTGCTAAAATAGCCCTTATGACGCAGACGCACCTTTAAAAAACCACTACACGGCCCTTCTCAAGGCGAACAGATGCTATAAAACAGTGGGTGAATTACTGGTGTGGGCGCAGGGCACCACGAATGGGCGTGTGGAATCGTAGGGCGCGTGGAATACTTGTGAGGGCGCGCGGGACCTCGGATGTGCGTGTGGAATCGTGGGGTGGATGGAATACTTATATGGGCGCGGGGCACCTCGGATGTGCGTGTAGAATCGTTGGATGGATGGAATACTGTTGTGGGCGCTGGGCAACTCGGATGTGCGTGTGCAATCGTGGGGTGCACTGCTTTGGACGCATATAGTAGGAGCGCAGTAAAATAAATCATTTTCAAAATTCGACTTGTCTAAGAAAAATTTTAGCTGGATCAAAAGGTGGCCCTTTTCAAAACGTTATGTCACACGAACACGCGGACGCGCATACGCGAAAACCATAAAATATCACTGTAGCTCCAAAATATAGTAAAAAATCGAGCGTTTTTAAATCCCGATAGCTTCGTTATTTAATCGAAAATCGATTTTCATTACTCTTGAAAAAGTGTTTCTTTTGGCCGAAATATCAAGATCGCATGGTCAAAACCTGGCGCCCCGGTTATCGTAGTATCCCCCATTAATTGGACAATTAACGGTGAAAAATGTCGAAAATAATAATAATGCAATACGAAGTGATAGAAACATATTTTTATTATAACAATGTTTAATCGTACAACGAATGGTAGAAAATGTCTTAAATAATAATGATGCATTTTTTTTCTTGAATCAATTTTTATTTTCTTAGGTAAATACGACGGTAAATTAATCCCTGCTGTCAAAGAACAATGCTTTACGATCTGTTTATATTAAAACTCGCAAACAGCGAAACGGTAACGCGATAATTCTTAAGATAATATATTAGAATGAAAAAAAAGCACAGAAAAGAAATTGCAATACTCATTGACGCAAGAAATTAAAAAAATTGTCCAGTATTTATTTTTCAATTTGAGAAAAACACCGCAATAACAATATACAGTCGAAGCGATATTGCTTGGTTTAATGTTTTCAAGATAAAAACTTGCTTTAATGTTTTAAAGATAAAATATGTGTATCCTCTTCAGTGGCGGATCTAGGGGGGGGGGGGGGCGATGGGGGCGGTCCGCCCCGGTCCCCAGGAAAAAATTGGTCTTCGGGGCCCCAAAATTTGTATAAAAAATTATTTAACCGGCGAAACAATATGCCGGATATTATAATTTTTTGGGGCCCCTCTCTACACTATACAAGTCAAGGCTGAATGTCTCGATGGCATTTTGTCATAGAGGAATGATGAACCGTTTAAACTTAGCGGCCCCTATTGGCTGATTCAATACATATTTATTATTTTATTGTCGATTCCTGCATAAATCATAGATGCAACATGCTGAACTGAAACATTGAATGGAGGTAATAATAGTTATCGGTAGCAGAAACGTCGTCGTCGAACAGCACAATATTAACAACATTGATCCTGTGTTATTATTATGCACAGATTCTTCAAAAGCTTAAATTTTCATTTTTGCTTAATTTCGGTTAAAATTTTGATTAGTCCTTTGAAAATATATTGTTTGAGAATTAGGCTAAGTTTACATGACCGCGCGGAGACGTGGTTTTCTTCGCCGCTCTATTTTTCGTCGATCTATGCGTCTGTCATCAATAATTCATAGTTCTTGATATGACATCATAATTATTGATATGGCATAAATAATTATGATAATAATCTGAAACTTCACGAATTACAGAATATCCCGCAGTATTGTCTAAAAATAATTTCAACGATTTAATTATTGCACTGTACAAACACAGAACCTAATAAATATTTAATAAATTCCACAGGATATTTAGTGTTCACCGATATCTGAGCGTTGCCGGAGTGCCCGGCTAACTACGGTGACATAACAAATTCCGGTTTTCATCTGTTCGAGGCGAACGAAATGTCGTTCCTTGTCGGCGAAGAGCAGAAGAGAATGGAGCAGTGAGATTACAAGCAGTTCAAGCAATCGAAAACGCAAGTCCCTTCGGTATTGAAATCCAACGCAGCATCAACTTCCAGAACGAAGGAAATAATTCGATCTCAGAAATCTCGAAATCTACGGTGAAAATGGTAGAAAGTCAATAAAAAGAAATCTCAGTCATTTTAACTATAATTGAGTCACGCAATAGTGGAAAAAATCAGTTAGAGTAAGAAGTTCTAATACTCGGCAATGTTATAGAACTTTGGGAAAAATTATCATGTGGAACATATCGAGTACATGAATTTGAAATAATAATTCGAAAATCGTTTTAAAAAAATTTGATCGGTTAAAATTCAGAGGAATTTGAGGAATAATTGAGTAAAATTTTTGGCTGTTATTGTACCGTTCATACTTTTCAAAAAGTACGAAGAAGAAGCAAATTGCCAACGCGTGCTTCAGCTGAGCTGTTTGGGTTGAAATTTAAAAAAATGTAACAACAAAAATAGGCAAAAATCAAAATCTTTGTTGCGAACTGCGAGAAGCTCTTCAATTAAGTTTTCAAATTGCAACCGAAGACGTTCCGCTCAACTTGGTAATCGCTCGAAAATGACAAAAATCGAGCTATTCATGAAATTCAGTACTTTTCATCCAAACGTATGCTTATCCTAAGTCCACTTTCACAAAAATATAGTTAGTTCAAATTATTACCCTGATTGTTTAGATTCTTGTGTACTATGTACATAATTTCCAATTCATTCAGCGGATAAACGTGTTCAAATTTGTCAACTTGAAAAGCAGCGAATCTTACATAATATTATTATCATGTAGAATAGTATATAAAATACTATATAAATATGCTATTAAGTATTATATTACTTTCATCGTGAGAATATAATTCGGGAAATAGTCTTTCAATTTGTGAATATTTTGTTTATATTGTTATTATTTGAAATCAATGTAATTGGAACCTTCTATATGACTGATTTGTTTTCAGATTTATATACTATCGCTAAGTACTTGAAATTCGCATTCTATTTCAGTTCGGTATTTCGGTTTTGTTGAGATCGTGCCTCCAGATCATCCTTAAGCTAATACGCATCGTTACCTTTTTTATTTCAATAGATAAATACGTAAAATTCAAGTGGTTTTTTTCCGTATTGTATAAGGTGTATGGACGAAATGAATGGATGTTTTCAAATTTATATTTAATGAAAATCATGTTATGACAATTTATTTACCAAAAGCATGCGGAGCCCGGTAAAGGCTAGTATTGTCATAATCGCTAAGCAATGATGTAGATTGACCAGGTCGCAAACTTATTTCTGCTGACATGAACAAGAAAAAAATAAATTCTTCATGTAATCGGAGGTATTCTTCAATTGCACATACTATTCAATGAGTTGTGTACACAAAATTACCTTATTCTGGAAGAACTTCATCTTAACTTTGGTGAATTATTTTTTCATATTTAGTTAAGAACTTTGTGGCGAATAACATCTGGAATAAGATTTCTTTTTAAAAACACTTTTTTATTTTAATATATCACTTAATACTTTTCTTTTTCCTAAAATAGAAAAAAAATTATATTATTTTTATCATGAAAACGCAACATGAAAAAATTTCTCCCACATCATTGTTCGATTCAAAGTAAATAACTTACGAAATATGTATTTTCCCAAAAAAAAACTCTTCCATCAACAATTGCCAAAATAATAATTAAATAAAATGAGAGTCAGTTGAAAAAGAATATATTTCTGGATTACTCAAAGTAAGGTGTGTTTACAGGTATTTTTCGGTGTATTCGAAAAATGTTGCCAACGTTATATATAAATAATGATCGTTCGTGTAAACATGCTTTGCATTTGCATGCACGGACACATGTATCGTGAATTTATATTTAAAATTATACCGTATTGTTGGAGAAATTGTGCTTACCGACCTATCCTCTTTTCTTCTCCTATCCGAAGGCAGGCTGCCAAGCCCCCGCTCGCTTATGTTTTCTGCGTTACTCTTGGTTACTCCTAAGAGTTGTTTTTCTAGCTATACACGCTTTTATTGAAACGTTCCCTTACTGAATAAAGTTATTATTTTATCGCACGCCGTGAGTGAAAAATTATCAAACCCTGGAAAACTCATCAGATTATGGGCCCAGAAGAAACGTGCGATAAATATCTCTCGAGAGAAGCGTATCGTGGACAGTAAAAATAGGGAAAATATAGTGACGCCGAATTTTTTTTTTGAGGTCATTCCCCGCCTTGTTCGATAGTGGAAGCAAATATCCAAAAAAAGAGAGCGAGCTTACGAGAGTCGCTAAGCTGACGAATAAGGACACCTGGGCGATTTGGAAGTTTCAAATACGAGTGATCCTGAACTCGCACGGTGCACTGGAAGTTACATTGGAAACAAACGAGAAACCGGTCCTCGGTGCAGCCGCGGATGCGACCTCGCAAAGCGCGTACACAAAGGAGCTCGCGTCATGGAAGAAACTCGTCGCGACAGCTCAAATGGTGATCGTGACGACCGTCAGGCCGCAGCCGACGTTGCACATAATAAACTGAGCGTCTGCAGCAGACATGTGGCAGAAATTGTCGTCGATCTACGAGCAGAAGTCCAAAGCGAGCGTACATATACTTCAACAGGATTGATACAACGCCACAAGCAGAAATCGCACGACATCTCGACTCACATAGCCAACCTTGAGAACATAGCGCATCGACTGAAATTGATGGGTGAGGAAATTTCTGATTCGATGATGATCATGAAAATCCTCATGACTCTGCCCGAGAATTTTAGATATTTCGTTAGCGCGTGGGAATCGGCGCCAGCGGGAGAGCGCACGCTCGACAATTTGAAGACGAGACTGGTAACCGAGGAGTCGAGAATTACCGTGCAAGGGGATAAGAGCGGAAACGCTCTAACGTCGAATGCCCAGCTAGAAAAATTCAAGCGCAGTCGAGGCGGCAGAACGAGAGGCACGTCGCACGGTTCATCGAAGCCAGGCAAATGCTATGTCTGTGAAGAACCGGGACATTCGGCCAGAGAGTGTTCGCAGAGGAAGGCAGACAAAGATCCAGGAGAATCGAGAGACAGCAAAGCATCGGGAAAGAAGGCGTGCGGCGAAGGCGTCGTGAGCGTAGCTCTCCAATCAGCACCGTTGCAGCCCATGAGAGACGCAGGCTGGGTCATGTATTCGGGAGCCAGTGACCATATATGTTGCCAAAGAAACTGGTTCCTCACGTACGAAGCCTACGACCACCCTGTGCCCGTGTGCATAGGCGACGGGGGTTGCATCGAGGCTTTGGGGAAGGGCTGCATCAACGTCGATATGTCTAACGGAGAAACCTGGAACGAGAATCACCTCGTTGACGTACTATACGTACCAAGACTGAAGTACAACCTATTCTCGGTTGGCGCTGCGCTCGATAAGGGACTCGAGATGCAATCGACGAGCACAAATTGTGAATTAATCAGAAAAGGACGAGCCATCGCGACGGGGATACGTCGAGGAAAACTCTACGTCATACAGTTCGAAATCAAGCAGCGACCGTGGTCGAGATCGAGAAAAGATCCGCCACAGGCGTACGTGAGCTCGACGGACACGCTAAAAAACTGGCACGAGAAACTGGCTCACCAAAACTTCCGTCACGTGAGACAGACCCTCAAGAGACTCGAAATACCCGTCAAGGAAGCGAAAGATCCGTTCTGTGAGGCGTGCACAGTCGGGAAAATGCACCGGCTTCCCTTTCCCGAAAGCACGTCGAAATCCGAGAGCATTAGCGAGATTATAAATGCCGATCTTTGCGGGCCTATGCCTACGAAATCTCTTGGAGGATCGAGATACTTTCTCTTGCTGAAGGACGACTACTCGCATTACCGCGAAGTTTATTTCCTCGAGAGCAAAGCGGAAACTGCGAGCTACGTAGAAAAATTCTTCACGAAGGCAGAGAAACATTGTCCAGAAGTCACCCGAGTATTTCGTACGGACAATGGACTCGAATTCGTCAACAGCGAAATGAAAACGTTGACGTATCAACTCGAAATTCGACACCAACGCACGATTGCGTACACTCCAGAGCAGAATGGTTCTGCAGAAAGAAAAAATCGCACCCTGAAGGAAGCGGGAAGGACGCTCATGCTCGCGGGAGGTTTCGGCGCTGAATTTTGGGCAGAAGCGAGCGAAGGCCGTAACTACCTTCAATCTGACCGGGACAAGCAGCATCAAAGGCGTGACTCCGGCGGATCTGTGGTTCGGAACAGTACCGGACGTGAATAATCTCCACATCTTCGGCGAAGAAGTTTTTACGCACGTACCGAAGGAGAAGCGTCGAGCACTCGACGCGAAAGCGAAGGAAGGATACTTCATCGGCTACGGCAAAGAAGCCAAAGGATATCGAGTGTGGTATCCTGACAACATCAAAATTGCAACTGTGAGAGACGTCGTCTTCTACGAAAAAATCGACCAAGCAATCACGAAAGGAGTACGGGAAGACGACGAGGCATGGTTGAACGAGGAGGGTGAACGGGAAGACTACCGACAGCAAAGAAGCGACGCTATGGAAGAAAGCTATGGACGAAGAATTCGAGTCTCTCACTCAAAATAATGTATAGGAACTCGTGGAAACATTCGACAATCCGAAAACAATAGACTGCAAGTGGACATTCAAGCTGAAGAGAGACGCCAACGGGAACGTTCAGCGATATAAAGCGAGATTCGTCGCGCGCGGAATCAGGTAGCGCGAGGGAATCGACTATCAAGAGACGCACAGTCCTGTAGTCAGATTCGACTCGATTCGGACTATCTTCGACATAGCTGCAAGCGATTGTATGAGGATAAAGCAGTTCGATGTAAAAACGGCGTTCTTGTACGGCGACATCGATGAAACGATTTACATGCAGCAACCGGAGGGATACGAGGATGGAACCGGAAGAATCTGCAGACTGAAACGAAGCTTATACGGTCTCAAACAATCTGCCCGTTGCTGGAATTGACGCTTCACTGAATTCCTGAAGAAATTCAAACTGATGGCAACAAACGCGGATCTTTGCGTATTCACAAGCCAAGACAACAACGAGAAACTAATCCTGGCGATATACATAGACGACGGACTCATCTTTCACAGAATCAAGCGCTGATTGATAAACGGTCTCAAGACGGAATTCGAGATAACCCATAACGATGCCAATCTGTTTTTGGGAATGCAAATTGAGCGAGCGTTGGACGGTTCGATCTTCCTGCATCAAGAAACCTACGCAAAGAGGATTTTGGAGCGATTCAGGATGGAAGAAGCGAATCCAGTGACTATTCCAGCGGATCCGCACCAGGAAATGAGTCCTCCTATTCACGCGGGAGACCAAAGTGACTCAACAACGGCCCCGTATCGCGAAGCCGTTGGAAGCCTTATGTATTTGTCGGTGGCAACGAGGCCTGATATCACATTCGCGGTGCATCAAGCAAGTCGACATCTGGAAAATCCCACGACAATACATTGGAAAGCCGTAAAGCGAACTATCACATATCTTAAGGGTACCATCGGATACGGGCTGCATTTCAAATGTGGCAAGAAAAAGGAGCTACTCGCGTACAGCGACGCTGACTACGCCGGAGAACTAGAGACGCGACGATCGATTACAGGGTTCGTCCTAAAATTCGCATCGGGAACGATCTCATGGAATTCACAGAGGCAACAATCCGTTGCTCTGTCGACGACGGATTCCGAGTATATGGCCGTTGGTCAGACTGCAAAAGAGATCGTCTAGATGAACTCTCTCATCAAGGAACTTCTAAACGTCAAGGACGTCCACACGACGCTGTATTTGGATAACCAGAGTGCTATATGCCTCGTGAAGAATCCTGTGTTTCATTACGTGCGATTCCACTACGTGCGAGAACGCTACGCTGCAAACGAGTTCTCGCTGGAGTACGTCGCATCAAACGAGCAGCAAGCGGACATCCTGACGAAACCGCTGCCTCGGCAGCAATTCCAACGCAATTGTTGGAACAAGGTTCTTGGAAGCAATTCTCACACAGGATTAAGAAGATATATAGGATTTATTTCGGATATATGAACGGTAGCTCTTTCTCACACGCGGGTCTTATCACTAACAACAAAACAATTAGCTAGCATCACCAAGGAAACAGTGAGGGAGCAAGTTAGCGAGCGAAAAACAGAACAGACACGCCAACCCTTCGAGGGGTTAGAGGGAAAGGATTCAGGTGAAACCAACATTTTCCACACTGCCACTTCCGCTTTATCGCCTCTTTTAGTTTTTTATCCTGGGGAGGGTGCTTGTGAACCCCGATCGCCGCTCGGTGATATTGGAACAGGTCCCTTGCCAACGCCTTTGTCAGGATATCGGCATGTTGTTTCCTCCAGGGGGTGTATTCCAACAGGAACTCGTCCTTGTCGTACCACTCTCGAACGTAGTGGTACCGGACGTCAATGTGTTTGCTCCGTTTGTGAAATACAGGATTCTTGATTAGTCGGATTGCGCTCTGGTTGTCCAAGTACAGTGTTGTCGGGAGTTCTTGGGAGTCGAGTAGGTTTTTGTACAGGCTCTTGGTTCATGCCACTTCTTTGGCGGTTTGGCACGCAGCCACGTACGCGGACTCAGTTGTCGACAATGCAACGGATTGCTGCCTCTGCGAGTTTACGCAATTGTCCCGGAGCCGAGCATCACCACATATCCTGTCGTCGATCGCCGAGTCTCTGCATCGCCATCGTAATCCGCGTCGCTGTACTCTACCAATTTGATTTCCTGACGCCTTTCGAACTTTAGGCCGTAGTCGATCGTACCCTTTACGTATTTGAGGATTCGTTTCACCGCCTTCCAATGAATCTTCCTTGGCCTCTCGAGATACCGGCTCACCCGGTTGACGGCAAAGGTGATGTCAGGTCTTGTTGCTACGAAAAGGTACATGAGACTTCCAACTGCCTCCTGGAACGGAGCCGTTGTTCGCTCGTCTTCTCCTGTCGAGTGGGCGTGAGGGCTCAGCTCATCATGTGGGTCGGCCGGGATGGCTACTGGATTCGCATCTGTCATATTGAACCGTTGTAGGACCCTTTTTTTGTAGGCTTCCTGGTGAACGAAGATGTTGCCGGTCGGAGATCGCTCGATCTGCAGTCCCAGGAAAAGATCCGCCTCATTATGCGTGATTTCGAACTCCTTTTTTAGTTCGTTGAGCATCCTGTCGATGTGTCCCTTATCCTTCGAGATGATTAGTCCATCATCGATGTAGATTGCGAGCAGTATCTCACTCCTTCCGTTTTGGTTGGTGAATATGCACGAATCCGCGCTCGTGACCTTCAGGTCGAATTTTCGCAGAAAGTCGATGAATCGTCTGTTCTAGCAACGCGAAGACTGCTTTAGTCCATACAGGCTACATTTAAGTCGGCAAACTTTCGTAGTCCCGTTCTCGTAACCTTCAGGCTGTCGCATGAATATCTCTACATCGAGTTTTCCATACAGGAAGGCCGTTTTGACGTCGTATTGCTGAACGTTGTGGTTTCTGCTGGCCGCGACCGCGAGGATGGCTCGCACGGAGTCGAATCGCACCACAGGACTGGAGTTTCATGGTAGTCGATTCCTTCTCTCTGCCTGAAACCACGTGCAACAAGCCTTGTCTTGTAGCGTCGAATGTTGCCGTTCGCATCGCATTTCAGTTTGTAGGTCCATTTGCAGTCTATTATCCCTCTATTTTTCGGTGCCTCCGTGAGTTCCCACACCTCGTTTTTCCGTAATGACTCGAATTCTTCGTCCTTGGCCCTTTTACAGTGGTCCGAGTTCTCGTTTCTTATGGCCTCCTTGAACGAGACTGACTTCTGGCTTTCAGCCAGGAATATTTCATTAATGTCTATATAATCATCGTACCTGCTGGGCGGCTTTATTGTTGCTCTGTCTCGAAGACTACGTTCAACGTTCGGGATTTCGGCTGAATTTCGTTCGATCTGCTTGTCTGGTTGAATTTCTCCGTAGTCCCTTATTGGCTTAGGTTCGTCGCTTGAATTCTGTTCTTCCTCTATTAGGACTTCACCGACTTCCACCCCCCCTCGTTGGTGTTTGGTCTAGGCGTCCCGTGAACACATCTCGTGCCGTATTAATGGTGTCGCTCTCCGGGTACCAAATCCGGTACCCTTTCGTTTCGTCACCGTAGCCAACGAAGAACTCTCTTTTCGTTTTCATGTCGAGTTTGTGCCATCTTTCCTTCGGCGCGTGCGTGAAGACTTCTTCTCCGAAGATTCGGAGATCCCTTACTATCGGCTTTTCTTGAAACCAAAGCTCGAGTGGCGTTGCCCCTTTTACGCTGCTAGTTCCCGTCCGGTTAAGAACGCTGACCACATGCTGACTGCCTCGGCCCAGAACCTTGGTTCGAACTTTCCTGCGTGAAGCAGTGCCCTCGTCGCCTCCATCAGTGTGCGATTGTCCCCTTCCGCTGAACCGTTTTGCTCGGGCGTATACGCAACGGTTCGTTGATGTCGAATTCCGTTCTGATGGGTCAGCTCCTGTACCTCTCGATTTACGAAGTCGAGCCCGTTGTCCGTGCGAAGTATTTGTACCCCGCCCGGGCATTGCTTCTCCGCATTCTTTATGAAGTTCTCGACGCATCGCGCTGTCTCCGTTTTGCTCTCGATGAAGTAAACAGTTCGAAAGTGCGAGTATTCGTCCTTAAAAAGCAGGTAGTACCTCGATCCTCCAATGGAGATCGTTTCCATAGGTCCGCAGAGTTCGGCGTGGACGAGCTCTCCAATGGCGTTCGTGTGCGACTCGCTGTTGGAGAAAGGAAGCCTGTGCGTCTTTCCCATCGCGCACGCTTCGCAGAACGTATCTTTTTCATGCTTTACAGGTATCTGAAACCGGTTGAGAATTTCTTTTACGTGGCAGACATTTTGGTGCACGAGCCTCTCATGCCAATGTTTGAGCGTGTCGGTCGACGCCACGTTTGCTTGTGGTTCCTGGTCTTCCGGTTTTGCTTCTCCAGGGCGGATGACTTGAAACTTCATGGAGTAAAGTTTCCCTTAGCGAACTCCCACTGCGACGACGTTTTTATTTTTAGTGATTTCACAGGTGGTGCGGGTTGACTGCAGCTCGAGACCTTTATCGAGCACTGCGCCGACTGAGAAAAGATTATATTTTAATCTCGGGACGTGAAGCACGTCAACTAGGTGATTTCGTTCCACTTGGTTCCGTCGGAAACGAGTATATTGATGCAGCCTTTTTCCCTGGGCCTTTATGTGTCCTCCGTCGCCTACGCACGCATTCTTTGGCTTGTCGAAGCCTTCATATGTGATGAACCATGCTCGTTCGTTGCACATATGGACGCTTGCACCGGAGTCGAGGAACCACTCTGCCGCGTCTATTTGCATCTGCCATGGTACATGTCAAAGCTACGCTCGCCAGCCCTGCACCGCAAGGTTTCCTTGGCTGCGTGGAGTTTCCCGCGTCTGTTCTTGCTACGCCGTCCTCCTTTCGTCGTTGACAGTCTCTTGCCCAGTGGCCTGCCTCTCCACAGACAGAACATTTACCTGATTTGTGTTTTCCTCTCGGTTCCTGGTCGCACTGAGATTTTCCACGATGGGCCCTTGACGACAAGGCATTGGCGTTTTTTTCTTTTGGTTTTGCTTGCCTGGATTCTTCGATGGTCAACCTCGACGTGAGGTTGACCAGGGTACGCTCCCCTGCTGGCGCTGACTCCCACGTGCTCACGAAATGACTATAATTCACTGGTAATGTCATAAGAATTTTAGTTATTACCATAGAGTCCGATATGTTTTCACCCATCAGTTGCAGTCTGTGGGCCATATCCTCGAGCTTCGAGATGTATGTTGCCATGTCGTCGGAGCTTTTCTTCGTTGCGCTGAACCAGCTTTGTTGAAGCATATGCACACTGGCTTCCGACTTCTGTTCGTAGATTGACGTATTGTTCCACATCTCCCGCGCTGACGTGCAATTGATTATATGCAGCATCGGCTGATCACCTACTGTTGTCTCTATCACTTTTTGCGCAGGAGGCATCGGCCTTGCGCCACGTTGCTAGTGTCTTTCGATATTCGTCGATCGTTTGCGCGCTTGACCCGGCATTAGGCTCCCTCGGACTTAATGGTTCTGTACCGGACGCAACGGCCCAGCCACCATTCGCGTTCAGGATAACTCGCACCTGAAACTTCCATATACCCCAATTTTCGATGTTTTTTAGTTTTGTTATTCTTGATAGTTCACTTTCCATCTTAATCTTTTGAGTTTGTTATAGTTTTCCACTGTCGCACAAGGCTCGGGTATAACATCGACGCAGTCGATGTTATACCCGAGCCTCGTGTATGCCTCGACGTACTTCTTCAGGTTTTCTCCTGACACTCGAATAAACCGAAAACATATATCGTATTATTTCGCTGGGCCCATAACCTGTTGGAACAAAGTTCTTGGGAGCAATTTCCACACAGCATTAACAAGATATATAGGATTTATTTCGGATATATGAACGGTAGCTCTTTCTCACACGCGGGTCGTATCACTAACAACAAAACAATTAGCTAGCATCACCAAGGGAACGGTGAAGGAGCAAGTTAGCGAGCAAAAAACAGAACAGACACGCCAACCCTTCGAAGGGGTAGAGGGAAAGGATTCGGGTGAAGCCGATACTCTCAACAGCAATCGCGAAGGACTGGGTGTCCGCGGAGATGAGCATCGAGCCAAAGATGAAAAAAGAAATAGACAATAGTCGATAAAGCCAAAGCTGAAGTGTTGGAGAAATTGTCCTTACCGACCTATCTATTTTCTTCTCCTATCCGAAGGCAGACTGCCAAGACCCGCTCGCTTATGTTTTATGTATAGATTTTGTCATAAACACTACGCAATAATGTGAAATGACCAGGTGGCATTCTTTCTATTATTTAGTTTTTCCTTTGCTTGTTTTGATTTTGAACAAACGAAATGAAGTTGAATGTGATCTACTCCCCACTTCCCAGACGTTAGGCAACACTAGCGCTATGTAGCGGAAATAACTGTAGGCGTCATGGTTCGTGACCACGGTCTTATAAACAGGTCTGGGCACTCCCATATACTTTGCATAGGCCGTCGTGTGACAAAAAGTGAGGCCATTTAAGTTCCGAAACGGGCCACACTACTTGGAGCGCTAGTATCGGAGCAGCCGATTGTGGGACAGAGAGCGATATACTAGCGCATGTGTACAGTCTTCATGGTTGTAATAAGAATACATCCTTTACATAATTACATATAGCATTTATATATAATTACGCGAACAACATATATGTATATGTATCCATAGCAATTATATATTATGACTCAAACAATAAAATTAAAAATTTAAACCGAAAATAGGGCGATTAGTTGATGGTACTTACAACTTTTAAATGGATGGGTTGAAGTTTTTCTCCACTGAAATGTTTTTGATAAAAGAGTTACGGCTTTCAAATAAATGTGCGTACCTCAAAGACGGTATATAAAAAAAAACATGTTGAAGATGAGGGGAATTAAAAACATGAATAATTAAGTTTAGATTGTTAACAATTAGTTTATTTAATAATAAATAATAAATATTGGGTAATCTATACACCTTGTCCTGTAATTATAGTTTATAAAATTTTGCTTGTTTTCTTACTTCTCTACTTTTTTTTGAACTTATCGCAGTTCTCTGTGCTGTCAATTGACGCATACGCATTTGCAAATAATAGTGAATTGCCGTAGCAAGGAATGAATCGGCGTGCTTTACACATGGAAAAGAAAATTTGTAGGTCGAACATATTTCATCGACCGTGACCTCGTAAACATCCGCTTGAGCGCAATGCTTTACAAAAGATGACTCAATGGCCATGATTAGATGAAAAAATGTAGAATTCGGATGAATTAGTCTCCCGTGGGTTTTAAGATTCACTAATTTGGCTCTTGGCAGCTGAGAATAGGAAACTTCATTTTTTATTGCCCCTCTGCATACCTCGCACTTTGTTGGCCGTCGGTGTACGGTGTGGTAAGGTGGCAACGAGGTTATGCACAATTTACTAGCAAACACAACAACACTAGTATATATAAGCAAATCGGCCGCTCCGACGCTAGCGACGTGGCGGAATTTGGAACTCAATTGGCCTCACTTAGTGTCACAAGATTTTAGCCTCTGTGCCCAGACCTGTTTATAAGACCGTGTTCGTGACCACTTCCCAGTCCATAGTTCGAGCAACGGAGGCACCTCCGTTAAGTTGGCCCCCCGATATGATCATAAATAATTTTAATTAATGTTAATCGTTTGAGAGAGTTTGAGAGAAAAGAAAAATCGTTTGAGAGTTAATAGTTTTTCCAAAAAAAACAATTTAAATTTTCGCGTGAAGTTAGCCCCCAGATTTTTTAAATCCGTAAAAAACGACCTTTCCCAATTTTTGTTTTTAATCGTTTGAGAATCGTTTGAGAGGGTTTGAGAGTTCAAAAAAATCGTTTGAGAGTTCATGTTTTATTAAATATAAGAATTCTTCCAAAAACGCAACCAACCGCAGGGCCGTGTCACATATGGGGTGCACCCTACTCATCCTTCGCAAACCGAGAATATGAAAACTTGCCTAAAGTACCTAAAATGTAGTATAAATGATAGAAAATCGTTAGAGAGGGTTTGAGAGTTCGATCAAATCGTTTGAGAGTTCATATGTTGTGAAATATAAGAATTTTTCCAAAAACGCGACCAACCGCAGGTCCGTGTCACGCATGGGGCGCACCCTGCTCATCATTCGCAGGCGCAGAGAATATGAAAACTTGCCTAAAGTGCCTAAAATGTAGCACAAATGATAGAGAATCGTTAGAGAGGGTTTGAGAGTTTGATAAAATCGTTTGAGAATTCATATTTTGTGAAATATAAGAAGTTTTCCAAAAACGCGACCAACCGCAGGGCCGTGTCACGCATGGGGCGCATCCTGCTCATCATTCGCAGGCGCAGAGAATATGAAAACTTGCCTAAAGTGCCTAAAATGTAGCACAAATGATAGAGAATCGTTAAAGAGGGTTTCAGAGTTCGATAAAATCGTTTGAGAGTTCATATTTTATAAAATAGAAGAATTTTTCCAAAAACGAGTCCAACCGCAGGGCCGTGTCACGCATGGGGTGCACCCTACTCATCATTCCCAAGCGCAGAGAATATGAAAACTTGCCTAAAGTACCTAAAATGCAGCACAAATGATAGAGAATCGTTAGAGAGGGTTTGAGAGTTCAATAAAATCGTTTAAGAGTTTATATTTTATGAAATATAAGAACTTGTCCAAAAATGCAACCAATCGCAGGGCCGTGTCACGCATGGGGCGCACCACGGTCGTAAGCCACGTGCAGTAAATACCGAAAACTCGCCTTAAGTATAGCATAAATGATAGAGAATCGTTAGAGAGGATTTGAGAGTTCGATAAAATCGTTTGAGCGTTCATATTTTATTAAATATAAGAATTTTTCCAAAAACGCGACCAACCGCAAGGCCGTGTCGCGCATGGGGCGCACCCTGCTCATCATTCGCAAGCGCAGAGAATATGAAAACTTGCCTAAAGTGCCTAAAATGTAGCACAAATGATAGAGAATCGTTAAAGAGGGTTTGAGAGTTCGATAAAATCGTTTGAGAGTTCATATTTTATGAAATATAAGATCTTGTCCAAAAACGCAACCAACCGCAGGGCCGTGTCACGCATGGGGCGCACGGCGGTCGCAAGCCACATGCAGTAAATACGGAAAACTCGCCTTAAGTATAGCATAAATGATAGAGAATCACTAGAGAGGGTTTGCGAGTTCGATAAAATCGTTTGAGAGTTCATATTTAATGAAATATGAGAATATTTCTAAAAACCCAACCAACCGCAGGGCCATGTCACGCATGGGGCGCACCCTGCTCATCATTCACAAGCGCAGAGAATATGAAAACTTGCCTAAAGTGCCTAAAATGTAGCATAAATGATAGAGAATCGTTTGAGAGTTTTAAAAAATCTTTGTAGAGTTCATATTTTACGAAATATAATAAGTTTTCCAAAAGCGCAACACACCGCAGGGCGGTATCCCGTAAGTCGTCTGTATTTTCAATGTTTCAACGTGATCATCGATACAAGAGAAACGTCGATGGTGAGATTGCCGTATGCGTTTATTATCTTTTACTATCACGCTTTTGCCGCTCGAAATTCCATCAAATGGATATCTGTTTTTTTCATATTTCCAGGTCGCAACCAAAACTTCATGCCGGCCCACGGTTATCGCGAGCAGAATCAACAGCCGCCGATTTACGAGCGAAAAGCACTGAGGACAGCAAAGTGGAAACGCAACGATCTGACAAGGACAGACTTCGCCCTCGAGCGATGGCCTCGCCGATCAACATTCTAGCTATGAGAAAAATTGGTACAAATGCATAGCGTTATTCATCGAAAAATGGACTCGAATTACAAAATGTGCAGGGTCTCGGGATTCAAACAGTTATAAACGTGTAATGACGGAATAAAAAAAATATATCGAAGCAATTTATTCACGTATTACCATCAAAACCATAGAAATGTGCAATCGTGAGGCGCTCTTCTCTCTAACCCTCGGGCCAATTAACGAATTTTTTTTTTTCATCATTACCATTACGTCTTCATGATAGTAATACAATCTACTTTTTTCAAATCTGATTCAAGAAATTTGATAAGCAGACAGTCCAGTTTGTGTATCAATTTGGCATTGCCTCGTTAAATTCGTTAAATTCTGAAGCGTCGTTTAGGAAATACGCGTGTATCTCCTATCCTGTTCTGCCCTACCAACTGCGTTGGGGTGCAGTTCAGTCACAAAATGTCAGTAAATACTCCAGAATGGATTTTGATCGCGCGAAATTGCGAGCCCGAGCTGAAGCCACCAGCCTTGAAGTACAAGTAGCAGTTGAACGATAAAGGTTCGATGAAGTTGGACGACAGACGCAGTGGTTCATCATCCTGCCAAGGATGCATTCGGGTATCCTCTTTTTCAATGTCTCGTGAATAAACTTGTCTAGCGAGGTATCCATGAGTTCCATGCAGATCCAACAGTCACCCTGCCGAAAAGAATGTTTGTCTTTTTTTATTTCGTGAAATTGTAAGCTCAATTCGTGATCTGTTCCATTTGATAAATATACTATAGGAGGAACAATGTTACGTAAAATTATCCGAGGATTTTCTGAAAGATTGATCTGATCAAATTGAATTTTACAGTTCTGGTGACGAAAACGTAACCTCACCTCTTCGAATAAAGCTCCATAAAATTGCACGATGCATGGACACTCGTTGGATTTCATAAGGTCCTCCAGCCCCATCAAGAATTGATTCTGCTCCCTCTCGTCCACGGTGGAGCGAATTCTCTGTAATGACAAATAATGAGACCATTTTAGAGAGCCAATTTCAGGAATGTTTACAGCATTGTAGAAAAATCATTCGTTCGGACATAGTAAAAGACTAATTGAAAGTGCGATATTCTTTCTGGTGGAAAGCTTTATGGAAGCTAGTGAAAGAAGTTTGGAGTTTTGTGAAGGGAACCCTCTTAAATTTCAAATTTTTTTGTAAAACGTTAATTGCTTTGTCATTATTTTCCCAATCCTTGATACGAAATTGTTTACAATGCTAAGCAAACAGGCAACGCTTCAGGAATAATGCGTGGCTGATGAGACTATTCACAAAAAAATCCTCATCATTGGAAATGTTTCAGCAATAATTCATCATTAATAAGAAATCTCTAGGATCAATTCATCATTAACGATACCTGACGTTTGATAAATTAAGGGAAGAAGAAAATGAAGTCCTCACCTTCACAACTATGCAGGTGTGGCTTACCCTATGAATCGTGTTATTTACAGTATCGAAACCGCCTCTACCGATCTCACCATGATCCTGAAGATCCTCGTTTGTGAAATTGTAAACGCAGTCGGGTGACAATTGCAGTTTTCCCGTCGACTGTATAGACTGGAACATTGTCAGCTTGTTGCGAGCTTTGTCCGGGAAGTGCCCTGACGCTGGGTTATCTGCTGCGGTCTCATGGGCAATTTCGGCAGGAATAACGGCGCTAGAGGCGTAGATGATGCAGATGCTATAGGTGAAGTACAATTAGCGCGTGATAACCTGCACGAAATTGGACAATTCAAATTTTTAGCCAGCGATTCTATGCTGATGAATGGATATTTATCTTTCGCAAGATATCGAAAGCGGGATTTGACCGAAAATAGCTGCAGGAACGAGCGGTAATAGTTTAATGAATTTTCGTGTTACCCTAAAGTCGGGCGTGCAATCGCCCCTGTGAAATTCGAGTATGAGTCAATTGAATTGGCTGAATTTGTTGAACTAGTGGTATTCGACGAGGGGATTCTTCCACTTTGCGATGGAAAGCTGAGCTTATGTTGCCGTTGCTTCTCAGCTTCAGTTTGTAGGAAAAATAATGGAAGACTGTATATGTGAAAAAAAAAGAAGTCGAGGATTTCGTATGGCTCTTTTCATTGCATTCTAACAGTATAAATGTTGCACCAGATAAGTGTCTTGGGGTAGGATCGTCATTGTCGAGCTTTACCTGACATCTCCTCCTGGATATTATTGTTGCATCGGAAATCCAACCGCTGGGAATTGGCCGAACGTCCGGAACCTGCAAAAAGGTCATTGAACCTTGTTAAAAGCTCCATATCACTTGAATTATCAATACAAATATTGGACACGTAATGGCTCTGTGAAAAACAGGCATTCGGCGGCAGACCCTGCATTTCGAGGATAGAAAGGAATTGGAGATGAACAGAGATGGATGAACGAAGTACTGAAAAATCCAGTTAATTGTCAAATCGTTCGAAAAGGCATCGAAATTTCGTAAGAAAAATCGTGAATTGAAAAAGTCATTGAGCTCAATCCTCAAGTAGTTTCCAAATATCCTTTTTACAGAATAGTCGATGCGGAAACCCGTCAGAGATAATTTCAAATAAATAAACGAAATAAACATCGACGATGTCCAGTGTTTATTTGGAGGGAAAAAAGGCAAATGTCAATTTGGAGTGCCGACCGAAAAGTCGTAATCCGAATGAGGTTAGGATCACGAACGAAGACAGTCGGGAGGATGGAGTTCAAAGAGAGGAATAAAGGTGTTTCGAAAATGAATTTTTTAGTTATCAGAGCTCGATGATTATTGTCCAATACCTTGACTCAATTCGTTCAACGTATTTCTTGGTTCTTTGTCATTTTGAGGCTTCCCGCGTAAAGAAAAACACGCGCCCGCACAGTTCACTCGACGATTCTCGCACGCCGTTTCACTCGAAAAAAACACCAACGAAAACAAAAATACGACAGGAAAAAAAGAGAAAAAACCCCGAGCCACTTGTTAAAGGTGCTCTTTCCATTAAAAGACGCCGTACATAGTACGACGTACTGCATACTTTAAAAAATAATCCATTAAAGAAATATATGAATGTGTCTTCCATAATATGTGTAAAAACGCACGAACTCTTTGGGCCTTTACGGCGTTCGCACACTGCACGCGATTTGTGACGAGCGACGAGCGATATCCAATCGGAGCTCTGGTATTCCAGAAAACCCCTAGGAGCGGGGAGCTCCGATTGGATATCGCTCATCGCTCGTCGCAAATCGCGTGCAGTGTGCGAATGCCCTTACACATTGCGCGCGTATATATGTATATAGATATATAGAAAAGCTCCATGGGAATATCGTTTATTGGAATCTGTCAAATGGCGATATGGAAGCTGGTGGCGGAAAATCAAAATACATTTAGGCCAAAGCTTTTAACAGCCATACGTAGCTTTGCGATAAACGTATTCACTTTCAATTAAAAACAGGAAATCGGTGAAAATGGAATGCGCAAAGTTTTTTCCACGTACAAACGACCGAAAAAACGTTAAATGTGCAGTGAGAAATTGTAAAAGCACTTCGAGTAAGGAACTGGAAGTCCATTTCCACAAGTTTTCCATTGCAGGAAAACGCTTTGTATTCGTGGAAAATTATTGCGGAAATGTACAGAAAATCGATCAATTAGAGCAGAGAATTTCAACCGGTCTGTCGCGGCACACTGGTCTGCCGTACTTCGGGTGTAAAAAGATTCAAGTGTGCCGCGCTATAAAGAAGGT
Organism: Ophion ventricosus; assembly: GCA_963932345.1. Lineage (NCBI taxonomy): Eukaryota > Metazoa > Arthropoda > Insecta > Hymenoptera > Ichneumonidae > Ophion > Ophion ventricosus. The sequence goes on along the minus strand of OZ010715.1, from coordinate 6,009,914 downwards.
TAAAAAACACTGAATTAGAGGCTTGGATTAGAGGCTTGGAGCCTTGAAAATAAAAAAAATGAATTTAGGCATGAAAGTGTGCTCACTGCATTTCCGGAAAAACGATTCGAAACTATCGGGTACGTAACCTCAAAGAAGTTAACGGAGTAAAGGTTGCTTTAGTCCTTTAAAAAAATCAATTTTATGCGCGAATTTCGTTTTTTATTCTATATATTTTTTACAGATATAAATATAAAAATATCAGTTATAAAAAATTTAGCGGGAAAAAAGTAAAGACCAAAGAGTGTTGCATTCAAGTTCAAAGTGATTTTTTGAAACTGCAATCGATAGATATAATCAGTTCTGAGGCTGTATTAAATTTTTGACTGGCATTGGATCATTGCTATTTTTAATACTATCGTAGAGATAGTAACTAAAATGTTCGGTCATCAACTGGAACTGGAATACCAAAATGAGCATACGTGACAAAGTACTTACGTTACATGAAACTTGAGCACAACATGTTTTACAATTGTTTGGCAACCAACTAACAGGACTGCTTTATTTTTATAGCCTGGCATGACCAAAAAGAAAAAAAACGATCCTATGATTGGTTTCATACACATCTGGAGCTCACATCTCTCGTGGAAAGCCAGATTTATGATAAGGAGAATGACGTAAACAATCTCCCGGTCGAGCCCAATGCACTAAACTCATTGGAACGAGTTACGAGACGGTCTTGCAGGAATGTAAGGTCCTCTGTGAACGTCGGGTGAGGTATGTCACTGTCACTGAGGGTGAGGTACGAAGTTTGCAACAGAGATGTACTGGTTTTTCTAGTATTGTGATAACAAAACCGAATGGAAAAGGGGTTTTCAAAAAGATGATTCCATAGATAATTGTATATTGTTTTTATGCCACAGAAATGGAATGATGAATAGATTCTCTAGTAGAACTAGTAATTTTTTTGTAAGAAATTTCTTTTTCACCTCGTTGAAAAAAGTACAAAACAAGCTGTTTTGTACTTTTTTTTAGCTGTAGGCACCTGGTTCTCATTCGGTAATATTTCAGCCAATGGAATTATCGACCATAAAGAAGAATATTGACAACGGCACGATACGTGCGATGATGCATTTCCAGCCTGATGTCATGTTCATGTTCCAGAACGCTGTTATGTTCAACAAACAAGATACCTCCTATGAAATGTCTTCGTCCATGCACGAAGAATGCTTGCAACACACGCAGGTACGGCAATATACATTGGTTAATTAATCGTTTCATTATTTATTTATTATAATTATTAATAATAAAAAAATATAATTATAAATAATGAAAAATCCTCGGATTCCCTTTCGAGATCAAACTTACAAAAATGACTCGGTCAATCCTAAATTTTAAAAAACCTTTGGTGTACGGTAATTGTATACTGACATTCTAATAGATGGAAATAAAATAGGATAAACTTCCGAATAGCTGTTACCTCCGATTTGGCTGAAATTTAGTACAGACCTTCTTTTTGACGATATAAGATAGTGTGTAAAATGATTTTTGGCGCATCGCAATAGATTGATCAATATCGAATTTTGAAAATAGCAAAATTAACACGTGTGTGTATATCTATATCTACTAGCACCCACTCCTCCCTACTCACACGCTATCCTGGCGTGTAACGAACACGAACGCACACACGCACGCACACACACGCACACACACACGCACACACACACGCACATACACACACGTGGTTTGGAGTAAAAAAATACCGCGGAATTGACGAGCCGTGGGGTCCACACACACACATACCAATTTACACTCAAACCGCCCTTATCACGGCTAGGAATGCTAAGCAGCCAACCTCCACGTGGTCCATTCTGGGTAATGCAAATGGTCTGTGAACTGCTATTGGCAGAACAATGATGGAAAAGAGGCTGCAAATTCAGAATTCCACACGATGCTCAAAGTTCCATCTTCCTCCCCAATCTTCCAGCCCAAACTTCCTCATAGAGAAAGCTTAAAGCATCGTCGACGTGTGTTTCTATCTTGAGGGAACTGTATGAGACGAGGTGGCTGACCTGACTAGAAAAATTTTGATAATATGAGAAATACATTGAAAAACAAATGTTTTTATCTTATGGGGGGGGCGGAGCCCCCCCCCCCCCCCCGGGTACGACCCCACTCCCGCAAAGGGCTCTGCCCCTTGACCCCGCAGGGGGTTTCACCCCCCGGCCGACCACTGGCTCCAGTAGCCAAACATGTAGGTAGAATAAGGCTAGGAGTGCGTGCAATTTCGACATTTTCAAAATTCGATACTGAGGAAATTATTGCTATGCGCCAAAAATCCTTTTACACACTATCTTATATCGTCAAAAAGAAGGTCTGTACAAAATTTTAGCCAAATCGGAGGTAACAGCTATTCGGAAGTACAGCCATAAAATATGTCGAATATGTGAAAAAAAAACTGTAAGGGTTTTTGAAAAATTCACGCCAGAACCCGATCGGATTAACTAAAAGTATGAAAAAAGGCCCAGAGTGTTTTCCACCAAAAAGGCCCAGTTTATTTTCCACATTATAATGTTGTCTCTGCGTTCCTTTGCAGATTCCCATTGAAGTGACGGATGTCGGGAAACTCAGACCACCGCGAACAGCAGCAGCGAAACTGACGAACCGAACATCAAGAGAAATAGAAGTCACATAACACCGAATGCACACGATACCAAGATCCCCGCGGAAAAAGACAGAAAATCAGAGAATTAATAAAAGATGCGGCGCGTGGTGGGAATAAGAGTCTATGCATACGGCATATTTTCTAGGCACAGACAACGCGCGGTTTTCAGTGCAAAGAACATATGCGAAGGTTTCTGGCTGCGACGGATGCGCGTTCGTGTCGCGTCACCTGCGCGCAGAAAATATGCCGTATGTATAGGCTTTAAAGTTCGTTATACAAAGGAAAGCGTTTCTGCAAATGGAGCATCCTTTTTCGAATCTACGATCGATAAGTTTTCTTGTTCATTGCACAAAGTAGTCTAATAATAAGAACGCCCCGAGTAAATTTCATTCGCCGAATCGTAGTGACGACGGCTAGCGGGCGAAGCGTTCAAAATCTCATTGCTCGAGATGAAATGAGAAATGAGAACCAAATGAACTGACAAATTTTTGCATCCATACAATTGTCAAATGTATGTCTGTCAAAATTTATCAGTTGTACGTAATGTACAAATATGTATATACGAAATGTTGCCTCTACTCATTTGTAATTGCGTAATGTGTTTTTAAAAAGTAGCATGTATGAAAATTATGTTATGAATGACTTGAATATGTAAAAATATTATTCCGAAAATTTAGTATGAATCACCTGTAAATTACATGTTAATATATAATATGTAATTTAACATTTAAAAAAATGTTTATGTACGAAAAATGTTGCAAATCAAATTGAAAAAAAATGAATAAATTCATTATATTATAAAAATAACCCTTTTACCTTTTATTCCCCGTGTAAAATGAAATAAGTATACGAAAAACAAAAAAATGGTGAGCCGAATATTTACAGTACCGTCTCAGAACCGTACGGGTATGGTGTTAGGATTATGATACCGTGAAAATAATTCCGAAAAATTATACAAGGACCAAAAAAACTTTCGAAACAATTAGACAATTCAAGAAACCGTAGTATAATACATTCTTATTCGAAAATTGAGTACTACATTTTCGGTTATCTCTCAGCGCCACGTTTATAAACTTTATCAACAACGACATGTGTATTTGAGAAAAGGATGACTAGAGAATCGTTGAACTAAAAGGCTAGTAGTTTAAAAAGTAAATCTCGTAGAATTACTCTAGTCGATTATTTTTATCTCTAAACTTGATAAAATCCTCTCCTCGTTGTCCAATAATATACGTATAAAAAACAAATTTTACTAAACTGGTATGAACATAAATAATATCATGAATTCAAAACAAAATAACATAATCAATTGATGACGGGTCGGAACCTTATCCAATAAAATACCATAACAAATTATAATAGACGAGCATAAATGTATACGCACGATATTCGAAAATGAAGAAGACGTTGTAGGCGAAGGTCAGAAAACGAAAATAATGAATGCTATACTGTTCCAATTTATTGCTATCATTTATCCATTTCAATGTTTATATATCTGCACCTTGTCCTTATGCATTGAAAGTTTTATAAAACAAATATTATATAAAAAAGAATGCAAGATATTCTGTCGATGATTTATACTTTGTCGACGATACATTGTATGGTCCGCTAGCGCAACTCCATCGCCGAATGTATTTGTACTATGGCAGAGTGAAGGCGCGGCGCGGGCTTAGTCTCGCGTATGGCCTGATACGGTGAACGTAACGACGGCTTGAACTTTATTCAATTTTTTGTGTGTTCATTCTAGTAATTTCGTTGGTGTTACTTTTCGTTTTTATTATTGCCCGTCTTATTTATATTTATCATTTTTTACTTATTTTTTTAGTACTTATTGTTTTGGTGTTTTTTTCGTGTTTCGTGTATAGTTAATCGGTGCGGATTTGTTTTTAAAAAGTTTTCCCAGAAGTATCGTAATTGTTTTTTTTTGTAGTCGCGCATTGAACTATTTAATTCACAATGCGGCAGTATTACGATATCTGTGGCCCCTAATTCTGACCACGCAGTCTTCATATTTGACCCAAAATAAGACTTTTTTCAAGAGTGGTAAAAATCAATATTCGACCCCTAAGGGGGTGAAACGAGGGTTGTAAAGTTTATACGAGACAACATATTTTTTGGTCAGATTTGCTTGAAACTTGGTCTAAATACACTCCAATACAAATAATTAAACATGTCTTTCAGGAATTTCCAAAATATAACCTTTAAGGAGCGACTTCCGTGGCGCTGAAATATGAAAGTGAATTTCGATAGCGTTTTTTTACAAGGAAAACGATTCTGCTGGTTTTAAATCAATATCTAGATCAATTTTCGAGATATTCCTGGTATGCCGCGCTTATCGATCAACTCCCAAGGATTTTTAGATTTTTATCCCAGATGGACAGCATAATGGTGTGGGCGCGAAGCACCTCGCGTGTGCGTGTGAAAACGTGGGGTGCGTGGAATACTGGTGTGGGCGCGAGGCACCTCGGATGTGCGTGTGGAATCGTGGGGTGCGTGAGATACTGGTGTGGATGCGTCGTCAAAAAATACGTTTTCCCATACAAACGTTAACACTCCCGTTTAACCGCCTTAAAGGTTAAATTTTGGTAATTCCTGAACTACATGTTGAATTATCTGTATTTTAGTGTATTATGCGAAGTTTCAAGTAAATCTGACAAAAACATAAGTTGTGTCATACAAACGTTAACACCCGCGTTTAAAGCTTTTAAGGATCGAATTCTAGGAAATGCTGAAATACGTGTTCAATTATTTATATTGGAGAGTTTTTACGCCAAGTTTTAAGCAAATCTGACAAAAAAAATATGTTGTCTCATACAAACTTTAAAACCCCTGTTTCACCCTCTTAAGGGTCGAATTTCGATTTTTACCACTCTTGAAAAGTCTTATTTTGGGTCAAATATGAAGGCTGCGTGGTTAGAGTTAGGGGCCACAGATATCATAATATCCCCGAACTACCTAACTCTTTGAAAATTACTTGTTTTCTAGAATGTTTACGCCGAATTCTAAAGAAATCTACCCAAAAAATACTCCGCCTTATTAAAAATTTAAAACCTCTGTTTCACCCCCTTAAAAGCCGAATTTCGATTTTTTGTATTCTTGAAAAAAGTCTTATTTTGGGCCAAATATAAAGACTGCATGGCCAAAACTTGGGGCCACAGATATCGTAATATCCCCCACAATGCCACGGAAGGCTGATGTGACAGTCGAGAAGCTGTGCAAAGCTTGAAAAAATTTATGCATTATTTTCGAACCCCGGAACTGCCGGTGTATTCTTCCAACGTTTGGAAAGAAATCAGTAAAGATTTAAATTCAAAGTGGAATGCTCATCACGTCTATAATAGTGTGATCCAAGATCGTCGCAAGATCCTCACCCTTGCACGATCAGAAATGGGTGTCATCGTTCCATTGCCGACAGACCCAGCATCTCCAGAGTCCGACGACTCCATGACCAACAAAACGACAACGTCCTGAGGTTCGTACGAGACGGATTACGAGAATGATGAACAATTATTCGAGGTGCAGCTCACAAGTGAAGAATACAACGAAATTAAACCCAAGGGTACGTTTTCGATACTTTTTATTTCGCTTTGGCACGCATTTTTGTAAGAACAATCATCTTCATATATACAACATTTTTAAAGCATTAAACAGTTATTGAAATACCACCTCCAGAACAAATCGAAGAAATTTAAAAATATTCTAGAAAATCAAAAAATTCATTTTGTAGGACGGAAAAAAGTTTAATTTTTTAACGAAGTATATTTTAAAAACATTTTGTTAGGATAATGTTTCGCCCCCCCCCCCCCTCCGATCGGATCTGTTTCGGAATCTTACCCATTATCGGCATGGATAGACAGTACTGGACAAAAAAAAGTACGCACTAGTCGAAATATCTTACCGCACTAACATTTACATAGCGGACTCAAAAATAAAGATAATTGAATTTCCCAAGTGGCGTTTCAAAGAGAACAAGTTTACCTTTATTTTTGTTTTTTTAGAAAATTCTCTACGATTTTTTTTGCCCCGGTGCACACTTGAACGTGGCCATTTTTCGGCTATTTTTTGGCCGTCGAAAACTAACTGCAGTTCGTAGAAAATTTTTTCCTCGATTTTTTCCATGCATTTTTAGCTAAAAAAAGACATGTTTCAGAAAAAAGGCGTCATCGAAGAACTATAGGGTTTCAGAGGAAATGTCAAGAGGGTAAAAAGTTGCATGGGTTCACACTGTAGTGGCTAGAATTTTTTCAGAATTTTTTTCACTTTTTTTTACCATTTTTGGTTAAAACTTTGATAAGTGGAGCGGCTCCACTTGGGAATTATAGGGTCGAGAACAATATATTGAGAACGCAAATTTGTTTACATATTCATTTTTAATTCACAACAATTGGTTTAGAATTTTTTTTTTCATTTTTTTTTTTCATTTTTTTTCATTTTCATTTTGATGTTTTAATTTTCACAAATGAAAAGAAACGTCTAGAAAAATTGTAGTTAAAATGAAAATGTAAACAAATTTCCTTTCTTAATTGTCCTAGACCCCATAATTCCCAAGTGGAGCCTCTCCACTCATAAAAGTTCCAACCAAAAATGGTAAAAAAATTCTGAAAAAACTCTAGCCACTCAAGTGTGAACCCATGCAACTTTTTACCCTCTTGACATTTCCTCTGAAACCCTATACTTCTTCGATGACGCCTTTTTTTCTGAAACATGTTTTTTTTAGCTAAAAATGCAATACTGGGGCGAAAAAAATCGTACGAGACTTTCTAAAAAATAAAAATGTAGGTTTTGATATTGTTCTTAAGTTTACCATGGAAAAAACCGAGGAAAAAATTTTCTACAAACTGCAGTTAATTTTCGACGGCCAAAAAATAGCCGAAAAATGGCCACGTTCAAGTGCGCACCGGGGCAAAATAATCGTAAAGAATTTTCTAAAAAGCAAAATAAAGGTAAACTTGTTCTCTTTAAAATTCCACTTGGGAAATTTAATTACCTTCATTTTTGAGTCTGCTATGTAAATTTTAGTGCGATAAGAAATTTTGACTAGTGTGATCCATTCTCAACTGTAATGTTGACTCTTCGTAACTATATATTTTAAGTGCAAAAATGAACATTCAGAATTTGAACTAAATTCAAGATACTCAAGCAGAAATTAATTTATGGGAAAACCCCGTTTGTCGGAATTTTTCTGTCCGAACGTGACGAGCAGAACAAATTGTTCCACGCTAGGCTTGATTTATGCAAGAGACATTTAATAATGATAAAATCGAAAACTGAAAATTTAACTTAATTACTTATACAAATTAAATGAATTTTTCAGTCCTGCAATGAAAACTGTGAAACCATAAAATTACCTTGTGGAAGACTTTTACAGAGTATTAGTAAAAATTTTCATGCGCAACAATATGGATTTGTAGTCATTTGTATTATTATTGTAGAGGTCCTTCTTTCGAACTTGGTTGCAAATCTCGATAAAAAAATCAGTCATATCGATGGTCCCGAGCGGGTCTATCTTATCTCGCTCAGACCTTTACGCAGTAGCGTAATTGAAAGGGTCCCAGATGTACTAGCGTAATTCTCGCGTCCTCCGCGAAGTATCGTATCTCGGCAGACCCTGTTCATTCTAACGCATCTCCGGCCGCGCGTGAGATCCATCGTATCTCCCGCAGCCTTAGAACGAAGTATCGTAACTCGCCGACTGCGATATGCTCTATCGTATCTCAGATGCACCAAAACGTTTCATCGTAAGTCGAAATTTGGTGATTTTTGAAAAACATCACTACTAAGTTCGTTCGAGCTTGAAGAATGCCCAGACAAAATTTTAAATCATTTTGATAATTTTTTGTGCTGTAATTAATTAAAGTAAAACAAGATATCGTATCCCCCCGCGCTCTGAAAGTTCCATTTTAGTTTCTACTCTATCGTAAGTCGTCGAAAATCTCGACGACTTACAATGAAAGAATAAGTTATGTAACGATAACAGTTATAAGTATGTTATTATTATGACGTGAATGGAAATAATATAATAATTCATTGATTTAAACAGATAATTAATTAATCATGAAATATAGAAAAATAATAATCGTAATGATATTATTAACACCTTTTGAGATTGGGCGACACAAGAATTGTATTAAGGTTATCACTATATCTATTCGTTTGAAAATTGACTGAGATTTCGCGATTTTATTTGAAACAAAAATTGATTACCAGTTACAAGATATTTTATTTTTAAATTATATTCCGAAAACTTTACATAGTATGAAACAATTTCATTAGAAAAAAATATGCATTAGGTATATCTCTACGAGCAGCTATTTTTCATACAGTTCCATACAAATTATTAGCACACATACATGTGCTAATAATTTGAATGAAAGACCTTTCGTCGAAGCATGACGGCTGTCAGGGGGAAAGCCTACCAAAGACCTTTCGACCGAAATATATGATGAATATTATGATAATAGTATATTATGTTTCTATTTTCACAACCCTTTTCATGTCTAAAAAATATTCTGCATATAATGCGCAATATTTAGACATAAATGTTGTGATGATTCAGTGACATTTTATTTTTGAGAACGCGAAACTTTCAAACCGCGTTTACTGAAAACTTGCGATTCGTAGATACGATGAAACATTTTGGTGCATCTGAGATACGATAGAGCATATCGCAGTCGGCGAGTTACGATACTCCGTTCTAAGGCTGCGGGAGATACGATGGATCTCACGCGCGGCCGGAGATGCGTTAGAATGAACAGGGTCTGCCGAGATACGATACTTCGCGGAGGACGTGAGAGTTACGCTAGTACATCTGGGACCCTTTCAATTACGCTACTGCGTAAAGGTCTGAGCGAGATAAGATAGACCCGCTCGGGACCATCGATATGAATATTTATCGGTCGCGTAGACCTCTGAAATCCCATTCTGTAATATATCGATGATACAAAAAAAAATTCCACTAAAATCCTTTGTTTCGATTCCAGGTCTTGCCTCTGAATGCGAAAAACCTACACTACAAAAAGGAGTTTTTTTTTTTTTTTTTATTTATTGAGGAATAGAGATACAAAAGATGGCGTTAGGATCATAGTCCTATCTGGCCGTTTAACTTACTGGCAGTTATCAAGCTTACCGACTAAGTTTTATTGCCTACTGTTATATATATTATATTCTTATAACTTTAGATAGACTCTTTAGATACGACAGGAACTTTTATAAGGAAGATTTGTTATAGTTAAATCACAGTATTTTACGTGATATTACAGCCCATGATAAATACTTAAGATCTAGTTACACGTTTCTGTCGGTATACAGAATAAGGCACTTCACACCTGATGAAACGGACGCGAGGAATACAAATTAAAACTTAAAACGAAGAATAGATAAGGAACAGAATATGTACACATACTTATGTACATACATACATACATACATACACACATATACATACATACATACATACACACACACATACATAGCATAGAACGACCAGAACTTATCAGAAATTATATTGACAGTATTAATAATACCTATTCATAACGACACTTCATTTTAAATAAAAATGTCAATGTTTTTAATAAACTTATCGATAGCTCTAATTGCAGTGGGGTCCATAGTGCTCAAAAAGGCTTCGATGTTGTACGGGGGAGAACCAAAGTGTTTTTTCAGTTGCGAGATGAGATCCATCCTTTGCTGTTCGACTAGTGGGCATTGCCAGAAAATATGGTTCGCTGTTTGATCTGCAGTGTCGCAGGGGCATTTAGCAGAGGGAACTATGTTAAAACGGTTCAAACTCGATCGGAGGGACGTATGGTTACTCCTGAGGCGGTTAATCGAAGTGATGGATCTTCTATTAAGGTTCGATACATAAAACCATGGCTTTGAGTGTCGTTGATAGAATTTCTGGAAATATTCAGTGCCTTTCGCCTTACCGGACGCCATGCACCACTCGTGGAACTTTTCTCTCAGCATCGCTTTCCAATAGTTTTTAAAATCCGAAATGGGTACAAAGATATGTGTGTCACGACCATGCCGAGAAGCTAACTTTGCTGACTGATCCGCTAGTTCATTGCCGAGTATTCCCCTGTGAGCGGGTATCCAAAATAACGAAACCACCTTCCCGTTTTCATGAAGTTCTGTTAACTGGTTTCTTATGTGGTCAACCAGATACGATTTTATTTGAAATTTTGGTAAGGACGTAAGTGCTGTAAGAACACTTTTTGAGTCGGAGAAGACGATAAATTTGTCACTATCTATATGCGATATCATACTTAATGTTTCAGCGATAGCCATAGCCTCCGCCGAGAAGATCGAAGAGAAACCAGCCGATCGAAACATTCTTGCACTATTGTCACTGGCCCTTATGACGGAAAAACCAACGTACAAACAATCAGGTTCTTTAGAGCCGTCTGTGTAAAAACATACGGTGTTCCTTAGGGTGTCGTTAAATATTTTATTAAAGGTATTGTTACAATTAGAAGATCTCTGAATTCTTACACCTTCCTCAAGTGAGATGATGGGTCGGAAAACTATTGACTGGTATTTATAATTATAACACAGTGGTTTATTTGAAGAGACCAGTAAATGGGATTTTTCTAAAACTTCTCGATAACATTCGACTAGTGGTATATTTTTCCTCTGTTAACTACAATCGGATTATTTATTATCTCTAACAGGTCCTGAAGAATGGGGATCAGCTGATGTTTGGAGTTGGATAAGACCCTGGTAATATAGTTCCTACCGAGGTAGTTAAAGCGTATAGATAAAGGTGGCTCCTTAGCTTCTGCAAGAATTATATTTGTTGGAGTTGAAGTCCTATACCCTAGAGCTAAGCGGAGAGCTTTAAATTGAACTCTATTAAGCTTCAATTCTTGTTCTGTCGTTAAATCGTGAAAGAGAAAGCTTCCATATTCTATCCGAGACCTTACAAGTGCGATATATAGGCGTATAAGGAGAACAGGGTCTGCTCCCCACCATGTGTGTCTCAGACACCCGAGAATTTTTAACGGATTCTGACACCGTTCAACAATACTGTTAATTTGAGGATTCCAATTCAAATTGGCGTGAAGCTGCAGACCGAGGAAACGCACCAACTTACTTTCCTTGATTATAGTTCCGTCGAGGTCGAGTTGACGTGCCGGGCGTACCCTATCCCCTGTACTTCCATTCTTCTTTTCAAAAATAACTAGAGTTGTTTTTTGCGCGGCCAGTGTCAAACCTATTTGAGACAGGTATTCGTTAACTGTGGATACCGACAGTTCAAGGTACTTTAAAGCACTTGAGATGGGAGCGACCGGGGTAGCGATGGCTACATCATCAGCGTACTGGAAAATGCGGCATACCGGATCAATTATATTTTCAAGGTCCAGAACATATATGGCGTACAACAAAGGGCTGAGAACGCTTCCCTGCGGGAGTCCTCTGTGCACCCAGCAGGTTGTATCAATATCCCCAAACTTGAAGGAGAGAGATCTGGCTGAAACTAGATTAAAAATAAACGCTAGCAGATTACTTGATACCCCCAGATCCTTGAGCTTATCAATTAAAACATCGGCGAGAACATTATCGTAGGCTGATTGTATATCTAAAAAAATGGTAGCGAGGGCTTTCTTTTGTGTAAAGGCTTTAATAGCTTCAGCGTATAAGAGGGATAGATTGTCCATGCATGATTTCGATTTTCTGAAGCCGAACTGAGATTGGGGGAGCTTGTCATGAAACTCCAACCACCACTGAAGCCTGCAATTTATCATCTTTTCGAGCACTTTACATAAACATGGAGCTAGCGATATTGGTCTGTATTTTGTTCCATCTCCTTTGGAAATGAAAAAAATTTCATATTGTCTCCATTCCTCTGGAAACGACTGCGAAGTGAAAATGTCGTTGTACAAATCTAATAGAAGATTTTTTGCCTCATCTGGTAGTAGCGAAATAATGGTATAGTCAATACCATCTATACCTGGACTAGACTTTAGATTCAAATTTGAGATTGCAAGGTCCAATTCGGAGTTTATAAATGGCAAATCCAGAAATACATCTTGAGTTTCGTTTTCAAATGACGGACGGGGCACACTGACCCAGGGAGGACAGAGTTTTTCAATCAGAAGCTTAACGTTTTGAACCTTTTCTCTGCAATATTCATTATCGTTATCCTTAAAATTAAATCGGTTTTTAAAACACTTAACTTTCCTCCATACATATGTCGGATTTGTGTGCTTGGTGAGAGATTCACAAAATTTTTTGAAATTTTCTTTCTTAATATTCTTGAGACCGTATTTTACTCTGCCCTCAGCTTTTTTAAAAGCAATTCTATCCTCCCGAAGTCCGGTATGTTTGAATTTCAGTAGTGCTGCCTTTCTTAACCGAACCAGTTTATCGCATTCGCTGTTCCACCAAGGACACGGGGAAGCCGTTTTATTCTTATAGTTCCTATTGTCCTGTCTGAGATGGTTAGGATCGGGCACTTTCCGCGTATGAGTAGCGTTGGTGACACTGTCTTCTACTAGCGAAACAAAAGAAGAGTACCGTATTTTCACGTCTAATGTTCGATCGGAAAGATCTGGATTCTCTTCGATTCTTGATTTTAAAGACTCGGTAAAAGTAGTCCAATTCGTTTTGCATGAGTATAGCTTCCTCTTAGTTCTCCGGATTAAATTGGGAAAAGTATAACCTCTAAATTCTATGAAAACGGGAAAGTGGTCGCTACCCCAGGAGTCTGTATTTACTGACCAATTGTATTCCAGAGCGGAATTAGAATCAGCGAAGGTGATATCGATGGCTGATTGTGCATCATACGAAGCAGAGTGGAATGTTAGTTGGCCTTCATTCAGAATCGAGATGTCTAAAGCGTCTATGCTCTCAAAAATGGCTTTGCCCACCCTACGAGAGCGAAAATCTCCCCACGAGTAGTGATGGGCATTAAAATCCCCTCCTATTAAAAATCTGTCACGAAATTGCCCGAAGAACGATGCCCACTCTTGTGCACTGATATCACCCCCTCTAGGGGTCCGATAGCAGGAAGCAAGTGCTAATTTGCCGTCCCTTAAATCGAGTTTAATTCCACATATTTCAATCTTACCATTACAGTTTTGAAGTCTTCGAATTACCTGGTACCTTAAAGAATTTCTGATCAGTATGGCCACACCACCTCCCCTTTGCGTTTGGCGGTCCGTCCGTACAACGTCGAATCCTTTTATATACATCGAATCGGTTGGATTCAACCATGTTTCTGATAACAAAAAAATATCAAAGTTATTCGAGTGATGTTGTAGCTCAGGTAACTTTAGCCTAACACTCTTAGCGTTCCACTGACAGATCCTAATGGTTGCTACAGTCCGATCCATCATCCACGTTAAGGTGGAGGTCAATCGTTTTCTTGATTCTTTCTATAAGACGGGAAACATTCGGCGCTGATGTCAACACCTGACAGAGCATCTGTAAGGTCTCTAACAGTTCAGAAGATATATAGTCTTTGTTCTGCGCTAGTCCTGCGAATACGTTTTCGACGTTGCTATGGGAGGTACTTCTACCTCGACCCGAGATCGGTTGACTCCACGAGTTTACGCGAAGTTGACTTTCACGTGATCCTACGCCAGTACGTAAGGCTTCTGTTCTCAGCGTTGACGTTGGTTCGTGTTGTCCACTGCGTAGCAAGGGAAAACTCCGCATGGTTTTCGCAGGAGCTGGATCCGGAGTTGAGTTTTTTTCGAAGATTCGTCGTGCGAAGATGTATGGAAGATTATCGAATGCCATTATCCGATTGATTTCTTCGGCTTTTCGGAAAGCCGTGCAGTTTCGATCCAGAGTTCTGTGGTTGTTGTGGCAATTTATGCATTTAGCATTATGTTCGCATTTTTGTCCCATTTCTACGTGCGATTCTTCCCCACATTGGAGGCAGCGTCCTTTTTTGGAACAGTTCTTGCGTATGTGGCCGTGTTCTCCGCAGTTGTAACATATTTCCACAGGTTCAACATAGGGAGCAACCTGTACACGTGCGTGCCAGATATACACATAGTCCGGAAGATTTTGACCAAGAAATTCAACGCATAAAGACTCTCCGTCGATCCACGTCGAATGATTGTCCACGTATGAGCGTTTCCGCAAGCGGAAAATTCGACCGATCGTGATGCCAGGATTGTCCTTCATGATACCCGCCCGGAGGTCAGGAATCGAAATGTCCGTTGGGATACCCCAAATCTTGCCTTTACGGGCACGAGCGTACCAAGGGATATACGTTTTTAAACCCTGGTGGGTTAGATATTCGTTAGTCAGAGATCTATTTGCCTCGTCGCGGGATGAGAAATGTAAAATCCACTCGTTCCGACAGTACTGCTCGATTCGGTCAAACTTGATATTGATTTTGTCCAATTTTTGTGAAACGCGTAGAATCGATTCAGCCTTAGTAGGTTTTTCTTGCGTGTGTAAGCGAACATGAATGGTGTATGGCGCTTTGTACATTTTCCCATAAGACTGTGCTTCTTGATAACGTACCTTTTCCGTATCGAGTGATACAGGACCTCCTTCTTCTCCTTCTACTCTCCTTGATGGCTTAGTCCCTGTCTTCTCCTTTTTCCCGACACTTGATACCATGTCATCAGTACCCTCGCAGACGAAATCGGTACCTTTTTTCCTTTTCTGACTCGTCATCGATGCGTTATCTAATCCTTTCAATCTTTTCTTCCCGCTGTTTTTAGATTCTTGTCCATTATACTCGAACATTTCCGCATCCACCATATTGGCGTCGTCGTTGCGAATCGACGGCTTCATCGCACCTTTGCCTTTTCTATCGTCAAGAAATTCTCGAAAACTTATCGGATTGCCTGCTTTAACAACATTGATGAATTCCGTATGCTCATTCCCGACGAACGTGTTCTCGTCACAGTTTTCCCCACTGTTCATAAGCCCGCTACAGGAGAGAACTCCTGAAGCACATGTCGGCACGCCCGAAAGCGAGGTTATGGTGTTCACGTTGTTTGATAAAAATTCACAGAGTTTATACAGTCACGAAATCTGCTATTCGGCAACAGCCGCACTTTATTATTAATAAATATCCCCCGCGTTACTATTCCTCTTCTTTCTTTGTTTTTTTTCTTTTCTTTTTCCTAAGATTTGCTGTATCCGCGTCGATCCGTTTATTTTTCTTCAAATTCGTTAACGCTACTGATCGTCGGAGCAAAAAAAAAAAAAAAAGGAGTTTGGACGAACAACATAGCGATTGCCATCTCACGGCAGACAAAAATCCCTTGTGCGTACGTCTTCAAGCGCGCCAAGATTTTTGAACCCTCAACAAGCAAGTTTGTCACGATCTGGGGTCAATGTAAGGGGAAAACTTGTCGAAATAAACTCAGAGCATGCATTGAAGAAGAGCCAACCGGAAATAAAGACGTTACATTGAAAGTGTTTACGAGAGACACTCGAAATGATACTCACGAGGTGGTTAAGCGTCCGTTGAATGGGGTTTACCGAAAAAATGTCCAGAAAGATTTGGTGCAAGAAGGGGCATCCAATTTCAGAAAGCGCATGGCCCGAGAAAATGTGGACCTTGGAGATCCAGAGCCTTCATATCTCCCGACTGCTTTAGTCCTCCGGCAAGCGAAGAAACAACGCATCGATGAAAATTTGGGGCTTAACGCAGCAAACATCAACAGTCTCAATGTTTCAATCGAAGAATTATCAGAGCGCCCAGAATTTGCAGGGAAAATTGAGTACATTGCATCGTCACCGTTTGTTGTTGTTTACCGTAGCCCATCACAGCTCCATGCGTATAAGGAATACTGCAAAAAAAACCCAAACAGCAAAGTCATCATTGATGCAACAGGTAGTCTCGTAAAAAAAAATGGCTCGCAACAACAAAACACGATGTGGCCCAATTTTTCTGTACAGTATGGTCATAAACTTCGATAATTTGACGATACCAGTTCACCAGATGCTTTCAGAAAGGCATGATGCGCACTCTATCATGACGTGGATTCATCAATTCATGCGTGCAGGGGCCCCAAAATCTAGAAGAGCTATATGTGACTATTCAAAAGCTCTCCTTTACGGATTGTGCAGGGAATTTAATGACGTATCGTTGAAAAATTACATACAACACTGCTTTGAAAAATTGATGGCGAACCAACCTGTCGAGGTAGCTACCCACTTACGTATCGATGTGGCACACATTCTGCACTTCGTCTCCAGGTGGAAATGTTGGAAGACCGTTGCACATCTAGAAGTTAAACAATTCTTTCTTAGGTGCATTGCTTTAATGATACAAGCATCGACGATAGGATACTATAAAACGTTACTGACGTACACGGTCGCAGTGGCAAGTCAGAAATATTTGGACGCAGTGGTTAAAATTCCCATTGCCTGTGAGAAGCCTACAGACAAAATTTCACCTTCAAACACTGTTGTCAGAATCCGAAATAACTTGGAAAAACTGATGTCGAAAAGTTCTGTCATCATGAGAAAAGTGGGATTCAACACCTCTGCGGATAGCGGACATCTCCGTCCAATTGATGAACTTTCCGACTACGTGCGGGATGAGTCTGATGGTAGCAAAATAAAATGCATCACAGAATGGGTTGATGAAATATTGGCATCAGGCACTGCTACCGAGCGCGAGAGCCGGGAAATGAATGCGTTCTTTGTTCCAAGCTTCGTTCCATTGCTGAACGGACTCGCTGTAGAGTTCCCTCTTTGGACGAATTGCACAACTCCGGAGTGTGACAAAAATGCATCTTCGGCACCAGTCGAAAGTTACTTTAATGATCTCAAAACAAATGTTTTGAAAAAAGGACTACGACGCGCTGATAACTTTCTTGTGACGCACTTAAGAGACATAGAAGGAGGGAGTCTTCTCTTTGTTGCCAACACAGCGAGGCATCAAAATACAGAACAAACATCCGAAGATGCCGTTGTGAACAACGTCTCCAGCTTTTGTGAGATCGATTCGCAAAAACCAGCAACGTTGCAGAATGACTCCGATGTGTGGACGATAGAAGATTGGGGTGGACAGGTACACCAATCTGAATTCGCGAATCCACCTATGATTGAGAATGAAGATGAAGTAGAGCAAGAACCAGGGGCAGTGGGAGTCCTCGACTCATGGGACCATTCCTACTGTCTCAGCGAGAAAAAGCTTGAGCAACAAAAGCAGAGAGAAGATGGAGTATCCAAAGAGACGTCTAATACAATACAATGCCCGAAAACCGACATAAATGATCAGATAACGGCAAATGGTACGTACTTCGGAGCATATTCCGAGATACGGTACGTGAACAGCTGGATTGACACAAAACCTTCCATAGCTAGGCGGAATATGAAAACATGTTTACTGCAAAATGGCTCGATAGTGCAGCAGCCCGTTAGAATAAACAAGAAGACTTACTTTGTTGAAGCTACTTGTGCATTCGATTCTGTGGCACAAGTTTTGCTCTCCGCAGCTGTCGATCACCCGGAGTACGATTCAGCGATAAAAAATTCCACCAACGCGATGCTTCAGTTTGTTGTCCAAACACTGACAAATGGAGTCACTAAAAAAACCTACACCGATCGAGCAAGCCTACTTTTGAACTGGTAATTTGGAGTTTTTTTTTCGAATTAAGAAGAAGCAGTACCCCCTCCCGCCGCCACGACAGATCAAAATAGTAGATACGCACGGATTTCCTCGCAGCGCTCCCCTCGGAGACGAGCGACAATATTGCCGAGCGGTCGGTAACAGTGCCTTGCATCGGTTCTGCTATACCGACTCTAATCGGGGCTGCGTCGAATTTTTGCTTTGGGTACTGCTTCGACTTTACGTAGGGCAAGCCGGGGTTTAAAGTGTCACGGGTAAGATGTTCCGGCAGGAATAGCACTGCGAAGAAAGTGATAGCGATAAGTGGGAGGTGCGTCGCAAAGCATTACATCATTGCGCTGCTTTGGCAGCCACTTTTGGTCCATTTTTGGACCTCAACTTCGCAGTGCTATTCCTGTTGGAACAACTTACCCCCGGCACTTTGAACCCCGGTCTGACCTATCGAACATCACAGTTTTCCAATAAAAAACAATTCACATGATTTCATTCCTCACTCAAGTTTCTTTTTGGTATCTAGACTCTTTTGATTTTTGTTCTAAAAATCTCATGCGTCAACAAAAAAAGACCGCCATATTTTAAACATAAATAAGTTGTAATCAGATATATTTTATGATACTTCAACAGGTATGAACCAACGCCAAAAGTTCAAACGGCGATTAGAACATTTTCATACACGTTGAGCGCATATGACAGTGTTTATAACTTCGTAAATTTAGCGATGTCAACGGAACCAAGTCTGCTCGTAATAGAAGAGTGCTCGCAGTCGTGCAAGCGGAAGTACCACTGGTGACGGTGTCACCAAATCATAAAACTATTAAAAAATCCGGCTATGGCGCGCTGGAGCATGCTTTTAAGGCAATGTGTCACACGTCCAGTCGGTAAAAATCCTACTGCCAAGTTTTCTCCTAGACGGATCATATTTCGGACAAAAGAAGAGAAAGCGGTTGTTCGTCGTTCAACAGAGCGGAACGTGTTTCTTTGCTTTTTTCCCAAAAATCAACCGTTTCAGAAATCATTGGGAATCTGCAAATCAGCTATCTCTCTCGCACTCATGGCCGCTCGGTCGGTGTGACACTTGGCCTCAACTTCTCGCCGCGTCTCACGAAACTGCCGTGTTTCAATAAGGACTGCCGAGGAATGATGACCCGTATTAATCGACCGGGTATTCATTTATTGATCGATGCAGATGTTCGTGATGGCACCGGAGGCTCACAGAGTATACGATGCAACCTCGCGAATATCCCGACATCATTGAAATTAAGAGATGATCAAGATAATCTTGTCCAATACCGGTGAGAGATTTTGGAAGTATTAATTACCATGGACCGTGCCAATTATAAAATCTATAGAATAATGCAATACCTTGTATTTAATTATTTTATTAATTTCAGATCGAGTGGTATAGTCGCATACGCTGCGAACCATTTCACGGGATTTTCTATCCGGAACACCAGGAAATGGGAGCGCAGTGATGATATGGAGAAAAACAAAATACCAGCACTGGGTCAAACAGAAATCGTACCGCATCTTATCACGTACGTTCGGACTTCGGAAACATGATCTTCTGGAAAATTCACTGGAAGGTAACAAGTAAAAAAAATTACAAATGTGCTCATCTTAAAACTGTTCTTTTTGATAAAAGTTTCATGTTTATCAATTAAATAGCTAGATCCGGGATTTTTAGGCTAAATGGCATTGAAATAGGCTATTACCTCGCTCGGAATGGTCGAATTCTTCAGTCAAATGACGCACAGTCGAGATTAACGAAAAAAAGCAAAAACAACGGTTGGAATCTCGTTTTAGAAATTTTTCTATAAAACTGAAGATTAATTAGAACAAGCGGTACATATTTCAGGGATTTTTCCCCCCTATGGTGAACGCGAGGGGGAAAACGGAAGACCAACGAAAAAAAACGGCATGCACCGAAAGAGAGAAAGAAAAGTACGAAAACCGCAACGATGTTTTCTCTGTCGAACGCAGATGTCGGGTTGATAAGCTCCCGTGGTAAAATCTCCTAATGGAAAGAGCACCTTTAAGGCCAAGTGTCACAACGACCGAACGGCCATGAATGCGGGAGAGATAGCTGGATTGCAGAATCCCAATGATTTCTGAAACGGTTGAGTTTTGGGAAAAAAGAAAAGAAACACGTTCCGCTCTGTTGAACGACGAACAACCGCTTTCTTTTGCTCGAAATATGATCCGTCTAGGAGAAAACTTGGTAGTAGGATTTTTACCGACTGGACGTGTGACACATGGCCTTAACAAGTGGCTCGGGGTTTTCGCTTTTTTTCCTGTCGTATTTTTGTTTTCGTTGGTGTTTTTTTTTCAAGTTGAAACGGCGTGCGAGAATCGTCGAGTGAACTGTGCGGGCGCGGTTTTTTTCTTTACGCGTGAACCTCAAAATGGCAAAGAACCAAGGAAATACGTTGAACGAATTGAGTCAAGGTATTGGACAATAATCATCGAGCTCTGATAACTAAAAAATTCATTTTCGAAACACCTTTTTTTCCCCTCTTTGAACTCCATCCTCCCGACTGTCTTCGTTCGTGATCCTAACCTCATTCGGATTACGACTTTCCGGTCGGCACTCCAAATTGACATTTGCCTTTTTCCCCTCCAAATAAACACTGGACATCGTCGATGTTTATTTCGTTTATTTATTTGAAGTTATCTTTGACGGGTTTCCGCATCGACTATTCTGTAAAAAGGATATTTGGAAACTACTTGAGGATTGAACTCAATGACTTTTTCAATTCACGATTTTTCTTACGAAATTTCGATGCCTTTTCGAACGATTTGACAATTAACTGGATTTTTCAGTACTTCGTTCATCCATCTCTGTTCATCTCCAATTCCTTTCTATCCTCGAAATGCAGGGTCTGCCGCCGAATGCCTGTTTTTCACAGAGCCATTACGTGTCCAATATTTGTATTGATAATTCAAGTGATATGGAGCTTTTAACAAGGTTCAATGACCTTTTTGCAGGTTCCAGACGTTCGTCCAATTTCCAGCGGTTGGATTTCCGATGCAACAATAATATCCAGGAGGAGATGTCAGGTAAAGCTCAACAATAACGATCTTACCCCAAGACACTTATCTGGTGCAAAATTTGTACTGTTAGAATGCAACGAAAAGAGCCATACGAAATCCTCGACTTCTTTTTTTTCACATATACAGTCTTCCATTATTTTTCCTACAAACTGAAGCTGAGAAGCAACGGCAACACAAGCTCAGCTTTCCATCGCAGAGTGGAAGAATCCCCTCGTCGAATACCACTAGTTCAACAAATTCAACCAATTCAATTGACTCATACTCGAATTTCACAGGGGCGATTGCACGCCCGACTTTAGGGTAACACGAAAATTCATTAAACTATTACCACTCGTTCCTGCAGCTATTTTCGGTCAAATCCCGCTTTCGATATCTTGCGAAAGATAAATTTCCATTCATCAGCAGAGAATCGCTTGCTAAAAATTTGAATTGTCCAATTTCGTGCAGGTTATCACGCGCTAATTGTACTTCCCCTATAGCATCTGCATCATCTACGCCTCTTGCGCCGTTATTTCTGCCGAAATTGCCCATGAGACCGCAGCAGATAACCCAGCGTCAGGGCACTTCCCGGACAAAGCTCGCAACAAGCTGACAATGTTCCAGTCTATACAGTCAACGGGCAAACTGCAATTGTCACCCGACTGCGTTTACAATTTCACAAACGAGGATCTTCAGGATCAGGGTGAGATCGGTAGAGGCGGTTTCGATACTGTAAATAACACGATTCATAGGGTAAGCGACACCTGCATGGTTGTGAAGGTGAGCACTTCATTTTCTTCTTCCCTTAATTTATCAAACGTCAGGTATCGTTAATGATGAATTGATCCTAGAGATTTCTTATTAATGGTGAATTATTGCTGAAACATTTCCAATGATGAGGAATTTTTTGTGAATAGTCTCATCAGCCACGCATTATTCCTGAAGCGTTGCCTGTTTGCTTAGCATTGTAAACAATTTCGTATCAAGGATTGGGAAAATAATGACAAAGCAATTAACGTTTTACAAAAAAATTTGAAATTTAAGAGGGTTCCATTCACAAACCTCCAAACTTCTTTCACTAACTTTCATAAAGCTTTCCACCAGAAAGAATATCGCACTTTCAATTAGTCTTTTACTATGTCCGAACGAATGATTTTTCTACAATGCTTTAAACGTTCCTGAAATTGGCTCTCTAAAATGGTCTCATTATTTGTCATTACAGAGAATTCGCTCCACCGTGGACGAGAGGGAGCAGAATCAATTCTTGATGGGGCTGGAGGACCTTATGAAATCCAACGAGTGTCCATGCATCGTGCAATTTTATGGAGCTTTATTCGAAGAGGTGAGGTTACGTTTTCGTCACCAGAACTGTAAAATTCAATTTGATCAGATCAATCTTTCAGAAAATCCTCGGATAATTTTACGTAACATTGTTCCTCCTATAGTATATTTATCAAATGGAACAGATCACGAATTGAGCTTACAATTTCACGAAATAAAAAAAGACAAACATTCTTTTCGGCAGAGTGACTGTTGGATCTGCATGGAACTCATGGATACCTCGCTAGACAAGTTTTACAAGTTTATTCACGAGACATTGAAAAAGAGGATACCCGAATGCATCCTTGGCAGGATAATGAACCACCGCGTCTGTCGTCCAACTTCATCGAACCTTTATCGTTCAACTGCTACTTGTACTTCAAGGCTGGTGGCTTCAGCTCGGGCTCGCAATTTCGCGCGATCAAAATCCATTCTGGAGTATTTACTGACATTTTGTGACTGAACTGCACCCCAACGCAGTTGGTAGGGCAGAACAGGATAGGAGATACACGCGTATTTCCTAAACGACGCTTCAGAATTTAACGAAATTTAACGAGGCAATGCCAAATTGATACACAAACTGGACTGTCTGCTTATCAAATTTCTTGAATCAGATTTGAAAAAAGTAGATTGTATTACTATCATGAAGACGTGATGGTAATGATGAAAAAAAAAAATTCGTTAATTGGCCCGAGGGTTAGAGAGAAGAGCGCCTCATGATTGTACATTTCTATGGTTTTGATGGTAATACGTGAATAAATTGCTTGGATATATTTTTTTATTCCGTCATTGCACGTTTATAACTGTTTGAACCCCGAGACCCTGCACATTTTTTAATTTGAGTCCATTTTTCGATGAATAACGCCATGCATTTGTACCAATTTTTCTCATAGCTAGAATGTTGATCGGCGAGGCCATCGCTTGAGGGCGAAGCCTGTCCTTGTCAGATCGTTGCTTTTCCACTTTGCCTCCCTCAGCGCTTTTCGCTCGTAAATCGGCGGCTGTTGATTCTGCTCGCGATAACCGTGGGCCGGCATGAAGTTTCGGTTGCGACCTGGAAATATGAAAAAACAGATATCCATTTGATGGAATTTCGAGCGGCAAAAGCGTGATAGTAAAAGATAATAAACGCATACGGCAATCTCACCATCGACGTTTCTCTTGTATCGATGATCACGCTGAAACATTGAAAATACAGACGACTTACGGGATACCGCCCTGCGGTGTGTTGCGCTTTTGGAAAACTTATTATATTTCATAAAATATGAACTCTACAAAGATTTTTTCAAACTCTCAAACGATTCTCTATCATTTATGCTACATTTTAGCAAAGTTTTCATATTCTCTGTGCTTGTGAATGATGAGCAGAGTGCGCCCCATGCGTGACACGGCCCTGCGGTTGGTTGCGTTTTTGGACAAGTTCTTATATTTCATAGAATAGGAACTCTTAAACGATTTTAACGAACTCTCAAACCCTCTCTAACGATTCTCTATCATTTGTGAAACATTTTAGACACTTTAGGCAAGTTTTCATATTCTCTGCGCTTGTGCATGATGAGCAGGGTGCGCTCCATACATGACACGGCCCTGCGGTTGGTTGCGTTAATCGAAAAATTCTTATATTTCACAAAATATGAACTCTCAAACGATTTTATCGAACTCTCAAACCCTCTCTAACGATTCTCTATCATTTGTGCTACATTTTAGGCACTTTAGGCAAGTTTTCATATTCTCTGCGCCTGCGAATGATGAGCAGGGTGCGCCCCATGCGTGACACGACCCTGAGGTTGGTCGCGTTTTTGGAAAAATTCTTATATTTCACAACATATGAACTCTCAAACGGTTTTATCGAACTCTCAAACCCTCTCTAACGATTCTCTATCATTTATGTTACATTTTAGGTACTTTAGGCAAGTTTTCATATTCTCTACGCCTGCGAATGATGAGTAGGGTGCACCCCATGTGTGACACGGCCCTGCGGTTGGTTGCGTTTTTGGAAAAATTCTTATATTTAATAAAATATGAACTCTCAAACGATTTTTTTGAACTCTCAAACCCTCTCAAACGATTCCCAAACGATTAAAAAAAAAAATTGGGAAAGGTCGTTTTTTACGGATTTAAAAAATCTGGGGGCTAAGTTCACGCGAAAATTTAAATTGTTTTTTTTGGAAAAACTATTAACTTTCAAACGATTTTTCTTTTCTCTCAAACTCTCTCAAACGATTAACATTAATTAAAATTATTTATGATCATATCGGGGGGCCAACTTAACGGAGGTGAAGAAGCACGAAGTGCCTTTCTATACTCTCGTCCCCGCCCAATTTAGATTAACTTCGCGAGTAGTGTAGAGGGGCCTTAAGAGGTAAGAGGTAAAGCACTTGCATTTCCTGGTGGCGACGCGTGGCGGAGCCTAGGGAATCGAAAAGTGGAGCTCGTAAGCATGCCTACCCCCACCTCGAAAATTAAGCTTAGGCAAACCTGTATATAAAATCTGGCTGCCGACGCAACGTAGGATACGTGTACAGCGAAACGTCCGTGTACGATAGTGACACAGTGGCGCAAGCGCCTCTAATTACTGAGGTGACAAACGGGTCGAGTGCGCCAGTGAAAATCGCAACGTCAAGACGTGTAAAACTAATGCAAGATTGACTTTGTTGATATTATGTAAAAAGTTTTAGCAAATCGTGAGTGGGTCGTGGGTTTATTCAGGACTGGTGTTACACAAGCTCAACATTTATTCATGAATTTCGCATTTGTATGAAAACGCATTTAATTGCAGAATATTATACATTGATAAAAACCCACAATAATATTTCATCCAGTCTTTTAGTAAAATTTCAAAGAATGTGACGACGCTCAACGACAAGCGTGAGTCTGTATTGCCGACAAGCGTGAGACTCATGACGCGCCACCGCTGCTCAAGCTTCCAGTCGCTGCACCAGCCAAATTAGTTGGCTATCGCTTTAATCTTCTTTGGTGAAACGAGCACCATCAAGCACGAAAAAAGGAACCCAAAACTGCGCGACCAGGTCAAGAAGGCAGTGGGTAGCTTGACGTTTCGAACCCACACATTCTCTCCGTTCGATTGATTTTTATCGTAGAAAAAAATGTCGGGCGGTCTTTTCAATACGGCGTTTCGGAGAACCATAATCTCGCAGTTGCGTATAATGCCGCTGACCGCGATGCGTAAAACGAACGCTGCAGCGTTAGGATAACGAATCACAAAATATGATGATAAATCACAAAATTCACGCTCAAATACACAATTGTTAGGAACCACAGCGAGATCGCGGATTCGCACATCGATCAAAATATGGCGTGAACGGAGAAATAATATTCCGAAAAGGATATTATTTCTCGCCCTATGGTAGGGCCGGCCCTACCATAGGGCGAACGGAGGAGCCTCGCCAGGCGCCAAATCCCGGGGGGCGCCTCGGTGGTTTTGAAATAAAGGGAAAAAAAATTTCTGAATTTTTTCTTCGCTTTTCGATATTTTGCTCGTGAGTGTATGGAGATAAGATTCCGACGCCCCTCCGCCGCCTCCCGCCGCTCCGATCAAGCTGAAATTTTGTGCAGACCTTCCTAAATACTAATATTCAAAGACAAACCCAAAAAAGATTTGTGGCAAACCACAATAGTTTTCAAGATATTGAATTTCAAAGTTATTTATTTTACCACGCGCCGACTATTAGGAATAGAATTTCGTACGATTTAATACAATATGTACCACAATTCAATGCAAATAAAAATTGAGCGTGAAATAAGCCCGGAGTTTGAAATAGTCCGCATGAGGAAAAAGAAGAGCATAAAGACGACGCGCCAACAGATCCAGAAACGTTATTCAGAATCAATGTTTTCTATCCGATGATAGACACTGCCATAAACTCAATAGAGACGCGCTTTACACAACTTTTTACAATTAATGAGACCTGGTCATTCCTCTATGATATGAATAAGACCGATGGAAATTTGAAGGAAGCGTGTCTGTAGTTGGAGAAAAAATTAACACATGATCATAATTGCGATATTTCAGGATTGGAACTTTCACGAGAAATCATGGGTTTGAATAAGTTCTTAGATAATGATAAAGGTCGCCCAAAAGCAGTACGTTAGATCTTAACATTAAATAGTTGGCAAGATACACTCCCTAATATGTGGACAGCTCTTCGTATTTTTGTAACCATTCCGATTACGGTGGCCAAATGTGAACGGAGTTTTAGTAAGCTTAAGCTAATTAAAACGAATCTTAGGTCGACTCTGGCAGAAGATAAGCTTTCTGAGCTATCCCTGCTGTCTATTGAAAATTGTATCGCTCAGACATTGTTATATAAGACCATAAACAAATTTGCAAATGCAAAAGTGCAAACGTGCAACGGCGTTGCACGAAAAAGCGAGGAAAACATAGTGTAGTATATAAAATATATTAAGGACAAGCAAGGGGGCGCGTCGTATTTGGATCTCGCTCCATCCTGAAATTAGTCTTGGGCCGGCACTGGAAAGGATAGTTCCGTCGCCTTACGAGGAGAGGGGCAGCGAGGTGCATCGGTAAAGTACTGCGCTCTCCGAGCGAATGATCTCGTAAAAGAGGCGAGCGGCCGAGGGCAAGTTAAATGTGCGCGAGGGAGAGGATGGCTGCGAAATCGAGTAGTCCGCGTGGTGGTGATAGACCGTCGGAACCGAACCAGATGACAGCACCGTCGCGATGCATCGTTGCTGGGTAGTGGGAAGAACTCTTGTTGCTCGTATTCCCAGCTGGAATATCGCCCGGAGTCGCCTCTCGGTTATCTGTTGTTTTTTTTTAAGGGGGCCTCGGGGCGGGGGCTGGGAAAACTGGGCGAAAAACATGTCCTACCGATAATACCCTCCTTCGTAAATATACACATATATATATATATCTATATATATATATATATATATATATATATATATATATATATATATATCTGGCAAAGAACATTGAAAAGACGGGTACGCATCGGCGCGTATCCTCGCGTGCTTCCCGTCCGAACTGACTGCGCTCTCATCGCGCTTATTTGTCGCACACGGCTCACCGCGATACTGTATCATCCCCTTGTCGCACTCGCCCCGTGTGCATATGTGCGGTGTGTCTCACTCCGAAACGGCAGCTACAAAACTCGTCGTGTCGCGCCGCTGTAATTTAATATACGTGTGGCCCGCGAAAGGGGAGGCTTGGCGATTTAACAGGATATCGATTTGTCGCGCCGCGAGTGTGCCGTGTGCTCTGCTGTAGGCTCTCCTCCGTTCATATATATATATATATATCTGTCTCTCTCTCGTTCCTTCACTCCTTCCGTCTTTCTCCCTCTCCCTATCGGGGCTCCTTACTCTCGTGTGTTCGCACACACGAACGTGCGAGCAGGGCAGCCATGGACGTCGATATTTTTGGGGCACAGCCTGAACCGTGTAGGTCGAGCCGTGTCCGGACGTGCTTCGAGGCCTGATAGGGCCCGAAATGTGACCTAGGGCCCCGCGTACAATTTTCCGTAACGGTGCGTGATTTTTTTTCTTCTCCGCACTCGCTCGCTCGCTCGGTCTCGCTCGTCTCCACGAGACAGGGAAATAAATTCGGTGTGTCGATGTTCGCGAGCTTGTGTTCCTCATAATCAACGAATAATAATATTCCTTGTACCATAAATCGTCGCGTTGAACGAGCATTGCAATAAACGCGTTATCGAAGACCCGCACGTATATTCGGTGGTCGCGCGTATACGCCGTACATATATAAATATCCACTCGTGTATACACAACGTATATAGGTATATCGATGTGTGTGTATATATGTACACTCATATATACTCATATGTACATATGCAGATACATATGTATTTACACGTACGCGTGAACGTTTGAGGAAAAAGGAATCAAGATAGCGAATAAGCGAGTCCGACACCACGATGGAGATCGGCAACGTCGGAGGGTCCGCAGGTGGTGCGGTGGCCTGCCCCGTTTGTACGCTATATCTACGCGAGGGTATAAGTCTCCAGAGGCACTTGGACACCCATCCCAAGGAGCAGGTTATAGAGGCTCTCATTAAGGCAAGCTCTTCACCGACACCGCAGCCGACCCATGCGAACGTCGGGGCAGTTGCGCAGAATGGGATGCAGCAACAGCAACAATTGAACACGGGTGCGCCATTACCCGCACAATCACCATACCCTGTCTTCGAATGTCCTCCGATAAATACGATGATGCCGCCACCGCAATTCGCATCGTTCAGTTATCAACAATTCGTGAACAATGGCACGATGATGATACCTCAATACGCGATGGCGCCTCAGGCCAATCAGATGATGCAGATGCTTTACAATCCTTATGGCATGTATCAGCAACAACAGATACCTACCGTACAGATGATATCGCCTATAGCTGCGATACCAGCGACTCGTATGAGACCGGTAGTGTCGGTGCCCAACGACGCAACTTCCAGAAGCACGATGGAACATCTAGGTGGACAGGAGGCAAAAGACACGGGCGCCGATCTCACATCAGAGGGTGACGACACTGAGAGAATCTTGCCAGACATAGACTCGCTGCCAAGGACACAGACGCCGGTGTCGACGACGACTGCAGCCACGGTGATGGGAGACAACGATGCTTCGACGAGAGGTTGCGACGAACTACGGGATGACGGCGTGGGGCTGGAACACGGAGAAGCACAGACCCAGAACCCCACAAGTCGAACACTGACTACTGGAACTTCAGAGCGTCGTGACTACGATCGGGTGGCTGAGGCTGTTGCTTGCACGGTGAGTAACATGGACGAAAAAGTCGACATCTCCGCAACGGTCAATGAGAGTCTCGTGCGGGACGAGGACACGAGACGGACGAACGATACGCGAGCCGAAAACAAATCCCTTGGGAAATTCGTCGGGATCGAGGCACGAGGTTTGACTCAAGTATACGAAGGCGAAATTGTCGTCGATAAAAGAAGCAGCGACAACACTGATACGGAAAATTGTCACGAGGAGGAGGAAGAGGAAGAGGAGGAGGTGGGCAAGATTGAACGGAGAGAACTAACAACCAAGGACGAGGCGTGCGACGTGTCTGAAGTTGTTGAGACGACGCGGCAAAGCCACGGGGACAACCCTGTGGGCGAGACGAAGGAAACGAGCCAACCAGAAGTCGAACAATTGGAGAGATTGCTCATGACGATAATGGAGTCGAATTTCGAGACAACGACGATGAGGCTCAAGAGTGAAGAGAACGTAACGAGAACGATGAAGAACGAAACGGATCCAGAGGTAACGAGCAACGAGCGACAAATCGTAGAATCCACCGGCTGGTCCGACGACAAGAGGGAACGCGAGCAAGAAACGTGTAAACATTACGACGAGCGACAGAATCAAGTTTATCCAAAGGATGACGAGATGGGTCGAATCGAACAGTGCCTGGACGAATTCGAGAATGATTTCGATCTACCTTATCGCTACAGATGTAGCCTGTCGGCGCCCTCGTCGCCGCTCGTCGTCAAGAAACTACGCAGGACTTGTTCGCTCGCTTGTAATTATCGTTCGAACGAAAATCTCATCTTCTGCAACGTTGACTTCGAGACGATCCCGGCCAGTGAGGAGGATCACGAGGTTAAGAGTATGGCGGACAACTTTGATGAGGAGGATATGGAGATCGAGGAAGAGATAGCTAGTCCGTGTACGCCCTTCCTCAAGCAGAACGATCCTCTGGAGTCGAGCGTGCCCAGGTTGCGGACACCCCTGTCTGCAATAAGCGGTATATCCGGTTTGCGTGAGCACACGGATCTCATCGGTGTCAAAGAAGTCGATAATGACTCTGCCGAGCGATCGTTCTGTCCCATGGACATCGCGACTTCGAGCGGTGACGAAGAGGACGAGGAGGACGAGGAGGAGGAAGACGACGACGAAGAAGATGAGGATGAGGATGACGAGGATGACGATGAAGATGAGGAAGAAGATGAGGAGGAAGTCAACGAATCCGTTGGTTCCTTGTTGACGAAAAATGGCCCTGATCGGTCGCCCAACACCCAGGATGCCAAAGTCGACCTCCCGGAAGCTCCAACGTCCAGTAACGAGCGTAAAATCGACTCGGGTCAACAGATTTATCATCATCATCATCATCAGTCCGTCATAACGGAGCACGTGAGTTCTTTCACGACGATTAATTGCCAGCCGCCTCTCATAATACACGAGGGTTACTCGATGGCGAGTCAAAAGTCTATGTTGCACGAGAATATAATGAATCTTTCGGAATTGGCCGATCCAACTACGAGCACCGAGTCAAAGAGCTCCCAAGCCGCGACCAAAACTACGTTGTTGAATCACGCCCAATCCACTGAACTTCTCAACATCAATGAGAACGCACACGCTGGACCGATGAACGTTTTCGAATTCGACGGACTTCAGATATTAGTTCCTAGTACATTCATAAGTGAATCGTCGCAAAAGGCGATAAGCGCAACGAGTCAACAGTCGATGGCGAGCAGCGAAGGTGGCGCCGGCATCGACGAGGAAGTCAAGAGCGTCAATATGCGTGCCGACGAGACTATGCCACCACGTGGCGAATTGTCCGAGCAAGAGAGCAACGGTTGCACCGAGCACTCCGCGTGGCAGGTAAAGCTGCGATTATTCTCTGTCTTTGTTTAATCATTTGGTGGAATCCGGAAGTCCCTTTAAAGTCCTCTTTTATCTTGACACGTTTACGGAGAGTTATAGACAAGTCCAATAAAAGTACAGTTTCGATGTTTCCGGCTGCATCGTCTGCGAGAAAAAAAAAGATTGAAATTAAGACAATTTAATATGGAGTCTTAGGAAGAGTCGTTTCCTTATGAAGAATGGAACAAACATTTTATTGCCTATTAGCACAGTTAATGTGGTCCGAAGATATATTAACTAGAGCTAAATTCACAATGTTTAATAAGAAACTCTGTTAAATTGCCTAGATTCCGAATTTCTTTTTTGAATAACGATGTACTAAAATTAGTGGAAACTTCGAAGTTTAAGTTTTATTACACGCGTCTACTACTACTAAAATATGCTTGCACATTTATCGATGAAACGCTCGACCTTCCTTAATGTCCCGAGTAATGTTTTTTGACACATTGCGTTTACTTTATAATTATTGTTTCGAGAAGAACGAGATTTCAAGTCTTCAAGTGCACACCGTATTATTTCAAACCAATAGTGCTGCATTTTTTTCTCACCTTCCACTCAAATTACTTTTTTGTTACTAAAAAATGCTTTTTCCAATAGTCAACTGTTTGGTTTTAAAGTTGGATACATTAGCTTGACATAACGTGGCGCTACTGTTTATTGAAGAAATGGCACTGTTTTCAAGAGGTTTGAGTAGACAATAGCCCTAAGTCAATTTGATTCAAGAATTTTGTTGCATTTTTTGCGTAGCTGCAATTTCAAATAGAATTTTTTTTATAGAAAGTTTTCTTTTCAAACCTTGGTCACCAAAGTTGGACAGCTTCAACTTCAAATAGCGGTTTTCTTTTTCTAAAAAGTTTTCTTCTCAAATGTTCGTGTCTAAAGTTGAATAAATTCATTACCAGAAAACGTATCGAATCTTTCCTTTCAGTTGCAATTTTCGGCATATGTTTTGTTATCAACCTTTTTTTTGCAAGTGCATTTTTCGTTACCATTAAAAAAAAATACTTGCAAACAATTTTTTGTTTCACCCATCCAAACCGATCTCGAAGTTGAGTATGTGCGCGTGAAAAAATGTGGTTCCATTCTTTCGGAAAATACCCTCTGTATTTTGCAAGATCTATCGAAAGTCCCCTAACTAGTTTCGACTGTCCATTCAGCTATACATGGGCCAGGAGGCTTCGCGCATGTCGACTTCGTACGACCTGATGGCTCGTGAGAGTTGGGAAGAATCCGAGGGTTCGGACAACGAGGTTGGTGTACCGTTGTTGGATAGCAGATCCCTGGCGACACACTTCACATCGAGTCTGTTCCTGGATCGGGATCGGAAAACTCCGACGAAGCGAACCTTCAAGTGTTCGCAATGCGCGGAGGTGTTCGACTGTCCAAAGGAGCGGCGGGTGCACAGTACGACGGTACACAAAGAGGCAGGTCCGAGTGGTAGCAACGAGCCGAGCGATCACGCGGAATCAAAAGACATAAAGTTGTTGGAGAGTCGGACAAACGTGTTCGACGACATATTCGTATCGGGGATCCACATGCAACAACCGCTCTATCACCATCCGCAACAGCAGCAACCGTTATTGCATCAATTGCAGCCACCCCAGCAGCTGGACAGCTCCAAGGTCGAAGCTGACGAGAAGAGCGAGGCGTTACCGCAGATCCTCGAGATCTCGTGCGCCATGTGCAGTCAACGTTTCGCGAGCGAGAGATCGTTGCAATTGCACAATCGTCGTGTACACGGTACCGAGGTAGCCCGGCGACTTCAAGAAATCTCCAAGTGCCAGATCTGCAACGAGGAATTTCCCTCGGTTATGCTCTTCAACGCTCATCTCAAGATACATCCACTCGAGTGCGCCCAATGCGGCAAATACTTTTATCGGAAGCCAAACTTCAAGCTTCACATGAAGCGACATTTGGGCATCAAACCGTTTCCCTGTACGGTGTGCGACAAAGCTTTCCTAACAAAGCAAAAACTCGATGAGCACACGAACGGTCACACCGGCAACGCACCGGTCAAGTGTAATCTATGCAACGAGACCTTTCGACGTTACTCGAATCTGACGCAACACAAGAATCGACATCATCTTAATATAAAACGAAAACTCAAGGATTACATATGCCATTGTGGGGAGGTGTTTCATACGAAAAAGAAATTGGCATGGCACAAAGAGACACATGACGAAAAACCGAAGGCTTGCACTTATTGCAACGAGAGATTCATACACATGGCGAGTCTGACACGACACATGAGGCGAGCTCACAATCGTCGTTTCGTCCCGGATGCTCAACGCGAGAGCGAAAACGTCGAGTGCCCGATATGCAAGTGTATTTATTTACGCTCGTCGCTCTCCGTACACATGAGGGTACACAA
Source organism: Ophion ventricosus (assembly GCA_963932345.1). Lineage (NCBI taxonomy): Eukaryota > Metazoa > Arthropoda > Insecta > Hymenoptera > Ichneumonidae > Ophion > Ophion ventricosus. Next base: position 5,976,351 of record OZ010715.1, on the reverse strand, counting down.
TGGCGAGAGACCCTACGAGTGTCAGGTGTGCTCCAAAGCGTTCAGTACCAAGTGGAATCTACAACTGCATAAGTGGACACACGCCGCGCGTAGCACCAAACCCTTCAAGTGCAATCAGTGCAGTGCCGCTTTTTATCGCCACAGCGATTACACTGCTCACATGAATTCTCATCGTAACGTAAGGCCGTACACGTGCAATTATTGCGGCGCCCAATTCATAAGAAAGTACAATTGTCTGAGACACGTTAAGGAACACGAGGAGAACAAGGCTTACACGTGTGACATATGCAACAAGACCTTTCATCGATCCTATTACCTTAAGGATCACTTGCGCGTACATTCAGGCGCCCGGCCCTACACGTGTCACATATGTGGCAAATCCAGTAGTACCAAATCCAATCACAACAAACACGTTAGAATTCATCACGCACGAGAGCCTGTAAATACGGAGAATTGAAGCGTGTGCTCCGTCGTCACGATCTCTCGAAAAAAAGACCAGAGCGATTTGATCGAAACTTGCATAGACTTCTAGTTCCTCCCACCAAGAAGTTACTTGGAATTTCTTCTTCTAGCTCGGAACTAGTATTTGCCCCGAGTTGTTTTTCCAACTAGAAATTTATGAGAATTCAATGGAATTTTTTCTAGTTCGGCACTGCAACTTGGACCAATTTCTAGTTCCTAACTAAAAGTCAATAGTAACTCGCCAAGTCAGGAACTAGAACTGCTTCCAAGCCTCCAATCATGAATACGCAGCCCTTTAGATGTTCATCGGTTCAGTGAATTATTGACTCCGAGTCCTCAAAATATTCTAAGGTCTCATCAGCCGGAAAGGAAAAAGGAGAAAATCTTCTGAACTAGCAAAACTTGCGCTTACGGAGGACGGGAGGATTTCTGTCGTGTAGCTGTCCCAACCTGTTGAAAGCTCACGTGAATCTCTTATTTTGCATGAATAGTTCTGTTCTCTGCGTTTCATATTTTTATTTCATTTTCATTTTTTCTATTCGAGAGATCGTGTATTGTTTCAATTTTTTGTGACATGTTCGTCAAAAATTTAATCGTGTCGCAGCGCTTTCACACTCGCACACACACACACAAACACACACGCACCCACACACACACACACACACATATATATACACGGGCATTAGACGTACAAATTAATTTCTTGCTGTTTTGTAAAGTTCGATGAGTATTTATAAAAGGACAAGATTCCATAAATACACTAGACTCCACCATTCATCAAATCACAAAAAACAACGGAGAATACTTTATTGATTAAAATCTTATACTTTTATAAATAATTTTTTAACTTCACAATAGACAGTAAAACACTAATTTGTATGCTTATTACACACGCACGTATTCCCCTGTGTGTGCATATGTATGTTTACGTTCGTTCTTTATGATCTGAGGACCATGATTTCAATCATCCAGTGACAAACATATACACCTAAAAGTGATCAACGAAAAGAAAGAAAACAATAATATTTCAAGTTTTTAAAATGGAAAGTCAATGATTTGTGTCTCAAAAACTCGAGGGTACAAGACCGAATTAATAGACACTATGCGCGCACGATACTGGAAGTACGGAAGGAAAAGTAAAACACAAAAAAAAACACGTTTGCCAACTAATAGTAACGAACTATTGCATGAAGAATTAAATAAGAAGAGAAAAAAATGAAAACTAAATAATTAACTAATTAATATTACAGAAAACATTAAAGTCTCTTATGTGTCAATCGTGTTATAAGTGGATTTTTTTTACAATGACTGTTTTACATGAGACAAAGTATGTGCCTGCGCATTCATACTTGCAAATTTGCCGATGATCAGTGTCCGCAATTATTATCTGAACTAAAAAAAATGGCCCACACACATTTCCGCAAGCGTCATAATCACGTTGCTATACAGCGGAGATGGGAGGGTTGAAGGAAAGGCTTATCGATTACTATTAATACTATTGACTATTGTACAATATATAGTCGCGAATCTTAGTTGTATTCTTCTATATTTATATATATTTTGCAATGTGTAAGGTATGAACTTTTTTTTTATTGGTGTAATTCCCAATATTAAGACTGATCGATGTTGGTTCTTCATACTGCTCTCGTTTACAGATTTACCGACAAAAAAAACGAAGAAAAGATTAACGATTATAATATGCGCTACGTAAGTAATTTTAAGACCGAGGGATCTCTCTACGTGGATGATATCAATAATGTTCTATTATTACTTACCGTTATCGGATACGTTACAATCGTCACGTGATCGCATTATTGTTTTCCTCTTTTTTTTGCGAGTGCGTTTACGCAACTATTCGACAAGAAGAATATTAGTGAAATTTGAGTTTTATTTTTCTTTTCCCTTTTTTTACATTTTTTAGATAGTTAATTAGAGAATGAATTTCCCACTGGGTGTTGAACTCGTAGAGGAAGAAAAACAAATCACATTACGAGAGTTCACGCGGAGAGCAGTGTGAGGTTAAGTAATGTTAAGCTGCTTGAATTGCGAAGGGCACTCTGTATAATTCCGGGGGAGAAAGGGATTACGATGGTAAATAGAATTATGATTTTTCGATCACGTCGTCGGCATGTAAAATTTTATGGGACAATATCTAATTACACGTTTATACCCGATCGTGTCCGCTGTGCGGTGGTTGTACCTGCATGCCTAAAGGACTCTGAAAAGAAAGGGAACATACGGTAGCAGCCACTGAAATGATACACGCTTGCCTAACATTCGTGCGTCTCCGTCGCCCGCGGCTCTTGTCTTAGGCAAATCTTCGTCTCGCGCTAAGAACTGATCGCAAGAGTGAAAACGAAAAAGAATTTAAAAAACCAGCATCGATGTCCGGACGTGCAATTTGTTTAATTGATCAGCGTGCGCGCGCGTGTGTGTGTTGCTGATTCGTAGCGAATGGAATTTTGTAAATAATGTAAATATGTACATTAACTCTATTTTATAATAGGGCCAGAAAATTTCACTTGGCAATTGAATATTGTATGAAGGAAAATCGATTCATACTATGCGAAGATATAAAAATAGGATAATTACCATTAAAGACACAACAAAAAAAGGGGGAAAAAAAACAATAAATTAGCATGTATATACCTTAATAAACGTTACGTATTGAGGTACTTTTTAAAATGTGGTTTTCCTTTTTCGTCTCGAGCTTACGGCGATATACGGCTTGTTGCGAGACCGAATCCTTTTTTTTCATCCTATGACTCACAAATAACATTGAAATCAGATTTTCGTTAACATTTGAGCAGCAATGTTTGCTATTTGTGAATGATAAAATTGGGATAAACTTCCGAAAAGCTGTTACACTCGATTTTGCTGAAATTTTGCACAGATGTTCTGTTTTATATATAAAGACATCCCCTAAAGGGATTTTTGGCGCATTCCAATAGTTTACGAGAAATCGAATTTGAAAGTTTATTTTTTCAGCCCGCGCGTGTATATCTATATCGCTCTCCACGGCTGATCGATATCCCCGCTCCGACTTCACTGGTGGCTAGGTGCCGCGCTTACCCTTGCCAGTATATCTATACTGCTCGCCACGGCCGATCGATATCCCTACTCCTCCAACTTCACTTGTTGCTGGTGGTATGCTACGCTCACCGATCATTTTCCAAGAAGCTCTCATGTATCACACGATATAAAAATCAAGACAAACCACTGAATGCCATAAGCCCATTTAATCTATTGGTAAATTAAACAAGAGTGTTCTTCACTGTTCATATCACATTCACATCATCGCATTCACATTCGTATCACACATCACATTCACATCACACGTCACATTCATATCATACATCACACATCATATTCACATTCACATTTTGAAAAATGGCCGAAGCGTATAATTTAAAAAAATTGATTCCGATACTGTCCGACCACTGCCGCACTCTACAATGGTTACGCGATATCGAATTGATTCCCAACCACTTGATTATTTATGACGATATTCCGAACACTATTCCGAATCACGGTTCGCTTAGTTTTTATCGGCTCATCACTATTATTTTTATGCCTACAGCCCTATAACTGGTGTTTACGAGGTGTCGTATGTATTACCAAGTGGATAAAGATTCAACTTGAACATCAAAAATCTCCGAAACTATGTTGTAAAACTCATTGATTTTTGGATAGTTAATGTATCCCAAATTAATCTTTCGGTGATATAAATTTCAATCGCCTACCACTATATCGATTTTGGTATCGAAACTCCTTAATAAAAGGCTCTGTTACCCCGGAGTTTGAAAATGCCAAAAGGAGGCCTGCTGGCCTAAGTTGGGTTCGCGTTTCCGTTGGCTATCATGTTGAGAATTTGTGTGGGTTGGGTGTCCGTGAGTTCTTGCGAGTGGCGGAGAGAGAGGAGTTAATTTGTTAGTATTTTTCGATTCGCTTTTTTCTCCATTTGTTTTTTCGGATTTTCCGCGTTTGTGTGAAATTTTCGTTTCGTTCTTTTTTCTCTTTTTTTTTAACTGATTGGTTTTGTCATACAATTTTTTAAATCGGTTGGTGCATTTTTCAATGTGTTCGATTAATTTTTGTGTGGATTTATTGGGGTTTGGGAATTCGGTTTTTAGAATACTGATGTGGGCGCGAGGCACCACGGATGTTGGATATGTTAGATTTTATATTTCATTGATTTTTTGTGTGGATTTGTTTCCTTAGAGGAATTTTTTCTCAATTTTTTCGATTTTTTAGTTTTGTAGTCCCAGATTCGCAGCATATTGATGTAGGCGCGAGGCATCTCGGATGTGCGCGTGAAATTGTGGGATGCGTGCGATGTTGGTGTGCGAGCAAGGGGCCGCGGACGGAATGTGGGGTGCGTGCGATACTGGTGTGGACGCCTAAGGGCGTATGTCAGTGTGATGTACGTTTGGAATCGTGGGGAACAGAGATACCGATCGGACATGGCGGACGATATAGATATACTCGTAGGGATAAGCGCGGCGGCAGGGAGACTATACTAAAGGAGTCTGAACTATGAACTGGGAAGTGGTCACGAAACATGACGCCTAAAGTTAGTTTCGCTACATAGCGCTAGTGTTGCCTAACGTCTGGGGAGTGCGGAGTAGATCACAGACAACTTCATTTCGTTTATTCAAAATCAAAACAAGCAAAGGAAAAACTGAATAATCGAAAGAATGCCACCTGGACATTTCACATTATTGTTTAGTCTTTATAACATAATCTGTACATAAATAAACATATTATTATATTAGAGAATACCGCATTCGTCATTTTTTTGTACAGAATATAGAAAATTTGTGGCGAAACCGTCGTTGCTTCCATTACTTTCTTTTTTATCTTCTCAAGTTATTCGGTATAATTTTAAATAGGAATTTGCGATACATGTGTCCGTACTTGCAAATGCAAAGAATGTTCACTTGAACGATCATTCTTTATATATAACGTTGGCAACATTTTTCGAATACGCAGAAAAAAAGCCTACAAATACAGTAATCCAGAATCATCCAGAAATATATTCTTTTTCAACTGACTCTCATTTTATTTAGTAATTATTTTGACAATTGTTGATGGAAGAGTTTTTTGGGTGAAAATACATATTTTGTAAGTTATTTACTTTGAATCTAACAATGGGGTGGGAGATATTTTTTCAGATTACGTTTTCATGATAAAAATAATAAAATATTTTTTTTTCTATTTTACGAAAAATAAAAGCATTAAGTGAGATATTAAAATAAAAACGTCTTTTTAAAAAGAAATCTTATTCCAGATATGTTATTCGCCACAAAGCCCTTAACTAAATATGAAAAAATAATTCACCAAAGTTAAGTTGAAGTTCTTCCAGAAGAAGGTAATTTTGTGTACACCACTCATTAAATGGTATACGCAATTGAAGAACACCTACGATTACATGCAGAACTTATTTTTTGTTCATGGCGGCAGAAATAAATCTGCGATCTGGTCAATATACATCAATATACAAATTTTCATAACATGATTTTCATTAAATATAATTTTGAAAACATCCATCCATTTCGTCCATACACATTATACAATGCGGAAAAAACTACTTGAATTTTACGTATTTATTTATTGAGACAAAAAAGGTGACGACGCTTATTATTATTTAAGGTTGATCTAGAGGCACGATACCAACAAAACCGAAATACCGAACTGAAATAGAATGCGAATTTCAATTACTTAGCGATGGTATATAAATTTGAAAACAAATCAGTCATATGGAAGGTACCAATTACATTGATTTCAAATTATAACAATATAAAAAAAATATTCACAAATTGAAAGACTATTTCCCGAATTATATTCTCATGATTAAAGTAATATAATTATATTACTTTAATCATGAGAATATTATATAGTACTTTATATACTATTGTACATGATAATAATATTATCTAAGATTGGCTGCTTTTCAAGTTTACAAATTTGAACTCATTTATCCGCTGAATAAATTAGGAATTATGTACGTAGTACAGAAGAATCTAAACAATCGGCGTAACAATTTGAAGTAGCTATATTTTTGTGAAAGTGGACTTAGTATAAGCATACGGTCAGATGAAAAGTTTGAATTTCAGGAATAACTTGATTTTTGTGATTTTCGAGCGATTACCGAGATGAGCGGAACGTCTTCGGTTACAATTTGAACACTTAATTGCGAACTCGCAGTTCGCAATAAAGATTTTTTGCCTTTTTTGATTTTGATTTTTGCCGTTTTTTTGTTATTTTAGAATTTATTAAAATTTCAACCCAAACAGCTCAGCTGAAGCGCGCGTTGGGAATTTGCTTCTTCCTCGTTCTTTTTGAAAAAGTATGAACGGTACAATAATAGCCAAAAAATTTTCTCAATGATTCCTCAATTTCCTCTGAATATTAATCGATTACATTTTTTTAACAATTTTCGAATTATTATTTCAAATTCATGTACTCGATATGTTTCACGTGATAATTTTTTTCCAAATTTCTATAACATTGCCGAGTATTAGAACTTCATACTCTAACTGATTTTTTCCACGATTGCGTGTCTCAATTATAGTTAAAACGACTAGGATTTCTTTTTGTTGACTTTCTACCATTTTCACGGTAGATTTCGAGATTTCAAAGATCGAATTATTTCCCTCGTTCTGGAAGTTGATACTGCGTCGGATTTCAATACCGAAGGGACTAGCGTTTTTTTAAATGATCGAAGTAAATATTTTTTAATAATTACTGAAAATACATATTATAGATGTATAATCGACATTGTTGCTGGAAAAAATAACAATTTTTCATTCATTACTAAAATAGATAATTGTTATCATTTAACATTCAATTGATTGCAGAATTTAAAAAACATTAAACTAATTGATAACTCACAGTTACTTAAAACTGAAGGATGTATGGAACGTACAGGCTCAACAAAACCGAAATAGAACGAGAATTTCGCATACTTAGCAATGCTATAAAAAATTGAAAAAATCAATCGTATCTAGGATACTGAGCGCAGTAATTTTCAATAATAAGAATATTAAAAAGTTATAACAAATTATTGAAAAAAAAACAAATTCTTTTCTATTCATACCAAATTAATGCGTTCATTTTTTTTAATACACTTGAATTTTTTCAAAATTTTTCCGGTGTAGTGAAATTGTTGTTTTTAATTCGGAAAAAATTATAAAAATCGAAAATTATTCATCTTTTCTGGTATGTAAAGGTTTCTCATGACTTGTAAGAAATTTCCAACCCATTTAACGAGCGGTTTCGTTTATACAATCTTGAACAAAATTAGAAAAAATAGAATTTTAAAATACCGACAAAATTTTGAATATAATTTAAGTGTACGAGAAGAAAATAAGTTTTCTGGATATTTTCAGATTTTTTGTTGTTTTACCGAGTTGTTAATAGCTTCTTAATATTGTTATTATTGGAAATTACTGGCCTCAGTATTTTACATGCGATTCATTTTTGTCAGATTTTTTATAGGATCGCTAAGTACGCGAAATTCTCGTTCTATTTCGGTTTTGGTGAGCCTGTACGTCCCATACATCCTTCAGTTTTAAATAACTGTGAGTTATCAATTAGTTTATTGATTTTTAAATCCTGAAATCAATTGAATGTTAAATGATAACAATTATCAATCTTAATAATGAATAAAAAATTGTTATTTTTACCAGCAACAATGTCGATTATACATCTATAAAATGTGTTTTCAGTAATTATTAAAAAATATTTACTTCGATCATTTAAAAAAAATCCCCTACATTGTATTTTTATAATCAACATTATAAAATTTCTATGTGTAAGAACAATAATTGCGGCCCGTTAACCACACATGTGATGTTGAAATCTCTAACCGCTCTTTTTCGTGATATTGAACCCAGAGTCCAGTGTAATTGCAGGTGCAAGTTTGTATGTTTCTGAAATTGAAAACAATTATTCAGTATTCGATGAGAATTGAATTAAATAACTCAAAAATTGAATTACTCAAAGAAGGGCATAGAACCCAACAGTCAATGTTTCATTTTTATGGATTAGTAGGAATATACTATGTATTTCGAAAATCGATACTAAGACACATTATTTCAGGTAAATCATTGAATTGTGTGAATAGCCCAGCGAATAGCCTGATTTTAGTATAGGGCTTTGAGAACAATTGTTCGTTGCATAAAGAGCCGTAGAAACGAAAACAGAAATTACATTCGGCTTTATTGATAAGTGGTTATTTTTCAATCATTCATTTTCTAACCGTTATTGATATAAGAGCAAAATTCGTTTTTCAAGTAAAATAAAACGTTATACAATTTTTTATCATCCCCTAAAATTCTTTGAGTTAATAACGTATTGCGCTAAAGAAGCCTGAAGTATATATTTTCGCAAACTTACCATGTTCAAGAAGACTCAACTTAGTCGTAAGTTAGAACGATATTTCATTATCGTCGCGGTTGCTAGGCCAAGATGTCGAATATGAAGACTGTTGGCCACTGTCGGAATTATCTGTTTCAAATCATAAATAAATCGTCAATTTCGAACTTCGAACAATGACCAAATGATTCCTTGCTACAACTAAATATTAGTTGGGTGATGATAATGATAATATTGGTAAGGGGACGTCCATTAATTGCGAGAGGTTTTTTCTTTAATTTGGACCTTCCCTCATTATTTGTAATAAGTTCCTCATTCATAAGACTAAATGCACACACATTACATGCGAATAATAGAAATTAATTTACCTTTGGCACTTTGAATAATGACAGTTGCCGGATACTGCGTAATTGCCGTTCGGCCCGGCTGGGTTTGCTGCCACTTGTGCAACTCGCAGCTGCACAAACTTTCCCCATTCTGTTTCGAGGAAATAATACAATAAATATTTTTCAATTGTACTGGATGTAAGTGGGAAGACGAATTTACAAACAACGACAAACAGAAAAACAGAAATATCGGGTGTGCACTGCTTGATGAAAGTGAATAATTCATTCTCTAATTTAAAAAAAGAATATACTTACCTCAATATAACGATAGTCTGATAGTAGCTAGTCTTTGGTTTAAAAAACACAATGAACAACCCGCTCACATAAAACACAAGTACACTGTTCGGTTCAAGAATTCAATATGGATGCCACTGTTTACATCCGCCGTGTACCCGCGATCACGGTCATCTATACAGGTCTCGGCACTTCCGTATGCTTCGTATAGGCCATCGTGACCTCACCAAAGTTAGCCCCCCCCCCACTTTGACTAATCGAACTTTTCTTTTTACGAATCGTTTGGTGGTCGTTTGGTAGCGTTTGGTAGTCCATTCAAATCGTTTGGTAGTTGTCCGTTTTTAGAAAAATCGATAATCACAAATCGGGCAGTAAGTTGGCCCCCCTACTTTGACTAATCGAACTTTTTTTTACAAATCGTTTGGTGGTCGTTTGGTAGCGTTTGGTAGTCCATTTAAATCGTTTGGTAGTTTCCCGTTCTTTCGGAAAATCAAAATGAAAGTTCCGATCCATAAGATGGGACGATGGGCAGCGGAAAAAGATTCGACAACCAACGCCATCTATCGCAAAAACGTTAACCGTCGTATATTACCGCGACCAATCGCAGCCTTCCGTTTTGGATACGCGTAATTTCTTTCGGTTCCAATTGATTAATCAACTACTAAACGTCCTGAATGGAATATCAAATGCAACCGGATGTTTTTCTTTCGATCAAGGCACATTAGAACGAAATCAGACGAAAAAATTAAGAGTAAATTTGCGTCAAAATCGTTCTGCCGCTGCGGCTTTTGGCAACCAATCACAACTCTCCATTCCTGATGCACACGTATTTTCAGTTGGTGTAATTGATTAATCGACTATCAAACGTGCTGAATAAAATACGAAACAAAAGAACAAAATCGGACAAAAATCACGAGTGAATGTGTGTTCAGAAATCGTTTTGCCGAGTTTATTAAAACATTGAATTCGAAAGTGTTGATTCGTTTGTATTTCGTTTGATTCTTTTCCCAGCGACTTCTCCGTACTATTGTTCTTGGATTTAGTTGACATGGATGCCAGTATCAATAGTACACGGTCGCTAAAGAGCCGATCAAGCTCGCATAACCTTTAATCGAACTAGCCGATTCTCAATAACACCAACATGTGTTACGAATTTCTTAAATTAACGAACGAGTTTCATATTTTTTGTACAGACAAATGTCACGTTATACCGCACAATAAGAATCATATACCCTATGATCTGTTATAGCCGAGGCGTAACATTTTTTTCATTCGCGACCTCATTTGGAAATAATTGTTTAATTCAAGTGTGCGCGAACTTATTACTAATGAAGAATCAAATCAAAGGACCTCAACAGGAAGTCAAAGCAGAGAGATGACCCAACGATGGGTCGCCTGGATAGAAGAGGGCACAAGAGATGGAGGGCCTCGATGGCCTAATGCCCCAGAGAGGTTTATCGATGCAAAAGCCTTGACAATCTTTTGGTTTGGTTATAAGTTTTTAAAATCCTGATTGGAGTTCAGTGCTTTGAATGCGTATAAATGTTTCCTCTTTGCAGTTGCAGGCCATGGACCGAATCATCTCTGTTAAAATCTACACGGACAACGGGATGCCCCAAACGAAACTGAACGAGTATTGCAGCGCAGATAGAGTGGAAAAAAGGATCGAACACTTTCGTTGCTTAGATTGGAATTTTTTATTCACATTTTTTTATGACGAGTTTTAAACAGAATTAAACACGTGATGTGTACGATGCTCGTCGTAGAGCCTACACTGATAATTCTAGGGAGTGAAAAAAATATACCAATCAAAGCTGCTCGAGCATGTGTTTGTTTTTTTTCTTTTCTTTTTTCTCCTCCGTACGCGGGCAATCCGATACTTCGTTTGGATATGCGATTTAACGCGCATTGCCACGTATGTTAGCGTTCTCACTACCTCCCGATTAGATCCACGCAAGACCTGAGCATGGGTTATTTTTATGGTACAGCCGTACTGACGTAATCTTAAAATAGTTCATCTTAAAACTCAATCTTAAAACTTAATCTTAAAATCGTTAATTTTAAAACATTACGAAGGGATGGAACAAAAAAAAACGAAAAACAAAAAATGATGAATGTGTGCCTCGGTTATTCGCGTTTGCTTGTCAACGACTTTGTCACACTTTGCTTTTTCGATATCTTCTAGAGGCTTCTTTTTCGTTTGTTTGTTGTTGTGTTTGTCAACCGTAATTACTTAGTGGATTAGGCGTGTCGTAATTGGGTGGTCGTCCCGGTGCTTATCGCGGTGGACGAGAGAAACGTCTTGTTGCCTGCAAGAAAAAGCGACAATGAAAACGAGGTAATAACGCGAGTTGTGTCAGCAGTGCCGGATTAGCTGTACAGCAAGAGTAACAAGGGTAACAGATGCCCCTTGAGGGATAATTTTTATCAAAGGCTGAAATACATAATTTATAGCCAATAGGCTGAGTAGAAACTTCAATGGGTTTGACTTTAAAAAGAACCCAACTCCCAAAGAAAATTGCACTCCCAATTTTAGTTCCGTAAGGGTTGTTTTCCCTGAAACACTGAAATACGAAATTCTTAATTTTTTAACCAAAAGTCTAAATACGAATTTCCATGGATATAACTTAAAAATTGCCGAATGTCATAAAAACCTACATCATTTATTTTACCCCCTTAAATAAATTTCGACAATCCCTTTTTAAATGGTGCCTGCATAATAAAATCAACATGACTTCCAAATTTCACGTTTCTACCTTTAGTGGTTTAGGAAAGTTCATGAGAGTAATGGTTTGTGTTTTTCGTTATCTCTGAATTCATCTGAAATCGAGAAAAGTTTGCAAAAATCGTGTTTTATATCCTAAATCGAAGGGTCTCGTGATAGAATTTACTATTGGCTGACTCAATCCGTCACTGCCCGTAAGTGGCGAATCTGAATTACCCGGTCCAGAAGGCGTCGGTCCGCTCGTGATTCTCCCAATGCTTGTCCACGATGTCGTCCCGTTGAACTTGCTCGCGTCCTCGAAAACCTTGCTGCTGTCCTTCAGCCCGTATTTTCGAAAATTCAAATATTACTTTTTCTGCTGCTTGACCTTGACGTGTACGCCCAGCAGTCTCCTGGCAATGGCGATCAAAGACTCGTGGATTTTGCTCATCGCCGATGTAAATTCTGCAAACGAAAAAATCGATGAATTCCAATGGAAGGTGGATCGAGTTTGTTGATCTTTTGGGTTACCTTGGGGTGTCAAAGCTCTCGGAGCCGTCATCGTCTGTATGGGCTTCTCAGTCGCTTCGATCTGCAACCTGAACAACATCAATCAACGTGCCTGAAAGACTCTGCCAGTTCCATGAAGGAATGCAACCGCGCTGTGTTCTCGTACTGAAGACCTGGCGGGGTGTCGTATGTCCGTCATGCTATCATTGCGTTTTGGGCAAGCTTTCGCAATTTCCTGTTTGAGCTTGTCAATGAGAGAACGATCCCATTGGACTGAGCCAGCGAGGCTTGTCAGCATCTCCATCAACGAAGCTGTGTCCTCCGTGCAACAATTCAATGGTCGCATTGAAGCCCTCGCTACGTCCGAGCTGAAGCTCTTCTGAGTTTTTACGAATTCTCTGATGGGAGTTTCAACTTTAGCGTAAGCGTTTCTTCTTGTTGTGTCTTCAGAGACACTTTAGGTCACTTACTTGAAACTGCCGATGGTTTGGGCTAGCTCGTTGGGAATTAGGTTCTCCTTGGCCACTGGTGGACTGTTGCTACTGTGGGATGAGCCTTTGATGCTCCATGAAACGTCTAGACCTCCCAGAGCCTTGTTCGCTGGCTTTGCACCGAACAGACCATCTGTTCTCGTACCGAACTGGAAAAATGGAAATGGTGGAAATGGTAAAAATGGTAAGAATGGCAAACGCAAAAAAGGTAAAAAATGCAAACATAAAAATGGTGAGAATTGCAATTGTAAAAACGGTAAAAATATAAAGAACGACAATTTCGTCCAGCGTTTAAAAAATTCTCTAAGATAAGCTTACGAGGAGACGTCGTCGGTACGCCGAAACTGAGAGCTCCTGTAACAGGAGTACCCGTTGTCACCCCGAATTGCTACTGGAAGTGAGCGGCGTCTTGGAAGTGAGGCCAGTCGCGCGTGCGACGGACGACGCTGCCGGATTTTCAAAGCGGAATGACATAGCGGCTGGTGGAACAATATCCGTGCTCCCTTTGCAGGTTTTAATTGAGTTTTTTGAATTATCCCTGTCCTCCCATGGCCGAAATCACTGCACCAACAAGTCTAAAAAAATAAATTCCATTATACCACTTACCATCGAACAACCACCAAACGATAAAAAAAGGTCATTAAGGATCATAAGGTACGATCATGGGGGCGAATGCAACTTTCGGGTCTGAAATTTTTATATGATGTTGACGAATAAGTTATGCACTCTTTGGAAAAATTTGAGCTATATTGACCGTTCAGTTTTTTCGTAATAAAATTGCTAAGTCGAGCACTTTGAGCTAATGAAGCACGTCGTCTTATGGAGACGGTCGACCGGAAGTGCGGCGATCACGGTTTTGCTACTCACGTATCCAACTAAGGTCGTTGGAAAACTGAAATTTGATAAATTAGACGGTTTAGTAATAAGTTCGCACACGCTTCAATAAAATAATTAATTCCAAATGAGGTCGCGAATGAAAAAAATTTTATGACTCGGCTATGACAGATCACGGTCCAAAGTCATAACCGAACCAAGAACGAATATCCGGCGTCGTGATTATAGGACTGCGATTGGTCACTGAAGGTGCAATCACAGAGCAAAATTGTAAAACACAGATGCACTCGCTATCTTTTCTCTGATTTCGTTTCAATTCAGAACGATTGGTAGTCGATCACTAGATTACGCCAACGAGAAATACGTGTGTATCGTGAACGGCGAGCTGTGGTTGGTCGCCAGAAGCCCCAGCGGAAAAAGGAACTACTAACGAAATTCACCCGTTATTCTGTGGCCAATTCATTGTGATGAGACTTAATCGATAGAAAAATAAATAATAGCGTTTGATATTCTATTCCGGACGTTTGGTAGTCGATCGCCAAATAACGTCAACGCAAAATACATGTGCATCCTCAGTGGACAGTTCCGATTGGTTGCCAGAAGCGGCAAATTCATTAACGCAAATTAACTCGTTATTTTTTGTCCGATTTCGTTCTAATGTGTCTGGATCGATAAAGAAACATCCGTTAGCGTTTGGTATTCTATTCAGGACGTTTGGTAGTCGATCAATCAATAACGCCAAAGCAAAATACGAGCGAATCGGGAATGGAGAGTCGGGATTGGTCGCCGGAAGCCGCAGCGGCAGAACGATTTTTACGAAAATTCACTCTTAATTTTTCGTCTGGTTTCGTTCTAATGTGTCTAGATCGAAAGAAAAACATCCGGTTGCATTTGATATTCCATTCAGGACGTTTAGTAGTTGATTAATCAATTGGACCCGAAAGAAATTACGCGTATCCGAAACGGAAGGCTGCGATTGGTCGCGGTAATATACGTCGGTTAACGTTTTTGCGATAGATGGCGTTGGTTATCGAGTCTTCCGCTGCCCATCGTCCCATCTTATGGATCGGAATTTTCTTTTGGATTTTCCGAAAGAACGGGAAACTACCAAACGATTTAAATTGACTACAAACGCTACCAAACGACCACCAAACGATTCGTAAAAAAAAAGTTCGATTAGTCAAAGTGGGGTGGCTAACTTTGGTGAGCTGCCATCGTGTGACCCAAGGAGGTTAGAGTAGAAGGAGTCCGAACTCTTATGGAGAGACTTGGAAAAAGTGGTTACAAAAACATGCACAAACAGGGATGGCGCCAATATCGCTAAGACCTCGAGAAGTGAGCTGCGTGTGACAGAGACGGAACAAATGAATTATGAGAAGAAGCTGTATGTGAGGCTGAAGCGCAGCTTACTTCTCGAGGTCTTAGAGATAGTGGCGCCATCCCTGTTTGTGCATGTTTTTGTAGCCACTTTGAAATGCACAGATCGGACTCCTTCTACTCTAACCTCCTTGATGTGACCCTTAGTGAAGCCATTTAAGTTCCAAAACTGACCGCAAAACTTGGAGCGCTGCAATCGAAGCGACCGATTTGTGCGATAGAGAGCGATATACCAGCGCATACGAACCATTATATCCATGACTATATATAATTACTATATATAAGCAAACCAGTCGTCCCGATACTAGCGACGTGGCAGAATTTGGAACCAAATTGGTTTCGCTAAAGGTCATAAGATTTTGGCCAGAGTGCCTAGACCTGTTTATAAGACCGTGCCCGCGATCCACCTCGTTTCGTCTCTCTTACACGTAGCTAGCTTCAGGGGTCCTTACCTTTGACTAGCGCTACTAGCGGGAGGATTGGTACCAAACCTAGGCGTCAGATTTCGTGGTCACTTTTTACTACCCCTTCCATTGGAGTTCGGATTCCTTTAGTATAGTCTCCATGCGCGGCACGCTAGCCATCAGCGAAGTCGGAGTTGTGGGATTATCGATGTCCGTGGCGAGCGATATAGACATACTCGTGCGGACTAAAAGAATAGACTTTAAAATTCGATTTGTCGTAAACTATTGGAATGCGCCAAAAATCCTTTTAGGCGATGTCTTTATATATTAAATGGAACATCTGTGCACAATTTCAGCCAAATCGAGTGTAACAGCTTTTCGGAAGTTCACCCTAAAACTGTTCAAAGGTATTAGATTTATTGGGTTATTTAACCTTTTGGACTGTCAATATGGTTAATAAGAATAACAAAAAGTTAGAGCGAAGCGATGCACTGATCGAGTTGCCATCGTGCAGAAAAGGCGTTTCGGGGGTTTTACTTATTAGCAGCGCGTATTTCGTTGAAAAAAAGACGAGATCATCCGCTGACGATTGTGAGAAAACAAGATAGCCGGGCCAGTAAGGCTGTATTCACTGAAAACTTGAGCCGTGGTGGCGCGTGCACTACGCTGGGGGCCTCGCGAGGGTCTCGTTTCTCGATATCACGGTCTTAAATACAGATCTGGAAACTCCGGCGTTTTTTACTGGTGGGGGTAGGTCGTTTATTGAAGACATTTTTAAATATGTAGTGGCCACTAGAGTCGTTGCGGTCGGGTTACCCCACGGTCATAACATACAGGTTCGTTACCGACGAAAGTGGAGGGTGGTTCAGATAATAAGGCGAAGCGGTGGTTCTCGATTCTGCCACATAACGCGCTGGTACTTGTTATGGCGCAGGTTCTTTTTAAATAAACAATATCTTTAAGAACGATCTAAAAGGGAAATATTTATTTTTTTCAGTACGGATCCTATGATGAGAATAACAATTATTTGTTATTTAAAAAATCCCCTAATTTATTACTTATCGGCATCCATAAATATCAAGCAGGGGCACTTGAGTTCTCAGACAGTGAATTATACTTTCTAAGTTATGATAAATAATGAAGTGGTTGAGTGTCTGTCACCCACTTGGCAAATTCAATTCCCACGTTAATTAATTTTTTTTCTTATTGTACTGCCTTTCGTATATGTTATTACTTAATTTATTTTTCTTTTCCCTATGTTTATGCTTACATCGATAAGAATTCGTCCATCTAGACCCCGCTTTACCAAATTTCGCACGATGTATCGTGGCAGGAATTGACGTTCGCAAACGTTTGTGGGGATTCAATACCGGGAATAACGACTTCCCACTTTCGCCGCAATTCTTCATTTTCCGGAACTTTGAACATTGATAGATATTTACTATCCTTTTCTAATTTTTTTTTACAATTCGGGACCACGCACTTGTGAGGCTTTTTTTCAATTCAATAGACAGCGTTGTCACGGTGATTGCTGTATATCCATATCCACTAACTGCTAACTAACGGCGCCTCTAGCAGATATATAAGGAATTATGTTTTTTTCCCTCAATATTGAAGATGCCCCCCACCACTAAAAAAACGCCCGAGAATGCAGCCTACATAAAGAGAGCTCAATAAACTTAGCCGCCGACTATGCAAATATCGAATTCTTTCCTATGCCAATCGATTGTTAGTCGTTTGTTAGTGTTTGTTAGACGAAATCCAACGTTTGTTAGACTTTATTCATTTAATAATACGAAAAACAAATTTCATGTCAAAGTTAGCCGCAAGAAAATGGTCTTGTAATGATTTCGAACTTTTCTTCGTAACCAATCGATTGTTAGTCGTTTGTTAGTGATTGTTAGTCGATTTTTATGGTTTGTTAGAGCTTAATTTTTATTTAATCGTGGAAAAACTTTTCGGCCCCGTAGCACGCTGCAAGCCGCGTGAAGTTGACAGCATGGCCACGAGGGCCGGGTACGGCTTTGCCCACCTACTCCTCAATTTCAGCAAAATAATTATTCTACTTATCCTACTCGATTGTTAGTCGTTTGTTAGTGATTGTTAGTCAATTTTCATCGTTTGTTAGAGCTCAATATTCATTTAATCGTTGAAAAACTTTTCGACTCCTGCGGCAAGATGCAACGTCGTGAAGTTGGCAGCATGGCCACGAGGGCCGAGGACGGCTTTGCCCATCTACTCCTCAATTTCAGCAAAATAATGATTCTACTTATCCTACTCGATTGTTAGTTGTTTGTTAGTGATTGTTAGTCAATTTTCATCGTTTGTTAGAGCTCAATTTTCATTTAATCGTTGAAAAACTTTTCGACCTACGTCACGATGCAAGCGTCATGAAGTTGGCAGCATAGCCACGAGGGCCGATTACGGCTTTGCCCATCTACTCCTCAATTTCAGCAAAATAATGATTCTACTTATCCTACTCGATTGTTAGTGATTGTTAGTCAATTTTCATCGTTTGTTAGAGCTCAATATTCATTTAATCGTTGAAAAACTTTTCGACTCCTGCGGCAAGATGCAACGTCGTGAAGTTGGCAGCATGGCCACGAGGGGCGAGTACGGCTTTACCCATCTACTCCTCAATTTCAGCAAAATAATGATTCTACTTATCCTACTCGATTGTTAGTAGCTCTAACAAACGGTGAAAATTCACGAACAATCACTAACAAACGACTAACAATCGAGTAGGATAAGTAGAATCATTATTTTGCTGAAATTGAGGAGTAGATGGGCAAAGCCGTACTCGGCCCTCGTGGCCATGCTGCCAACTTCACGACGCTTACATCGTGCCACAGGAGTCGAAAAGTTTTTCAACGATTAAATGAATTTTGAGCTCTAATAAACGATGAAATTTGACTAACAATCACTAACAAATGACTAACAATCGAGTAGGGTAAGTAGAATCATTATTTTTCTGAAATTGAGGAGTAGATGGACAAAGCCGTAATCGGCCCTCGTGGCCATGCTGCCAACTTCACGACGCTTACATCGTGCCACAGGAGTCGAAAAGTTTTTCAACGATTAAATGAATTTTGAGCTCTAACAAACGATGAAAATTGACTAACAATTACTAGCGAACGACTAACAATCGAGTAGGGTAAGTAGAATCATTATTTTTCTGAAATTGAGGAGTAGATGGACAAAGCCGTAATCGGCCCTCGTGGCCATGCTGCCAACTTCACGCGGCTTGCAGCGTGCTACGGGGCCGAAAAGTTTTTCCACGATTAAATAAAAATTAAGCTCTAACAAACGATAAAAATGCACTAACAATGACTAACAAACGACTAACAATCGATTGGTTACGAAGAAAAGTTCGAAATCATTACAAGACCATTTTCTTGCGGCTAACTTTGACATGAAATTTGTTTTTCGTTTTATTAAATAAATTAAGTCTAACAAACGTTGGATTTCATCTAACAAACACTAACAAACGACTAACAATCGATTGGCATAGGAAAGAATTCGATATTTGCATAGTCGGCGGCTAAGTTTATTGAGCTATAAAGGAGTCCAAACTTCAATGGAAGGCGTATGGGAAAAGTGACCACAAAATCGAGGAACCAAAGGGTTCCCCAAACCGTCACTTCGTGGCGCTGATTGTTATAAGCGATGGCTTGAAATTAGCTATGCGTGAGAGAGATCGAATGATGAAGCGGCATCAATCGATTTTTATTATTGAAATCTCAATTGTAGTTTGAATATTGTTCAAACCACAAAATGTAAACTGAAAAATTGAATCTCATGTTTTGTCCATGTATCGAAATAAAAATCGAATTGATTTTACATGTTAAATAAATTTCTGTCGATCCGCAAAACTTTTAAAAAGTCAACACTTTTGTGGCGCCCAAGAACGAGCGGCAGCCGCCGCAAACAAACGATCGTCGTCCGAGACGATTACGACTGAACTCCGTCGAGCTACGGTCACGCCATAACGGTAGCGACAGCCATCTTGCACGAAAAGAGTTCCTCGAAGCAACCGGCGTCTTTTTCACCTCTCGAATAAAGACACATTCCTATTTCTTTTTATTGTTATAAATATTTGTAGTGGCGTGTAAATAAACGTATTGGTTAAGTATTAATCCTTGTGTCACATATGACCTCTCTTCATTCCAGCACAACTGGTAATCCCGAGAAAAAAATGGACGGAGCCGTGACGCGCTCAAAAGGTGCGCAAATTTCTGCGGGACAAACAACGTCCGAACGAGAACAAAGAAACCCGCTGGAATCCAGTCAAGCCACCGAAAGGCAATTGGAGCTCCTCCGAGCTCAACAACGCCAAATTGAGGAACAACTTGCCCAAATCCAAGACCAACAAAACTACGCAAACACAACAGGTAACATGCCGATCACGACGGTTAACCTTAAAGTGCCTCCCTTCTGGAAAGCGAACCCGGCAATCTGGTTCGGGCTGCTCGAAAACGCGTTCGTCCTCCACGGAATAACGGATGACACGTCACAATATCGCCGCGTGTTGTTGCACCTTGACAACGAGACACTGCCAGCCGTCTTCAACCTCATGACGATACCTCCCGCTTAAAACAAATATGCGGAAATCAAGAAAAGAATTCTAAACTTGTATTCGGAGACCGCCGACTCGAAACTGCGACGACTACTTCGAGGCATCGAACCAACGAACGAGAAACCATCGATGACGATGCAACGCATAAAAAACCTTGCCGAAGGCGAGCTCAACGAATCAGCGCTGCGTACACTATTCTCCGAACAATTCCCTGAACAGGTACGAAGCATCTTAATCATCAACGAGAACCGAGACTTGACCAAACTGGCAGCGCAAGCTGACAAAATTACAGAAATTACCAGCAACGGTCCAGCGACAACAGCCACGGGACCGAACACAAACCCATAGGTGATGGCTGCGAGCCGACAGGAACCTCCGAGAACTACAGCGAAGGAGAACAGGAATCTACAAGAGCAAATCGACAACCTCGCAGTCCAAACAAACAAATGTCAACCACGATGGAAAGACCTGCGACAAAACCGGCGATCCAGGTCAAAATCAAAATCTCGTCCCAGGACGCCGTCGGAAAGCACAAAATGGTGGTATCATCAAAAGTTCAGTGCCGACGCTCTAAAGTGCATAACGCCATGCGACTTCAAATCAACAACACAAC
Organism: Ophion ventricosus; assembly: GCA_963932345.1. NCBI lineage: Eukaryota > Metazoa > Arthropoda > Insecta > Hymenoptera > Ichneumonidae > Ophion > Ophion ventricosus. Next base: position 5,955,381 of record OZ010715.1, on the reverse strand, counting down.
GATGCTATCGCCCACAGAGACGGGTTGCGACAGCAACAACAACAACCTACCCAATACAGAGTACCGTCTCCTCATCAACGACTCAAATACTAATCTCGGTTTTCTAATCGACACAGGTTCCGTGGTCTCTCTTATCCCATGCGCCTTCATAAAGAAAACATTGCGAACATCAAACGTCAAACTCTGCACGGCAAACTCAATCTCGATTGACACATTTGGTGTGACACTTTTGACGGTGAACCTGGGACTGAGACGAACTTTCAAATGGTTATTCATAATCGCGGACGTACAAACGCCCATCATCGGAACGGACTTCATCGTCTACTACGGTATAATCATCGACCTGAAGGAAAGGTCAATCCTCGATCCCACGACGAAGCTGTCTTCGACCGGTGAAATGCGAGAAACGACAATCCACAGCGTTTCAACCATCAACAGTGCAAGCTTTCCGTCCACAGAGCCTTTATACGAAAAGCTCATGCTCGAATTCATCGACACCACCAAACCATGACACGAAATTCGCAAAGTTTTGGATTGCCACATTGCGCACTACATCGAAACGAAAGGTCAACCCGTCGCCGAACGTCCACGCAAACTGGCCGGAGAAAAACTGAAGGCAGCTCAAGATGAATTCAACACCATGCTCGAACAGGGCATAATCCGTCCTTCAAAAAGTCCATGGGCAAGTCCACTACTCGTCAGAAAGAAAAAAACGACGGACTGGCGACCGTGCGGCGACTACAGGAAATTAAACGCGATCACCACTCCGGACAGGTATCCACCACCACTGATACAGGACATTTTCCCAAAACTCTACGGACAAAAGATTTTCAGCACACTGGATTTATCAAAAGCATATGACCAAATTCCGATGACCGAAAGCGATATCCCGAAGACAGCCATAATTACTCCATTCGGGCTCTTCGAATACCTGGTCATGCCTTACGGACTACGATGCGTAACACAAACGTTCCAGAGATTTGTCGACTCAATCTTTCGCAACCTTGATTTTGTGTTTTGCTTCATTGACGACACTAATCTCGGCCGAATCCGAAGAACAATACGTTCAACGTCTCCGCATCGTGTTCGAAACACTTAGAGAGCACGGGCTCAAAATCAACGCCAGCAAGTGCAAACTGGGCCAAATCGAGGTAACGTACTTAGGTTATACCATAAATCAAAAAGGTTACAAACCACCCCAGGACCGCATCGACGCCATTTCTAACTGTCCAAAGCCTAAAACGATCAAAGAACTTCGAAGCTCTTAGGCATGATCAACTGCTACCGAAGAAGTTTTCCAAACGCAGCTCAGATTCAAGTACCTCTCTTATCATATTTTAAAAACTCAAAGAAAAACGACAAGAGAAAGATCGATTGGACCAGCGAAGCAGAGGAGGCTGTCCAACGATGCAAAGACAGTTTGGCATCTGTAACAAACGCGACTTTTTTTTGCCATCAGCACCATTCACGCTACCCAGACGCATCCAACACGGCAAGCGGCGCGTCACTCGAGCAAAAGGTCGACGACATATGGAGTCCGGTTGGGTTTTTCTCACGGAAGCTAACACCTACCGAGCAAAACTACAGCACATACGACCGGGAACTACTGGCAATATTCGCAGGTATCAAACATTTTCAGCACCTTTTAGAATGCCGGGAATTCTCTATAAAAACAGACCACAAGCCTCTCACGTACGCGTTCGCTCAAAAATCGGAGAAGGCTTCACCTCGACAGCTGCGCCAACTGAGCTGCATATCCCAGTTCACAACGGACATCCGCTACGTAAAAGGTGACGAGAACATTGTAGCCGATGCTTTATCCCGAATCGAAACAATCGGGATGCCAACTGTGCTCAGCAGAAAAGAAATCCAAACTGCACAAGAAACCGATCCGGAACTAAAAAGCCTTCTGGAACAAACAACATCGTTAAAGCTTCAACACCTCACCATTGAACCAAATAGGTACATCCATTGCGACATCTCGACCGGCATCGTCAGACCATACTTACCTTTCAGCCTAAGGAAGACAGCATTCAACACCATACACAATCTGGCGCATCCGAGCAACCGAAACACCTGCCGACAAGTACGGGAGAAATACATCTGGCCGGGCCTAAAAAAAGATGTCACCAAGTGGAGCAGAGAATGCATCGAATGTCAACGCGCGAAAGTTCGCGTGTAAATAAAGAACATCGAGGTTCCCGACTCACGTTTCAACCACGTAAACCTGGACATTATCATGCTCCCCGACGATAAAGGGCACCGTTATTGCCTAACGATGATCGACAGGTTCTCACGGTGGCCAGTGGCCGTACCATTACGCGACATGATAGCCGAGACAATCGCCGTTGCTTTCTTCAACCACTGGGTGAGTCATTATGGAACGCCACTTACAATTACAACTGACCAGGGCGCTCAATTCGAGTCCGCCCTATTCCGAGCTTTGAACAACTTCATCGGAACCAACAAAATAAGAACGTCGCCTTACCATCCGGCATCCAATGGCATAATCGAACGCTGGCATCGGACCGTCAAAGCCGCATTAATGTGCAAACCCACAATTCCTTGGACAAATGCATTGCCCGCCATCATGCTAGGATTATGCACCAGCTATAAGGAGAACCTGAAAGCGTCGCCAGCTGAAATGATATACGGAACGACTCTACGAATTCCAGGTGAGTTTTTCGTCCAACAAGAACAGTAAGCGAATCCTCAAACTTCCGTCGAAAACCATCGCACCATAATGCGAAACATTCGGCCGACGCCAACGTCGCATCACAGTAAGACCAAGCTGTTCTCGGCAAAGAACATGGCGACCTGCATGCACGTATTCGTAAGAAGCGACCACGTCAAGGAGCCTTTGGAACCACCCTACAGAGGTCCCTACAAAATCCTCGAAAGAACCAAGGATAACCTATTCTGAGTAGAGGTTGAATGAAACACAAAAAACATCTCCATCGAGAGACTAAAACCAGCTTTCATCACGCAAGAGAACGTGGCACCGGAAAGGGAAACGACGGCCCGACAAAAAACCAAAGAAATGGACCTTAACGAAGATTCCCAAGGTAAAACCCCAAAACAAGTGCGCTTTAACACTAAGGGGGGAGTGGCTGTGGCGCCCTCGCATCCCGCGCCACCAAGCACGAGCGGCAGCTGCCGCAAACAAACGATCGTCGTCCGAGACGATTACGACTGAACACCGTCGAGCTACGCCCACGCCACAACGGTAGCGGCAGCCATCTTGCACGAAAAGAGTTCCTCGAAGCAACCGGCGTCTTTTTCACCTCTCGAATAAAGACGCACTCCTATTTCTTTTTATTGTGATAAATATTTGTAGTGGAGTGTATTTAAACGTATTGGTTAAGCGTTAATCCTTATATCACATATGACCTCTTTTCATTCCTCCAAACTTTTACCGTCTTTGGCTTTTGTAGAGAAGCTTGTCAACTATGCCGGTATGATAAATTGTTCGAAGTATAATTTTGTGGTGAACAATTTGCACAAAAAATATCAGCGAAAATAAATGGGATTAAAAAATATGACTAATGATACAAAATGGAAAAAAAAATTTTAACGTTTTTGTCCGGCTGAATTTCATGAACGATTTTCAGTTCATTTTTCAGTTACAATTTTTGAGTGGTACACTTCGTGTCGACAAGGACATATTTGTTTAGATGATCTATTTTCAATTCGTTCTCAAATACTATTTAACTTCGAAGATCATTTCACTTGAACAATTTATTTCACTCATTGTTTGACGTTCATGTCATGTTTTCTTTGATTTTTAATCGTGACTATTTCCATTTGTAATATTTTTTGAACGAATATTGGATACTTATATATACATTGCAGTAATTCCGCAATAATGATAGATATATTGAATTATTCATTTAAATGTCAATCTAGCAATGATGGACAATGATACCATGGAGACTAGACGATGTATACCATTTTAAAGATTTCCATTTTAAAGATTTTAACTGAATTTCATTTGTTAGGTTATGATCAGTTGAAGCGTCTATAGCCAAACAATTTTTTCCATTGAACAAAGTAAACTTGCATGCCTTATGCGCCCACCACTAGCTAATTTCAAGCCATTGCTTATAACAATCAGCGTCAAGAAATGGCGTTTTTGGGAACGCTTTGATTCCTCGATTTTATGATCACTTTCCTAATACACAGTTCGGGCTCCTTTATGTAGTCTCCAAGGAGAGTATAGGGAAGGGGTGTCATCTTCGGATGGAGGGACGGTATAAGAACACGTCCATGGAGCCTAGATACCAGGAGCTCCAGCGAGGCCTCTCAACTGGGGTGCTCCGGCACCTATATGTATATAGATATACGCTAAACATGGGTGTGATCTAAACAGATCACAGCTGATGTACCTAACCCTCATTCGTGTTAAGTGTCAAAGTATAATAAAATTCACGACGAAGTGCTACGGTGATTGATACGCATAAAGAACAGAAGCAGCATAGTTTTTTTTAATGAAAAATATAGTTCTTTGTTCTCGTGCGTAATTTTTCGTAGTTGAAAACGTATATATGACCAAACATGAGTCTGCAGAGGAGCCACGGAACATTCGGACACGGTTGGTGGGCGCAAAACAGCCCCGGTCCCAGCCGATCACAACTCAAGGAAGCCAAGAGGACAGGACACCGTCAAGAACAGGAACATGAGATCACGCAGTAGAAGCAGACAGCCCAAAAAAACCAAATCTGTTGTTGACAACATTATGGAATCGAAGGTAAAGACAAAATATTCTTCATAATCATTCAGTTGTTGCATATCATAGTTTAGAATAAACTGAAAAACTTAAAGTGAATCAGATAAAATTCCTTTATCTCCTTCTACGAGTTACGTCCATTTTTAAGAATATGTGTCACACGTCCGGTCGATAAAAATCCCACTGCCAAGAAGGACGGTACAATCCAACGTGGCTCCGCTATCACCCCAGTGCTAGACGCCAACCAAAGTGCAGGTTTCCGAGAAAGAGAGAATCGACACGGTGCTGCTTCGACAATTGCAACAAAGTTACCTGAAGACGTTCAGCCCTCCGAGAACACAGCGGTGGAAGCTACCCTGCGGATTGTCTTTGACGATAGGGTATTGTCTTTGTGATACCCCGGGAAAAAAGTTCATATCTGAATATATCTGAATGTATCTGAATCATATCTGTAAAATCAGATATGATCAGACAAGAAAAATGGCCAGGTCTGATCATGTAGTGTCATGACAGATCATGTATGCTTATATCTGACCATGTATGATCATATCAGAGAGACCATGTATGGTCAGATATAAGCATACATGATCTGTCATGACACTGCATGATCAGACCTGGCCATTTTTCTTGTCTGATCATATCTGATTTTACAGATATGATTCAGATACATTCAGATATATTCAGATATGAACTTTTTTTCCCGGGACATATGACGTCACGTAGGCGTACGTTCTAAAATAAAAAAAAAACGCTTTTTCCGATACGGATATTTATTCCGATGGTGTACTTACCATATTACAGTCGTCTTGAAACAGATTCCTGCGAAAAAATTTTATCATTTACCTAGCCGCGAACCTACCTACTTCTAGATCTAATGTACGTACGCTAACCATTATGCTATTTGCTACTTGAGGTTTTCTCATGATGAAAAGGGATAGTATGCGTACTTCGAACGAGAGGAGTAATTAAAACCTTTCACATTTCACACACACCCCCCCACACACACACACACACACATATATATATATATACTTTTAACCTACATACATACATACTTTTAATCCAATGCTTTATGCAAAAGTGAACTATTTTGATGAGATATTGTTTTATTATTATTTTTTTAAGCGAGGGTTCGGCAACTTTAAAAATTAATTAAAAAAAAAACGATTGTATGGAATCAAACTTTTAAATTATTTGTAGTTTTAAGACACAGTAACAAAAAATTATTAAAAATGGAATAAGAATGATCTGCAAACATTTTTGAATTAGACATCCAAAAGTCTGCAAGTCTAATAATTTTCTTAATTTTCTTCGACAGAAACGTAGGTTTTATTTAAAATATCACTAACTTACTTAAACTGCAGATCATTGAAAAAACAACTACATATGATTAGCTATCCAAAGAGGATTCCATACAGCAGTTTTCTTCAATTAAAATCAATACATTTTATATTTCTATGTAACAGACAAAAATATCGCTTTTCACAAAGCGTGAGCTCTCATAACATGTAATGTTTTATGCTGAACTGTTGCATAGAATCCGTGAGCTCTGAATTTATATGCAAGAAATAGAGTCGTTACTTTTAAAACTGCGGAACCATTCTCCACAGGGGATTATCCTTGCTAGGAATTCTGCTACCGTAACTGGTCTACACAAAGAATTCTTCTAGCGTAACCAGTCTACGCAAGGAATGCTTCTAGCATAATCAGTCTTCCCAAGCAATTCTTCTAGCGTAAGCAGTCTTCGCAAGGAATTCTTCTAGCATAACCAGTCTACGCAAGGAATTCTTCTAGCGTAACCAGTCTTCACAAGGAATTCTTCTAGCATTAGCAGTCTTCGCAAGAAATCCTTCTACCGTAAGCAGTCTTCGCAAGGAATTCTTCTAGCATAACTACTTTACGCAAGGAATTCGTCTAGCATAAGCAGTCTTTGCAAGGAATTCTTCTAGTGTAAGCAGTCTTTGCAAGGAATTCTTCTAGCGTAACCAGTCTACGCAAGGAATTCTTCTAGTGTAAGCAGTCTTCTCAAGAAATTCTTCTAGCGTAAGCAGTCTTCGCAAGGAATTCTTCTAGCGTAACCAGTCTATGCAAGGAATTCTTCTAGCGTAAGCAGTCTACGCAAGGAATTATTCTTGCGTAAGCAGTCTTCGCAAAGCATTCTTCTAGTGTAAGAAGTCTTCGCAAGGAATTCTTCTAGCGTAACCAGTCTACGCAAGGAATTCTTCTAGCGTAACCAGTCTACGAAAATAATACACTACCGGATACTGACTATGCAGAGGAACAAATTAGAGTATTTTATGTTCAACCTTTGCAAATCCCGGGAAAAAAGTTCATGTCTGAGTGGATATGTTCATATATGTTTCAGATATTGTCATATATGTATCAGATATATTCATATCTGACATTTTACAGTCCGGGGAAAAAAAGATCATGTCTGAGTGGATATGTTCATATATGTTTTCAGATATTGTCATATATGTATCAGGTATATTCATATCTGACATTTTACAGGTTCATATATGATTAGGTCCGATCATATTCCACATCATATATGCATATATAAGATCATATCTGGTCAAATACGGTATCTGGCCTGACCATATATGAACTCATATCTGTTTATATCTGGCTAAGTACCAAGGCGAGTTGGTACCGTAAATTCGTATCTGAACATACATGATGTGATATGTGAACGTATCTGTTCGTATAAAATCATATCCGATCAAATACGGTATCAGACTCTGCTATATAGATCTCATATATGTTTTTATCTGGCCAGGTACCAAGGCGAGTTGGCAGCGTGAAACCATATCTGAACATATATGATGTGATATATGCGTAGGTACGTTCATATAAAATTCTATCCCATCAGATACGATATCGTATCCCATATCCCTGCTCATATATCCCATCAGATATCAGATACGATATCAGATACGATATCGTATCTGATGGGATAGAATTTTATATAAATGTACCTCCTCATATATCACATCATATATGTTCAGATATGGTTTCACGCTGCCAACTCGCCTTGGTACCTGGCCAGATAAAAACATATATGAGATCTATATAGCAGAGTCTGGTACCGTATTTGATCGGATATGATTTTATACGAACAGATACGTTCACATATCACATCATGTATGTTCAGATACGAATTTACGGTACCAACTCGCCTTGGTACTTAGCCAGATATAAACAGATATGAGTTCATATATGGCCAGGCCAGATACCGTATTTGACCAGATATGATCTTATATATGCATATATGATGTGGAATATGATCGGACCTAATCATATATGAACCTGTAAAATGTCAGATATGAATATACCTGATACATATATGACAATATCTGAAACATATATGAACATATCCACTCAGACGTGATCTTTTTTTCCCGGGACGCACGACCAACCAGACTTTAATGCCATAAAAAGCTCAGGAGCAAATACATAATTGTGGGAAGCGCGCCTTCTTTTAGCTAACGCTTCCAGACCACAAAATTTAGGGTATTACTCTTAGCTACCTAAATCCTTGCATTATTGGACCGGAAGAATAATTTTCTGTGTTTCAGATCAGAACGCACCAGTGTACAAAGATCCTTTGCAGTGTATGAGCAGCCGACCTGTTAGTCCCAGACCCGCAGCCCCAAAATTACGATGGAAACCAGATATCAACAAGGAATATACCGAACCGCAAGAGTGGATCCTGAAAACGTGCAAGGGCATGAAAACAAATATTGGTGATTTTAATAAAAAAAATATGAGGCTTTTGAAATCCAGTAATAGTTATTTAATGAAATTAAGTTTAATATGCAGCAGCAACAAGAATAAAATACAATAGTTTTAAATTATCGAATATGGTATATTATTTGTAATATCTACAATAAAAAAGAATTTATTCGTATTCGTACTCTCAGTGAACAAGGAAGTTACTTTTGTCACAAATTATACAATAAGTTACTCTACAGGCGATAAAGTTTTCTGCCGGAATATTAAATATGCTTAAACAAAAGACTCACCTTTTCTCGCTTTTGAGTTTTTTTTTCAAGCCGTCATGAGGAAATTAATCGGCGGAAATTTCGACGTTTGGTGTCACGATTGGTCTGTCGTGAGGTTAGAAACTCATCCGATCACTATCACCTCGTTGACCATTATATTACTATATATGTAGGTGCCGCTGGACACCAGCGCCATCACTTCGAGCCATTTTTGGGGACGCTTTTTTCAGTGCCTTTGCGTTGGCGCTGGACCTCCTGGGGCGGTATTCACAGTCGAGTCTTAAATGTAAGTCCGCCTTAAGGCGATCTTAAGATCGCATTTCGATTCACAGACGCGCCTTGAGGTTACCTTAAGGCAGAACTTAAATCTCTACCTTAGCGAAGGTAGGACTAATTCACAGACGATTCTTGAGCTCGTCTTAAGGCGATCTTACTACGTAAGATTCACAGTCGATTCTGAGATGTCTTAAATGTCAACATAACCTCACTATTTGAGCAAAGCAGACGATGTTTTTCAAGTCGACGTTTTACGAGACTTGAGACGATCTCAAGAAAAAAAGTAGCATGCTCCAAAATAAATTCTTGATGAAAATTGATTAGTGCGGTTTCAGTTTTTTGCATGCACTATTGTGTTTGCACGTTTTTGTGAATTCACAGTTCACAAAAACTGTGAATTCTTCAAATTTGTCCACAGTTTTTTTAACGGCTTCACAGATCTCTAAAACATTGAAAAACTTTAATCAGATTGATGTTTAAAAAAATTACATTGAAGATTAGATTTTTAATACCGGCTGCAGAACAAAAGCAATGGTTTTTACGAATTGTTTCTTAATCTTTTTCAATTAAAAGCATTAGAGCTTTTTGCCCATTGATTCTATTTAAACATAAATATATAAACAGGGATATTTTCTTACCTGCTCTGTAACAATTGATGACGAGTTGTACTCTTCACCAATTGCTTCCCACGCTTCTTCTTTGTCTTGAAGACTTGACGCAGAACTCTTTTTATTTTCCACTGTTCAAGCATATTTTTGCAAAATTTTTACAAATAATTGCTTTTCAGTCGTACTGTAATTTCGATTTTTGTATTTTGTAGCCATTTTTTCTGGTAATATCAACAAGTTGTCGCACAATATTCAAACTTATTCAAAATGACCGGCGTAAACAAAGAAGATAAAGGAAACTGCGCAAGCATTGTATTTAGAGTATGGCTTATGCAATTTCAGTAGAGCAGAAACGACATGAGAATTCGAGACAACTAAATGTGCTCATTGATTGGCTGTTTTAACGGAATAATTCCGGAAAGACCCGAACCTCGTATAAGATCGTCTCAAGCATTGCCTCAGCTAAGGTGAACTCAAATGAAATAAGCAAATGCTTGGGACCAAATTCTTACGTAAGGTGATCTTACTTGCCAACTGTAAATACATAAAGTCTCAAGACCGTCTCAGCGGTTTAAGACGATCTTACGTGAGGCGATCTTGAGAACGGTCTTAAGGCCAAGTGTCACACCGACCGAGCGGCCATGAGTGCGAGAGAGATAGCTGATTTGCAGATTCCCAATGATTTCTGAAACGGTTGATTTTTGGGAAAAAAGAAAAGAAACACGTTCCGCTCTGTTGAACGACGAACAACCGCTTTCTCTTCTTTTGCCCGAAATATGATCCGTCTAGAAGAAAACTTGGCAGTAGGATTTTTACCGACTGGACGTGTGACACATGGCCTTAAGACTCGACTGTGAATACGGCCCCTGGTATCTAGGCTCCATGAACACGGCCGTAAATTCGACCTGAAACATGGTGTTAAATATTGCCTGTAGGCGTCGCAGTGTAGTTCGTGTACGAAAAATATAGTAATACAGCCAGTGCACAGGGTGAAACTGACTGTTGTGGCGGCTAATTGTGGACACTTGTCAAAAAAACACCTGTAGTGCATTGAAATTGTTTATTTGCGACGGCGACTTTGAAAGAGTATCGAACGAGGGAGTATCGAAAAATTTATTTTTTAAATTACAAGTCTAATCTGACCTTTTTTTCAAAGTTTTTCTATTTAGGTTTTAGGTTATGAGTGGAAGTTATTTTTGAGATCCGCGGACCTACATGGTTATTCAAGGTAATATATTTATTTTTTCCCTTCTGCCCGTTATGCACTGACAGAGAACACAGATCTATTTTTCTGGCACTGATGATCAGTGTTTGTACGTTCTGAAGCTTTTCTCGAAATCGAAAACTTAAATGCATTTGAAATATAATAAACCCCACCTTGAATGTAACAGTTTATTTTTAATATTTCGAAATATCTTGAAATTAGTCAATTTAATACATTTCTATTTTAATTTCTGAAAGATGGGGAGGACGTGTGCAGTACCAGGGTGCCCCAGGGGCTGTGACAAAGATAACACACAGCGAAAAAGATTAGAACTGCAGAGCTGTACCCTGTTTTTCATTCCAAAGGTAACAGAATTATTTCATTAGTTAATCTATACTCTGCACGCTCTGCTTTTATTTAAAATATTTACAGTACAGCACTTTACATACAATTCTAAAATGTTTGTGAGCTCGCATGTTTCGTAGCCACGAAAAATGATCTGCATACATATCTATGCACAAGCATACACGGGTTGAAAGCCCCTCTCAATAGAAAGTTTGTCGAATTGGAATTCATTTTCGAAGAGCAAAGTTCATTTCATTCTGAAGCAGTACATATTTTCATAATTTTGTGATCTTTGTGAGATGTTTAAACATATTCTTTTTACTTTCAGCATGCGAAAACGAGCCCCAGACGAGATGATTACAACAATAAGCCCTTTTCAGGGCTACCAAAATCTTTTAACGTAACACAACGTGTGCACGGTCAACTTGACGGTAGAAGCTAGAATCTACATACAATGCGAGAAGAAATATGGACATCCTTTGAATGTTCTTAACATGTTTTCATTTCATTTTTTCCTGCTGATTTTAAAGTGTTCCACCATGACTCATTTTTCCGCACGACTATTTTTTTGCTGAAGTAATTTTAATAAAGACAAATTAATTATTACATGGAAAAATATATTGTTGCAATTACAAGTGTTGATTGTCGAAATTCTTATTTCAGACGCGCAATATTTCATGTATAATTTCATCTAATTAGTTTAATGTAATAATTCGTATGACCATTTTTACAAAGTTCTTTAAATTTTTTTTAACTACGAAAAATGTATTATGACTTTGTAAATAATTTTTATAATGCATTTTTGGATAGTTACAAAAAACCATCAACCATCAATAAATACATTAACGATAATTGCTTTTAGGAATTATAACTATTTTTGTTTGGGTTACTATGATTATTATAACATATGTAATCAATAATCAAACTAATTTACCGATAAAAGACATAAAAAAATAATTTCAATAAAAAAATTATTATTTCAGTTAAAAAAGGACTTTACGAGGCAAGAATCGAAACCAGTACCTCACACGGTGCTGTACAGTTTTTGGATATTGTGCGTAAAATCAAACTTAACAAACAAACACATCTTAGTAGTTAGATTGTAGACTTTGGGCTGTTGTTGTCGGCATCTTTCAGTCTTGATATTATTTTAATAAATATGAAATGTAAGATGATGATTAATGGTAGCGGTGAGTCTTGTGATGCTGAGATGATGCTCGCTACTGCGTAGTGAATCTCTGTGTTGTTACTGTCGCTGCGGGCGATGCCATGGATAGGATATGTCCGGTGTGACTTTCATGTGTATCGCTTCACATCTTTCGATGAGTTGTCATTGCCTAATTTGTTTCTCACTTTTTGAGCGTTTGTATATGAACTTGTAATATAGGTTCACTGGGTAGTCTGGGTTATTGCAATTTGCACAGCGGTTTGTCTGATGAGTTATTTAAAGTCCATTTTCCGATCGCTGACATTTTCTACATACTTTACACTCTATAATCTCGGCCACCGGGCCACATTTGAATGGAATTAACATTTACGTTGGATATAAATTGTTATGGCATTTTTTAGGTGCTTTTTTCGTAATTAGGTGGGTAATTGCACTAAGACTTAAATGTAGAAACATCTTAAAGCACTACTACAACTACACGGGATTTATTTATAAAAAGAATTAAGGTTAAGAAAATTAGAATAGTTAGCTTATGTGACATCTAATAACAGACAGCTGATAACAACGCATGCGCAAAACATACGTGTATATATATATTTTTTTTATTGGTTTGTTCCAGTCGTACAGGGTCTTCCCCTTTTTACGAGCCCCAACCCACCTCAACTTCGTTCTGTCGCCCATTCCACATCACCCCTCTATATCTCCCCGATTCCACAATTCATCCATCTACCTCCCATCCCCCCCTTGCGGCCGCGGCCGACTTCCCCCTCTGTATCGTATTCACCATGCATGTCTGCCATGGGCATAGGGAAACAGCGGAAAACCTATACCGATACAACCGCTCCCAACTTCGCCTCGCAGTCACGGAACTAGTCGTCTTTCGCCGAGAAATATCGAAGAAAAATATTTCACGACGAAAGTGACGCGACTGGGATTCGAACCTGTAACCTCCCGATCCGCTGGCTAGCACGCTACCACTAGACCAACGCACGGGTAACATACGTCTATATATATAACACAAGTCCGGGAGTTTGCGCAGCGCCGCTTATGCGGAACCTTGTTTCAGGAAACTTTTACAGACACGCCAGAATACGGAGATAGCACTCTTCCCTATAGTCTCCTTGTGTCAACGAATTCAGACGTACATAGAAGGCCAGTTCTTACGGGTGGCCTGAAGACAAGTATTCTGCGACCCAAACTGCCGCGTGGCGGCTTGACGAGCGAACAGCTTTCACGGCGGGGGGGGGGGTGGAATGATACATCTCTCTCTTACACATTGCGGAGCGAAAACACGCTTGAGCTTAGGCCTTGTATTGAAACCGACTTGCTTGATTTTTTTTTTCAGAAAAATAATTTATATCAATAGCTTAAAGCATTTTAGTGCAAACTGAAATTTATTAAGACAATTTATTTAAAAAAAAAACAAATTTCGGAAGTACAGACCACTTTTTTTTGTAGCACGAGGGACATGAGCTGGGCGGGGAGTCGGATGTTCAAACCCTAATTATTTCATTTTTTTCTCCTTCTTTGTTCTTCTTTCCTGGAATCTAATTCTTTTTATATTTTCGTCCGCTAAAATAAATTAAACTTGTCATGAAATAATAAATTAAATTAACGCAAGCATAAAAATATTCAATCAACCCACTCTTAGTTAATTTTAGTTCACGTGTGCTTATTATATAATAGAATTATATAATAAACTCCGTTTATTAACTTTGGCTATCGTTTTTTTAACGGACCCAGGTTGCAAAATGTTATCCATATGGTATCCGAAAGTTATCCCGAAGCGGATATGGATAACTTCTTGGTTGTCCAAAAAGATGTCTTTTTGTATTACAAATAGTATCACTAATGACCGCTTTGCGGATAACTTATTAGTATCCAATTGGTTAACTATACGGTAACTATACGGTTTTAATGGTTGACAAATTGATAACTAGAGGTTAACTTTTATCGGTCGTCGATACGTTAGTGTAAAGTTATTAAATTGATATATCTGAATGATATCCTCTTAAAGGCATGAGAACGCTAAGATGCCACAGGCATCTAAAAGTTGTCCAAAAGGCATCCATAGAGTTGACAAAACGACATCCAAACGGTATCAAAAAGTGATATCGAACGGATATCTATTTATTGGCCATATATATGTATATATATATATATATCCTTTTTTTTATTAAAATCAATTTATTAATAGTCTAGGATATTTAATATAGCTCGATATGAACTATTTTTAATTTTTACATGGTAACCATCGTTAACAGAAATCTATATCTGAGCGCGTATTTATAGATACCTAAATCCGTGTTCAAATATAAACTTTTTATTAACGATATTTATGATGTTACAAGGACGTCGCCAAAGGGGGGCAGAGAGGGGCAGGTGCCCCCCCCCCCCCTAGAGATTCAAAAAAAAGTAGCCAAATGCAACGCAACCAAAGTCTTATGTCCAGTCACATGACTTGCTTGACCGATCATTCCCGCACGTCGAAACTCAAATGAATTTACTAATTCGCCGCGCACCCCGCAGCCGTCACTGTTCTCGCGCCTGTCATTCATTCGTGCGTCCTCCGCCGCCGCCACTACCCGCTTTCAAGTGGTTTGTTTGGTGCGCGGAATAAGAACAAATCTTTTTTATTCGTTCGTTCCTGAATATTAACTCGCAATCAAATAAGTTCCCAGTCTAGATAGTTACTGGATCCACATTCATCAATATGGACATCAGAAAGTTTTTTGGTGAGTCACTGCGTTTAACTTTCGTATTTTCCGTAAAATAATGTCAATTGTTTTTGTAGAAAATAAATAACTGAGCAAATCAACATTCCCATGGGAAAATTATACTAAACGGTGTTCTATACTACAGTCTATACTAAGTAAATACAATGTAATGGACGTAAGACGTCGCATGCAAATACAATTTGTAAGATCAAAAATTGTAAAATCTGGCATTTGAAAAAGTGGCTATGAGTTTTTCGTGCCGGTTTTTTTCTTATAGGCTCTACCTATTGCTTTGCGATCACGGCATTAAATGTAAATGTACATTCAATATTAATATCAGCTTAAATTTTTATGACGTTCATAAGTGTTACTTAGTGATCTAAATAAACATTTTTGACTTTGACAACTCTACACGCAGTCGATTTTACATATCAATTCTTTATACTTGTTAATTAATTAGGTACAGTTTTATCTAATGACAGAATACATTGTAATCGGTTAGAAGCGTTTTTGTCTACCTACACAGTTTTATTTTAAATTATATTTACATACCTATTTTCAAATAAAATGGTCCATGAATTCGATTATTGATATTTTTTACCGATTATTCGTATATACGTGAATTAGAATTATCGCAACCCTACAGTAAGATACTTAACTACATGTCTTTGAAACAACGTAAACAAAAAAAACTGTATATTGTTCCAGTTGGTTGTTTTTCTCTGTTTGAAGGATTTAATTTTAAATTGGTAAGTAAGAACTATACATATTGTAAAGAAAATGAAATAACTTCATAATTTCATGGTTATCCGAAAAAGGTTATTTGACATTGTGTAAGTACCATTCTACAAAGTCATTGCGACATGAAAAACGTGAAACGTCACAGGGTACTTATTAGATTTGATAGACTGTAAAAGTTGAAAAATCTATACTAAAAGTTGTTCGTTTTGATGGGTACTTTCATCCTCTGAAGTTACTTTGTATAGTGATTCAAAAACCTTCGTATGGTGTAAAAAATGGAATAGATTTTTCAGTTATTATTTTGGTACCTACCATATTGATATACCTACCTAGTTAAAATGTTTTGTTTTGCAGTAAATTTAAAAAGAAAAAAGCCTGAAGGAGCAAGCAATGACAGCGATGAACAAGAGGAAAATGTACAAAAAGGAAAAGAGATCAAAATAGAGACAATATCGCATGTCCCTAGGCCATGATGAGTGTGCACAGAAAACTTATTAATGAAAACTTACAAGACTTTCATATTAAGGCCAAGTGTCACACCGACCGAGCGGCCATGAGTGCGAGAGAGATAGCTGATTTGCAGATTCCCAATGATTTCTGAAACGGTTAATTTTTGGGAAAAAAGAAAAGAAACACGTTCCGCGCTGTTGAACGATGAACAACGGCTTTCTCTTCTTTTGCCCGAAATATGATCCGTCTAGGAGAAAACTTGGCAGTAGGATTTTTACCGACTGAACGTGTGACACATGGCCTTAAAGTGGTCGAGAAGTTTACAAAAAACCCCCGAAGATTATGTTTTCAATAACTTGATAAAAAAAAGGGTCTCGCTTTACTATTAAAATCTTGTAATTTTCAAAAATTAATCTGTAGTTCTATTTTTCTAATAAATATAATAGCTTTGTTTACAAGTTTTATTCATTATACAGTCAAGAGTTCGTGGTGCTTTACACATTGGACTTTGTACCGTTCTTATTACAATCGCCATAGAGATAAGACTCGCACTACAAGTGTAATGCTTCATGTGCTCTTGACTGTACCTACAATTCATGCTTTTCCTATCCTCCATATTTCAACTTGCCCCCCTCTGGGCCATCGGCTGGCGACGCCCTTGGGATGTTATAACCAAAAATAGGTTATATTGGGCTATATTAAATACTCTAGACTATTAATAAGTTGATTTTAATAAAGAGATAGATAAGATAGAGTTATGTCGGTTTGAAAGTGGGTTGTAAATTAAATATTACCTAGTTAATTAAAAGTAAAATATAATTTACTATTACGAAAAAATACATTCATGGTTTTTTGTGTCGTTACGGGGACATCTTTTGGCGACCGCGATTTTCCCAGCCTTCAGCCGGTCGGCCCCACGATGAACGATCCCTTGAATAACCTAAACGTGCACTCTTAGACTATAAAAAAGGTACATTAAATATAGATATATCTACTCATAGGCAATTAGGAAAATATATTAGATGCATATATACTCACGTGTATATGCTAGAACACCTTTTTTTTATTGATTTTATTATATCGCACTTTATTGCTCGTCGGCCATCGGAATAATGGTGCACTATGTAGGTACGCGAGCTGGCATGAGAGTATAATAGTCATCCGTTAAGTGTCATCTTTCGGACGACTTTTGGATGCCTTTTCTCTATCTCCCGCCAATTCTAAATACGTCAAAAGACAGCATATTACCGATGCCCGAAAGATATCGTGGAAAAGACATCTTATGTGATTAGTCTTTAGAATATCCTTCGGACAACGTGTAATTAGATACAATAGATAACAGCATACAGATCACTATTTGATACCTGAAAATAGTCATCAATTGGATAACAGTTTGCGATACCTTACGGACATCCATTTTCACCGCCAAAAGATATCATAAAGAAGATAACTTCACGATAACATTAAACGGGATGTCGTTTAAAAGATGTTGCATAGTTGTCTTACGGTAATGTCTTAAAGATAACTTGAAAACGGTAACTTATCGGCGTCAATTGGACATTTATGCTACCTGGGGACCCAGGTAGCAATTTCCAGATAGTTGCCCAGAAGTTGTCTAATTGGACACCAAATGTCCGCTTGGAAGTTACCTACAAGTTATCATATGTCCAACAGTTATCATTTTGGATGGTTGTTAACTTCGAGGTAACCTTCGGGCGGACATTTGGTACCCGTTTAGCTGACTCTTGGACAACTTTTTGAAAATTGCTACTTGGGGAACTATCTAACTTTTAGCGCGGCAAGAAATATCGTTTGGTGTATTCAAACTTTTGAGCAGTAGTATATATATATATACATGTTTATGAAGCGGTACATATGGGGACCGATTGTACATATGGTATAATGAATATACAAAGATCTACAATGGTCATTAAACATGTACAAATCTATTAATATTGATACGTATACTCAATAGACGCTAAAATAGTCAAATATAGAATCTTTTGATACAACGGTTGAAACCGGTACCTTGGAAGTTTATGTATTGGTACTTAATAGGTCCCGGTCAGATATGCGGTAATTTACCCGGACCTGTTATGTAACAATACATAAAACGTTGGGTTGGGTCGATGGGATTATTATTATTTTTCATATATTTGGCAGTAATCGTCTTTATTGCTAAATACAAAAGTAACAACAAACAATATTTTAGAGAGGAGCTTTTAGTTTTTCCTCTTTTCATTGTTCACACGCATACAAATAATAAGAAAATATAGATAATAATAGAATATTATAAAAAGAAGGTTTCTCTGCTTAGACTTTTTTTTTAATTTGGTTGTTCACCCAAGTTTTAATTGCAGCAATGTTCCTACTCGAAAGTTCGGGATTTTTTTGCTTCACGTCTTGAATTTTTTTGAATGAAGGCAATTTTCCTTCTTCGATATATCCGCCGAACTCCTGTAAGGCTACCGTTTTTTCTTCCTGCTTCCATCGTGTGCGCTTGCACGGTCCATATGGTGAACCTGAAAGACATGCCATTAAATACATTGATTTCCTTTAGGGTAATACCATAAGGTCGTACTACTAGGAAACGCTTGCCCATGTGGTAAGAAAACTGCAATACGCTATATTAAAAAGTGATTGAAATATTATTTCCCAAAACGTGTTTTTTTTTACAAGTTACAAGCTTTTATTTAACTTGACTTTCTGTGAGATAAAAAATGCAAAATCGATATTTCATCCACTTCCAGACTACTTAGAGTTCTGAAATTTTGTAAACATGCATCTTAGAGCACGAATCAACTTAAAAAAACCTATCCATAAAATTTTCAACTTTTTATGTAAAATTCGCGATATCTAATCATCCATATAAAATCTCATTAACACATACAAACAAATTCGTCGTGACTGTGTTTGTATGTGAAAAGTTTATATGCAGCAATTAGTCGTAAGTTCGATCGCAATTACAGTTTTCGTTATTTTTTACAAGTAACCCATGTTTATTTTTTTATTTACCAATAACACTGCTTCTTTTAGAAAGATTAACATCTCTTTGCAGAAATTTCAGAGCTCTAGTAAAATCAATTAAAGACTAAAAAGTAGGAAATAATTCTTTAACCAAGTCACCTATATATGACTATGAATAGAAACTTGGGGCGCTTAAAATTTAGACATATAATATTTAATTTACATAAATCCGTTAACATATCAATTATATTTAATTTGCTGAAAAACAGCCTTAGATTTCTTAAATAAGAATCCCGAAAATGAGTATAAACGTGTGATAATAATTTCTGTAATGACTATTGTGCCAAATTGAAAACGGTTAATGAAACTGAATTGATCAAATTTATTTAACATTTGTAAAGTTGAGCGCCCCAAGCTTTTATTTATAGCAACATATAGGTGACTTGGTAAAATAAAAATATTTTTTACTTTCGTGTACATTAAATAAAAGCTTGTTTAAATTTTTTTCACATATAAATTTTTATCTCACTTGATCGAGTTCTCCGTGACTTTTTGATCTTGTTGTTGTTGGGATCGTTGTGAAACGAGGATTCACCAGATGATTCAAGGAGTGTCTCTGCTATGTGATGATGTTTCTCTCCTTCATTTGCGACAGTCGGAGGAAGTTCGCTTGATTCGTCGTCGCTGGCATCGTCATCGGAATTATTTTCTCGTCCTTGCACGGCTTCTAGCAATTTCGACACTTGCAAAATGTCTCGCGCAATGATCGGCTGCCTATAGTGAACTTTGTGAATGTGCTCATCGTGCCCCATAAAGTTGGCGAGATCGGCCACTTCCCCATCCGTCAAATTGAATGTAACGCACATCGTGGCTACGTGCTTTCGCAAAACAGTTCCGCGCAGTGTCTCGGGTCTTGAAGCCCCACAAGCCTCGGCATAACGCCTTATCAACTCGCAGGCGCGAAGATACTTGTAATCGCCTTTCAAAATGCCTTGCACACCGAAAAGGTAGGGATTTTTAGCATGAACCCCTGCTGTCTTTCTAAACTGCAGTAGCAACTCTATACATTTGACGAGTTCCGTGTGCATCAAAATCGGAACGGTGCGATTGAGCTTGCCCCTTATTTCAAATCGCACATATTTTTGTGCAGCTCTCTTTTCTTGACTCGAAAATTTTTGGTAAACTTCACCGATGTTGGCATGGTTAATCGACTCGTAATTTTTAAAATCGTTGATCAAAATGCGTTCTGTTTCCCCGGGACGACGTCGATTAAACAGCTGGAGTGACACTAAAGCTGATGCCGCTAAGTCGTTCCAAGACTGTAGGGAAAATGTCGTCTTCAAGGCCTCATAATTCTTTTTTACCTCGTCACGAAGATGTATTTGTAATTTTCTAATATCCTTTTCCGTCGGCAATATTACTTTTTTCTGTCTTTTATTTTGGGTGTATGTTTCCATTGCTGTGCGAGCAACACTAGCCGAATAATCTTCGGTAAGTAATTTGAGAAAATCCTCCGCAAGCATTTTTTTTCCTTCTCTTGACGTTTGATGCATTCCGAAACGCAAAGTTTGCCGACCTGTTTAAGTAAAGTGCCGAGTGACGTCGCGATAGATGGTACGTCGAAACCAGTCCCATCTTCATTTAATCCAGCCATGGACTGGACAGCCAATATTGCGACTTCGTAGTTTTTTGGATAATACACGCTAAAGAAATCTTCCACGTTTTGTGTGTGTTTGCGTATTTCAATTAAAAAGCGACCAAGAAGGCGGATTTTGTTTCTGATCATATCATATTGGTGTGGTTTTTGGTATTGTCGACATAATTTATTGGCGAAGAGAATGACGAGTTCATCGTAACGTATTGCCCTCACAATTTCATCGTCTAGTAAGGTAGGAAACACACGTTGCCGAAAGACGTCGCTTGCCTTTGGATGGACACGACCCGTTACCTGCTTTGAAGCAACTAGAATATCTCTGCGCTTTTTGTTTTTGCGCGTCGTACATCGACGAACGTGATGGCGTAAAGAACTTTTCGCGTAATCTCCAAAGCAGAATGGACACGTTGCAAAGTCGGTTGCATTTTTGTTGTACCGAGCATTTGGTCTTCGCACGACTTTTCGTTCTCCCGTATTTAAAGTTTGACTCGTGTTGAAAGCATAATGTCCCCTTTTCCGTATTTTTGCCATCATTGTTTTTCTTTCACGCGACCCTTTAGGGTGACTCAGGTATGCAGCAACATCCTCTTCAAATTTGTGCTTCCTCAGAACATGACGACTCAATTTCGCTTGTTCTGTATTGCAGAAAATACAATAATCCCTTTTCGTTCCTGATTCCACATTTGGTACGAACATGGTGACATCGTCCGGTGCACTATTACCCACAATGTTAGTGGTATGCGAAGAAATCAAATTGATTGTTGTATTGACTGATTGACCCGTATTGTCATGATCGTTCTTTGAAGATCTTGATTCGTTGTTCGTCGAATTTGAGCCATTTGGGTCTGGAATGTATTCCGATTCATTAAGATTGGAATTTGCTTTGTTTTGTAGGCAATCCCCATTGAAATCATTCAAATCTGTAATAAGAGAGATCAATTAGTAGTTAATAACGAAATGCCAGTATAGCATATGTACATATAAGTAAAGCATAACATAATCAGTAATACCTTGTGATTCTGTAGTTTCTTTTTTCGCGCATCTAATTAAAAAATAGTACATTTTAATAAAACTTTTGATATAAAGCATAGTTTCGATATTTTTGTTAGTCAACAGTATACTTTGAATTTAACTTACACTTCAAGCTGAGACAAAGGGACGAGTGCAATATTTTTATCGGAAACGGTCGGTTCGTAGCATTCATCGGCTGTATTTTTCGGATTTAGTGGTGAAGGCGTTTGGTCATTGTCATTTTCGAGCGTATTAGGTGTTAAAAAGTAGTCCCAAATGGATTTGTTGGCATTCATTAAAACCGTTGCGGTTTCGGTGAGAGATGTGTCTATTTCTACAAATAATAACATAAATGAAAATATATAGACGCGTACATATATTAAGTAGTATTTATATTGTACGTCTGTTTAATTTACAAAAACGTCCATTCAACAAACCTTCTTCAGGCAGGAGCTCGATCGACGACAGTCCAGTTAGACTATTATTATTTTTTGAATTGTCCAGATTGGTAACGTTTAGTTGCCATACTTTCGATTGACTGTTTTCTCGTGCAACGTTGCAAAGCTTTACAGTTCTCTCTTCGATGATCGTTGGTTTTTTGCGATCTCCGACTGAATTTTTTTGTGAATCATCTAAATAAACAAGAGTTATTTTCCCATCTCACATAAAATATAGTCCTTTTTTCTCCATACATTATTTTTCCTATACATTCATAAAAAAAATACTAAGAACCATAATCTATATATATAAAACTTTTCCGTGACTGACTGACAGACAACGCACATCCTAAACTACTGAAGATAGAAACATGAAATTTGGTACATATGTTCCTTAGAGGGTGTAGAAGTGCACTAAGAAAGGATTTTTTGAAACTCGATCCTTAAGGGGTTGCAAGGGGGTAGAAAAGTTTGTGTTGAAAAACATATTTTTTTGGTTGGGTCAACTTGAAAAATGCCATAAATACTTCACAATACAATTAATGGAACACGTATTCCAATAGTTTCCAAAATTTAACCCGTAAGGGTTGCAAGGTCGTGGAAAAGTTTGTGTTAATTTAAGTTGGCGAAATCAGAAAAGTCATAGATAAACAGACCAACTTAACCTTCTCCGTTTAAATTTAAAGAAAGTTTAAATCCAAAATCTACGCGGACGAAGTCGCGGGTAAAAGCTAGAATAGGAAATATGTCGAAAGGACATAATTTAAGAATGAGTCAATGTCGATATATACCTGTAGTTGGGTTAAGTAGATATTGTTGATGCGATTGAGCGTCTCTGATCGGTAAATCGTTTTCCGAATCTTTTCTTGGGTAATTTTCTTTTTCTCCAGCCTGCTCGTTATTTAAAATGACGATGTTCTCCTTCTCCAATTCAATCAGCTCAAGTAGGATGTTAGAATTTCCAAAATTATCAGAATAGGTATCGTTTGATTTGCATCGTTCTGATAAAATATCTTTTTGAATTTCGTCGGCAAAATAATCTTCGCCAATAACTGGCATTTTTTTACCGGCGACCGAGATTTTTTCGGGATCATCTTAACGAAAGAAATTCAATTTTTCTTTTAATTTATATGATCTCCTCAAACACCTTTTATAATAATACAATTTTTTTTCTGCGTCTATATTTTATAATTTATAGAATACGAGAAGTAATGCAAAATAAGTACAATAGACGGTTAAACAAATTTTACAGCGATGTACTATAATGACTTACTGGTATTAGATTCGCATGAGATGTTTCCGATACTACCATCATCTAGAAGATCGCGTTTCGTAGCCATGTTGCCAGAGTCTCTTGTCTCTACGATATCGGTATCAGAATTTGTATTTTTTTCTGCTTTCGTCCGTTCACTTTTGTTCTTCTCTGTTTCTACAATTTGTTAAAAATTTATATCATAGCTATATTTCATTTTGCTTTCGATAGTCGATAGCTACGCCTATGGCGTAATCATAAGAAATGGCGCAAGTCAAGAATTTTCCAATTTTTTTTTTTTTTCAAGTGTCCATGGGCTCGGGTACATTAATGCACAGGTCAGTTAGCTTGTTTATTTAGCTGCAATTTGGTTTTTTGTTGGTATCTCTACGTCAATTTCTTGCTGAGATATCCGACTGTGAATGAAAATGGATCCTTTTGTCTTTGATCATCGATATCTCAGCAACCAATGATCGCACAGTGAATTAAAGGGCAGTTTTAAAAACTTGAATAAATTGCCTACAAGACCTTTTCATTGATTTGTGAGAAATTTGTTTTTTCACCCTTAACATTAATTTGAAAAAGTACCACAAATGACTTTATGATTTTTCAGTAAATCCACTACTACACTACAAATATTGATGGAACAACTAATGTTGCCAGGTTTTTTTTCAGTTTGATGTACCCCCAATAGCTCAATAAATATTCAAATTGATCCATCGAACCATTTTTCCGGACCGATTGATCAAAGTTTTACAAACGAATTAAAGGAACAAGTGTATTGATCCCCTAAACATCGTATAAACATTATAAAAAAAAGACCAATTTTTTCCGACGTTTTTCACAACTTTGCACTAGTTACTTGTTAACTTTGGGAAAAAAAATTCGAAAAATTTGATTTAAAAAAAATTGGGTTTTTTTTTTAAATTTGTAAAATGTTTCATGAAACTGACTCATTACTGGAAACTGACTCAATACTGACTCATTTTCTTCCAAAAACATAAGCTAGTATTGTTTCCTGAAGTGTTTTACAAAATTTTAAAAAATCAATTTTTTAAAAATGTTTCGACATTTTTTTTCTCAAATTTAACAACTACAGCAAAGTTGTGAAAAAGGTAAAAAAAAATCAGTCTTTTAATTTTGATAATGATTACATGATGTTTAGGAAGAATAAACTTGTTCCCTTAGTTGTATTGTAAAACTTTGATCAATCGGTCCGGAAAAATGGTTCGATGAATCAATTTGAAAATTTATAGCGCTATTGAGGGTACATTAAGCTAAAAAAAACCTGGCAACATTAGTTGTTCTATCAATATTTGTAAAGTAGTGGTAAATTTACTGAAAAACCATAAAAAGTAATTTTTTTGTACTTTTTCAAATTAATGTTAAGGGTGAAATTTTTTTCTCACAATTAAAGATTAATGAAAGGGAGTGGTAGGCAATTTTTTCAAGTTTTTATAACTGCCCTATAATTCCCCGTGCGATCATTGGTTGCTGAGACATCGATGATCAAAAACAAAAGGATCATTTTTCATTCAAAGTCCGATATCTCAGAAAAAAAATTGACATAGAAAGATCAACAAAAAACCACATTAAAGCTAAATTAACAAGCTAATTGACCTATGCATTGATTTAACTGAAAAAATTTACCCGAGCCTGTGGACCCTTAAAAAGAAAACAAAAAATTTAGAAAATTTTTGTCTTGCGCTATTTCTTACGATTACGCGATAACCGTAGCTCACAAAAATTTGTTTGCCAAAAGATCTTAAAACTACAAACTTGTAACTTTAAAATGTTTTTTTTTCATCTCGATACGACCATTTTCCACACATATACAGCGCTTCAAAAAACACTAAAAAAATGAAGAAATTTTCTGTTTCTTTAAATTTTTTGTAATGGTGTAAAACATTCTCAATTAAAAAAATGTTCAAGATTCGTAAAAATAATTATTTTATTCATCCGTCAATAAAGTCTATTGTGCGACGTATGCAAACAGAAATGGCCACCCGAAAAGTAATGAACATACTTCATAAACCTAAGTATTAAACTTTATTCCATGTACTACATTTTATCCACCATAACTCATCAACAATAAGCCCAAGTACGGGGTTATTTTCTATAAATAAACGTTTAACTATAATATAATATCATCCAAAATGATCAGCCAAAGAGAAAACAAAATCCTATGCACAAGATACGAACCTGCATTATAAATTGACGTACGATCGAATAAGTTTTCCGACAGTAGTTCGTTTCCATCGTTGCTTTTGTCTTGGGATTCCAAATTTTCCTTCGACTCCAACAGGTTTTTTTTATCCGCTGAAAATATTCACATTAAATATAATTAAACGTAGTTGCTTTTTAGCATCTTATAGAAAATTTGTACCATTGTACATTATATGCGTTGTACATAGTTATCTTGGACGTTACAACTAATTTCCGTACTTACCATTAGCCGCCAAAACCGTGCACTCAAACCGTGATCCTTTGTACCGAACAATAGATTTATTGTCTTTTATCCTTAGATCTTTTTCTTTACATATGTAATAAGACTCATCGTTGAACTGTATCAACGCGAACATTGCGACAGCACGATCTTATCCTTCACAGGACCGACATCCAACTGAGGCTTAGCATACACCGAGGCTTGAACACCCGGAGATAGATAACTATATAGCAGAGGATTTTACAAAAATCTGACAACCCAGGAGTTCTAATACAAATCGTGAATCTGACATGTATATGTGCGTACATGCATATAGAAGGATATATATCAGGACCGTTGTTGTTACATACTACCGTGAATATTGAGATCAAACTGATAATCGTACGTTCTATGGTAGCTATAGGCATAAGAGGATGGCAAAAATTTGACAACCTCGCCTCTAGACAAAGACTGCGGTCGTGTGATGTACGAATTCACCAAAAAACACTGTGTACATCAACATGTAATAGTACATTCAAGGACCGAATGGATAAGTATATGATTTGTGGACCCAGCAAAAACCTTTACGATAAAGAATATTCTTAGATATACACATGTAATGGTGCATAACAGGACCAGTGCCAGAATGGTCAAAATGAGGACCGTATAGGCAACTTTGTAAGCTGCGATTTTACAGCATATTCGCGAAGCGCAAACTAATATAAAAATAAGATACTGAATTCCATATAAACTGAGAGGTACAGAAGAAAATTATTTATATTGTAAAAATTTTAATACTACCTGTTCGAGCCATAAAAATGATTTGAAGGTTTTGTACGTGAAAAACCGAGTTAAAATTTAGAAGCTTTGAGGCACTATCGCTAATTGGGCTTTGTTTAAAAAAATATAATAAAAAGATGCATTATCTATGCATCGTACATTCGTACGATGCATAGATAAGTAACCAGGAAGAACGAACATTCCAGTTTTGCTTCTACGATTATCAGGATATCACAGCTATATCCTAACAATAAGCTATTGAATTGTTGAATCTTTTGCAGGGAAAAATTAAAGGGACGTGATTTTCAATCGCTAAAAAATTATACATGTCTATCTACTTTGTTCACTTGCATTTTTTAGACCAGTGCCATTGTAGCATGTTTCATTATGCTTTATGTTTTATGGTTTTATATAGTATAAATTTTATATTATATAGACTTACATTTAAAAAAATGGCATTATTTCAACACATGATCAAGTGCTGTCAGAATGGGACCCCTTGCCAGAAGTAAAATCGCCTTTATATTGATTCTTACATGCACACTTGTAGAAGCATACAGCTGCGATGAGTACCTCCGCATGCAATGGTGTTTACCGGTACCACCATTATTTTGAAAAGGTTAATTTGGGGACCGATTGGACAAATATATGATTTTCGGACCAGCACAAGCTGTTATGATAAAAAAATATTCTCAATCCATACATCTATATATAACGGTAAATATTGGTTAAAGTTGGAACAATAGGCGGATGTATAGCTCATGATGGTAGTATACAACCAGTCATCGGAAAATAGCCTTCAAGGGTAGCATCTAAATGTTGTAAAGGTAAACATCTAAATTTTGGGTCGAACAGTCCGAAATCAAAGTAACGACAACCCCTAAAATCTAAAAAATAAATTTAATATTTTTCATGTATTCCAAAGATTTCATCCATTTCAGTGGATTACAACACTCCTCGTACCTAAGCAAAAATCTTGGACCAATACCAATATAACGCATTTTATCTAAATAAAATAAAGGGACGATCTTGGTATGTGCCAGATATCCTCACGTGTACCGTACGCTTCTGAAATGGTACCGGTATGAACCCCTTCACCGAAAAACACTGTGTAGCGTACATTGACATGTAATGGTAAATCCAGGGACCGAATGGATAATTATATGACTTGTGGACCCAACAAAAACCTTTACGATAATGAATATTCTTAGTGCTTATATCCACGTGTAATGGGGCATACCAGTACCCGTGCTAGAATGGCCAAAATGGGGATCGTTTAGACAACTGTGGGTTGCTATTTTACAAGACATCCGCGAGGCGCAAACTTATCTAAAAACAAGATACTAAATTTTGTATAGATGGAGAGTTACAGAAAAAAACGTATCTATAGTATCCAAATTTGAACGTTGTTTGTGATTATATTTTTTATTATTAATTGCAAATTCGAGTCACGGTTTTGCATATAATTTCAGGTGAAACGCGACAACACGAACACTTTACTAAGGTTTATGATGTAAAGATGCCACATGGTCGAAAATAGTACATATCACCGGTGTGCTGGTCCAAATGAAATATATTTATGACAAAGAGAATATTTGCAACGAGGTTTTCTTCGAAGAGCCAACATCTACTAAAGCGGACGTCAACGGAGCTAGGAAAAAACAGCCAATAGAGTCGCTCTGCTTGCTTCGCTAGACATAAATTCAGCGCTTGCTTTTTTCCAGCTCCGCTCATCTCGGCTTTGGTGAATGGTGGCCCTAATACCTGTGAACCTACAACACGATCGGTGGTCACAATACTCCTCGGACCTAAGCAAAAGTCTGAGACCAGTACCAATATTAACCATTCCATCTAAACCAAATAGTAGGGCGGTCCGGGTATGTGCCAAATATCCCCACATGTACCATTAAGCCTCTGAAATGGTCCCGGTATGAACCCCTTCACCGAAATATATTGTGTAGCGTACATTGACATGTAATGGTAAATCCAGGGACCGAATGGATAATTATATGACTTGTGGACCCAACAAAAACCTTTACGATAATGAATATTCTTAGTGCGTATAACCATGTGTAATGGTGCATACCAGTACCCGTGCTAGAATCGTCAAAATGGAGACCGTATAGGCGACTGTAGATTGCGATTTTATAAGACATCCACGAGGCGCAAACTAATCTAAAAATACGATACTAAATTTTGTATCGATGGAGGGTTACAGAAGGGAATGTATTTATAGTATCAAAATTTAAACATTGCTTATGATTATATTTTTTGATTATTAATTACAAATTCGAGTAACAGTTTTGCATATAATTTGAGTTGAAACGCGATAGCCGCCTTCAAAGCAATAGACACTTTTACTAAGTAATCAATGGCAACGCCACTAAAAAGTTGGTAAAATATAGTTGCGTGGATTTTATAGTTTCCTTATGCGAATGTGATACAGTAGTATATCGTGAAAGAGTGGCTATGTGTACTACTGTCAGAGGCTTTCTTAGGAACTGAAAATTTATAAGTTACAAGCGCGGCAAATGCATAATATCGGAAGAAAGGTGTACGTGAAACAATAGAGTGCTCCCATGTTTTGTGTCTCGATAACCAATTACCCATTTTTTTACATTAATTTCATTATGTTACATCTTAGTCTAAAAATATACATCTAGCCACATCTGAGATTGATTTTAATATATAATTTTGTAAAATTACATGATGAATATCATTATTTTACATTAAAAGTTTATCTATTTTAGTGTATTAATAATTACATGTAGTTTAGATTACTTTCAAGAATATTTATATTTGGGTATGGTTAATTTACCGGCACGTCGGTTATATTCTCGATGGTCCTCATTATGACCTTTGATCCTACAATACGATCGGTCCCCACAATACTCCTCTCATCTAAGCAAAAAACTGGGACCAGTACCAATATTAACCATTTCATCTAAAAAAATATTGGGACGGTCCTAGCATGTGCCAAATGTCCCCAGATATACCCTTGAGCCTTTCAAAAGGTACCGGTATGAACCCCTTCATATACATATATACACATATATATATATATATATATATATTAGGGTGATTCGTTTCAGGGCAACTTTTTTTTACCCATCGTGTCCGAAAACCTTTAGTTGGTACCCAAAAACGAAGTTTCGTCAAGGGGAGGTGTTGTCAAAAAATATTTAGAGGTCGCGAATCAAAATTGAAGGTTTCCCATTTGATCAACATTGAAAAAAATGTTTTTCTCATTATTAGTGTTACCATTCCGCGAATTTTGATATCGCGATATTTTCCAAGTGGGTTCTCATAGGAAATATGATACTCTACAATAAAGTTCATTGAGCCATGTCCGTAAATTCAACCATTTCAGCTGTATCATTATTCCAAGTGAATATTGTATGAAAATATCTATTCAAACGGCTGTAACGCCTAAGCTATTACATATATCGAAAAAAAATCAAATGAGAACTTTGTAGAAAAAGTAATTTACTACAAAAAAGTCTTATAAGCCGAGCCCGTAAATTCAACTCTTTCTCAACTATAGGTGGGTGAAGTAAAATAAATAGATTTTTTTTGTTTTATTCAATCAAACGAACTCCATTTTCTATGAGATAGCGTGTCAACTTTAAAAAAATATATAAATATAACTTCCTACATCTGACAGGAGCGGTGTCACCGTCGCTCCATTCGAATGTTGGCTATATACATTGTTAGAGCATATGGTTCTTCTTCTTCTTCTCTATTCGGCTAGGCTCCCGTTTTTAGCTCAAACACGCACGGGACGATTATAATGAGCTGCTAGAACTGGCATACATTTTTTTGGGACGTATACCACCGAAAGGAGCAAAGTTCAAAGCTCCTGGAGCTATGCACCACGCGAGGTGGCTCTCTAAGGCAATTTATTGTCTAAAAATATATCGATGGTCCCGAGCGGCTCTATCTTATCTCGCTCGGACCTTTACACAGTAGCGTAATTGAAAGGGTCCCAGATGTACTAGCGTAACTTTCGCGCCCTGCGCGAAGTATCGTATCTCGGCAGACCCTGTTCATTCTAACGCACCTTTGGGCGCGCGTGAGATCCATCGTATCTCCCGCAGCCTTAGGACGGAGTATCGTAACTCGCCGACTGCGATATGCTCTATCGTATCTCAGATGCACCAAAACGTTTCATCGTAAGTCGAAATTTGGTGATTTTTGAAAAACATCACTCCTAAGTTCGTTCGAGCTTGAAGAATGCCCAGACAAAATTTTAAATCATTTTGATAATTTTTTGTGCTATAATTAAGTAAAGTAAAACAAGATATCGTATCCCCCCGCGCTCCGAAAGTTCCATTCTAGTTTCTACTCTATCGTAAGTCGTCGAAAATCTCGACAACTTACAATACAAGAATAAGTTATGTAAGGATAACAGTTATAAGTATGTTATTATTATGACGTGAATGGAAATAATATAATAATTCATTGATTTAAACAGATAATTAATTAATCATGAAATATAGAAAAATAATAATCGTAATGATATTATTAACACATTTTGAGGTTGGGCGACACAAGAATTGTATTACGATTATCACTATATCTATTCGTTTGAAAATTGACTGAGATTTCGCGATTTTATTTGAAACAAAAATTGATTACCAGTTACGAGATATTTTATTGTTTAAATTTTATTCCGAAAACTTTACATAGTATGAAACAATTTCATTAGAAAAAAATATGCATTAGGTAAATCTTTACAAGCAGCTATTTTTCATACAGTTCCATACAAATTATTAGCCCACATACATGTGCTAATAATTTGAATGAAAGACCTTTCGTCGAAGCATGACGGCTGTCGGAGGGAAGGCCTACCAAAGACCTTTCGACCGAAAGATATGATGAATATTATGATAATAGTATATTATGTTTCTATTTTCACAACGCTTTTCATGTCTAAAAAATATTCTGCGTATAATGCGCAATATTTAGACATAAATGTTGTGATGATTCAGTGACATTTTATTTTTGAGAACGCGAACCTTTCAAACCGCGTTTACTGAAAACTTGCGATTCGTAGATACGATGAAACGTTTTGGTGCATCTGAGATACGATAGAGCATACCGCAGTCGGCGAGTTACGATACTCCGTTCTAAGGCTGCGGGAGATACGATGGATCTCACGCGCGCCCGGAGATGCGTTAGAATGAACAGGGTCTGCCGAGATACGATACTTCGCGCAGGGCGCGAGAGTTACGCTAGTACATATAAGACCCTTTCAATTACGCTACTGCTCGAAGTTCTGAGCGAGATAAGATAGAGCCGCTCGGGACCATCGATATGCGTTCAAAAAGCAATTCGCTATCAAATCATCAGAAGTTACTGGCTTGCGTGAAATTTGTCTTTTCATCTTTCTATTTTACGTGAAATCGTGGTTTGTTGCTCCGGTTGCAATAAAAGCACCATTCCAAGATTTGAAACTGGTTCAAGACTTGTTGGAGTTCGAAACGGTCAACAAAAAAATTTCAAAAACTGCTAGTACCAAACTATCTTGCCATTTATGGTATTTGAGTGAAGAATTAGCAGCTTTGTCGCTTTTTGACGACGACGTGTCACCCGATTTGAAATTAAAAATTGTCAACTCTATGAAGACGCGAAAAACTGAATCAAAAAATTTAAAACGGTTCAAAGTGAAAGAAATACAAACGCTCTCCGAAAAAGACATTAGCGATTTTGTCACGGAACGGTCGTTCGCTATCTTCGAACAATTCGAATTATCCTCAAAATTCATAACCAAAGATCCAAAAGAATGGGAAACTCATGAGGAATATGTACGCTGTGTAGATACACTGCGCAATTTGCACGTCGTTAAGGCCATGTGTCACACGTCCAGTCGGTAAAAATCCTACTGCCAAGTTTTCTCCTAGACGGATCATATTTCGGGCAAAAGAAGAGAAAGCGGTTGTTCGTCGTTCAACAGAGCGGAACGTGTTTCTTTTCTTTTTTCCCAAAAATCAACCGTTTCAGAAATCATTGGGAATCTGCAAATCAGCTATCTCTCTCGCACTCATGGCCGCTCGGTCGGTGTGACACTTGGCCTTAATGATACTGCAGAACGTGCAGTAGCGTTGGCGACGAAATACAGTGGTTGTTTGACGGAAAATGAAGAACAATGTCAATATCTTTTGCAGCTAGTAAAAAATCAGAAAAACCATTCAACAAATGTCACAAAGAATTCCCCATGCAAATAAATCAATAAAACAAAAAAAAATCTATTTATTTTACTTCATCCACCTATAGCTAAGAAAGAGTTGAATTTACAGGCTCGGCTTATAAGACTTTTTTGCAGCAAATTACTTTCTCTACAAAGTTCTCATTTGAATTTTTTCGATATATCTAAGAGTTTAGGCGTTACAGCCGTTTGAATAGATATTTTCATACAATATTCACTTGAAATAATGATACGGCTGAAACGGTTAAATTTACGGACATGGCTCAATGAACTTTATTGTAGAGTATCATATTTCCTATGAGAACCCACTTGGAAAATATCGCGATATCAAAATCCGCGGAATGGTAACACTAATAATGAGAAAAACATTTTTTTCAATGTTAATCAAATAGGAAACCTTCAATTTTGATTCGCGCCCTCTAAATATTTTTTGACAACACCCCCCTTTCACGAAACTTCGTTTTTGAGTACGAACTAAAGGTTTTCGGACACAATGGGTAAAAAAAAAAGTTGCCCTGAAACGAATCACCCTAATATATATATACAGGGCGACCATTTTTTTTTATTTCGGTGGAGGCGCTGACGCACAGTGAAGGTCACCTCCACTTTTTTAAAGGGAATGGTACATTTTTTTTTCAACCATCTTGTGGAGCACCTCAAGCCGCATAAAAAACATTTGGGGGTCAAAGTCGTTCAAGGTCATTCAAGGTCAGTATCGATGATACAAATCTAAATATCTCGAATCACTACCAAATATTTCGTAGTGATCCAAGATATTTAGATTTGTATTTCATTTTAATAGGTGTTCGAATTAGCTTGAAATTGCCTGTGTTGCTTGAAGATCTAACCTTGTGGGATCGGCAAAAACTCTGGTATCAACATGATGGTTGTGCAGCTCATTTTGCACGGATAGCTCGCAATGTTGTCGACCGAAAATTTGGAAATAAGCAGATTAGCCGAGGATCACGAATAGGCTGACCTGCTCGATCACCGGACTTAACTCCACTCGATTTTTATTTATGGGGGACGTTAAAGGATAAAGTTTATCAAGATACGCCTAAAACACTGGAGAACATGCGAGAACGCATCATCAACGCGTGTAACAGCATCATTCCGGAAAGCATTCTACGATCGAAACAAGGTCTGACTGTCCGACTGCAAAAATGTTTGGAGGCTGGTGGAAGTCATTTTGAACATCTATTGAAATAAAATATAAATTTGAAAATATTTTTGGTATCGATCCGATTTTCATCGATACTGACCTTGAATGACCTTGAACGACTTTGACCCCCAAATGTTTTTATGCGGCTTGAGGTGCTCCACAAGATGGTTGAAAAAAAAATGTACCATTCCTTTTAAAAAAGTGGAGGTGACCTTCACTGTGCGTCAGCGCCTCCACCGAAATAAAAAAAATGGTCGCATTTGATGGCCCCCTTCACACCGTACAACTTTTGTCTGGAAAATTTTTTTGTGACGTCGATAATTACCGAGTTATTTCGGGTGCCAGAGATAAAATGGACACCCTGTATATATATATATATATATATATATATATATATATATATATACAGGCTGTCCCAGGACGGAATGTCATCCCTGAAATGGGGAGTTGGGGGTGAAATTCTGAGTCGATTGATATAAGCATATATGGTTCCCAGATCAACCCCTGAATTATTATTAATTTTTAAAGACGGGCCAATCAGGCGCGCCCGATGAGCGGGCTCACGTCGGTGAGCGATACGCGCGTGTGCGGTGCCTGGCGGAGCGGCTCCTACCGCGTGCGTACACTCGCGCTCGTCAGTGTGAGCGCTTGCATGGGGTAGTAGGTGCCTCGCTGTACGTGCTTTCGTGGATGGGTAGGACTCTGCGCCAGCACGGTGTGAGCGCTTGAGTGTGTAGTGCTCTCTGCTACGTGCACTCGTCGTATAGTGCGACAGAGAAGGCCACTATCGGTGTGAGCGCTCGAATGTAGTAATGCGCTTCTCCTTGCGTATTTCATTTCTCGTATTTTCAATCATCGAAAAATCAAGATCAATAAGTTTTTAAATAAACAAAAGTTTTTAATAAAACAATTAAACAATTGAATTTTTTTATTACCCGATTAGCCCAATACATTTTGAGGACATTTTGTAATTTTTATCATTTCAATTCGCATGAAAATTTGAATAAAATGAGAACATTATTCAATTTTATTTATTCACAGGCATTTCTTCGCAACCTTCTCTGTCTTATCAGGCATGAAAAAAGAAAAACGAAAAACGGCGGATTTTCTTCAATCCATTTTCTCGGAAAAATTCTTTGAAAAATAGTTCATCAAAATTGATAATGAAAAAAATTAATAACTGAAAATTGATCCCGTATTTTTCTGTAATTTTTTTTTTAAGGCCAAGTGTCACACCGACCGAGCGGCCATGAGTGCGAGATAGATAGCTGATTTGCAGATTCCCAATGATTTCTGAAACGGTTAGTTTTTGGGAAAAAAGAAAAGAAACACGTTCCGCTCTGTTGAACGACGAACAACCGCGTTCTCTTCTTTTGCCCGAAATATGATCCGTCTAGGAGTAAACTTGGCAGTAGGATTTTTACCGACTGGACGTGTGACACATGGCCTTAAATCGAGCTTCCAACAAAATCGTGAAGTGTAAACAAATTAATTTGTAATGAAAAAAAAACACGGAGATTATTTCACATGAAAAAGGAATAGTTGACATAAGGTTTGTCGGAAAAATGTTTTTCAATCGATTTTCCCAGTTAATTTAATAAATAAATCGTTTATTAAAAATATTTTTTGTTTGAAAAAAAAAGTAGACGGGTCGGGATCACGGTCTTACATACAGGTCTGGAAACTCCGTCGGATGGGGGGGATCGCTTACTGACGAAAATTTTTTAATGCACTAGCCGCTAGGAGCGCTGCTATCTTAAAAGAGTTGTCGGCGAAGTGTGGTACGGGGGCAGACGGAGGTATTGAAAAAAGACAGAGCTAATCGCCGCAATACTCTGCATCTGCCTGTCTCCGTAACACCTCATTTCAATTATTGGTTCTGCAGTATATCTATATATATATATATATATATATATATATATATTGGTGGTATATCTACCAATATAGCTAATTATAATGAATAAAATTAAGCGGTGAACCAACCCAACAAGCCGCCAAATCTAATTAAACCCCAAGCGTGGCTATAACTTAAATATTAGAAAACTGTCTTATACTTGTAAAGATAATCGTAGTTGCACGGATAGGGTGCTGAGCTACCGTTTTGAAGGAGCCGAGTTCGATCCACGAAGAGTGGGCTTTTTTTTTGCATTTGCATAGGTTTCTGGTTATGTATTAATTATTTATACACATTGTATTGTTTTTGTATGTCATTATTTTCTTTCTCTCAAATAAAAATTCTAATTCATTTTTAAATAAATGTTTTTATTTTTTTATCGGTTTTTTGGTCGTTGGTAAAGGTTTCGAACTATGGGTAAATAACAAAATGATGAAATCATTTATACCACGTCGCATTTTATTATTACAACACGCGAAATAACGAGTGCTTCGATAATTCAATTCTGCTTCCAGTTTTGCACCCCGGCACAACACAGATTCTCGGCATTTTTTCACTTTCGATAAGTCAATAGCACAGGAAATCCACTAATGAGTCGCTTTTGTTTACAAAATTATTTTTGGTGGTTATGTTCAACTGGGGGCAAGATTTCAGCGCCGCGTAGTGTCAATTCTCAACGAATATTTTCGTCCGTAAGCGGCCTACCCCCACCATGCAAATTCTGGCAGAGTTTCAGACCTGTATGTAAGACTGGGTCGGGATCGAACCCGCGATCTCTCGAGGTTACCGCATGGCCGCCTTGGATCTCTGCACCAACACGCATCTGGTTAATCTTTATTTTAAAAACACTTATTGTAGAACCAGCCGAAGAGAGCGCTAGTGAAACGAGAAGGTGCAAGAGAGAGCGCGCGTGTCCCTAGCGACGACCGCACGTGTTTCCATCGCATAATACCTATAAGAGGAAGCAGGACACAATGATGCCCCCAGCGCATAACATCTATAAGAGTAAGCAGGACGCCGTTATGTCCCCAGCGTTTAGCCTACGAGAGGAAGCGAGACCGAGAATGAAAACTGGCGTCAGCGCCGCTAATCGAGAACTAACGCTGGGGGCATGCCCCCAATAAAGTCAGCACATAATATCCTTATGGACTACTCTTCTATATACGTTTGAATTCGTTGCTTGTGTAGAACCGCAAAATGGTTTGAGCTGCGTGACAGAATATTTGAATTATAAAACTGTCGTTAGTATGAGAATATATTTGGATATGCGTTGATATGTATCTGCGATGCATAGAAAATCGCGCTCCGATTATTTGTCAATACTGAAAATAATATACCATCAGAGTATCGATAGTAGCGATTAATAGCGGTGATTATCAAGCCGGATTGTGTCGCTTGTAAGTACCTTTTACACTCCGCTCCAAGCAAATTGCTACTATCAAGTTCTGTCATTTGAGGCAACATCGTTTGCATTCCCCACGCTTTTTTCTCACAATTTTTATAACATCGCCTGCAAGCTGCAACTCAGAAACATGCATTTCCACAGATGATACATGCGAATAGAGCCGAGGCTTGTTTAGGGATCGAGTAACAGTCTCAAGGAAAAAAACATGAACTCCACGCAGAGCAAAGATGAGAGCGACATCACCAAGTACTTCAAGGACAGCCTCGTATTTCCATCAAAAAATACGATTGCAGGAAAAGAAAACGAAGTGTCAGCTAACAAAAAACTGTACCATGACTCGAAGCACCGTGTGTTTTCCTTGGACTGCACAAGTTTGTTCAATAATGGTGTTGAAAATGCAGAGGGAAGAAAGAACACGGACCATTGCTTGTCTTGGCAAAATTCACGAGGCAGCACATCCGAGGAACAAACAAACCTAAAATTCGGAAATTCAACTGTGGGTGTATCGGTTGATGCTGAAGAAAAATCTCGGAAAGTCGCAACTACCGATTCGAGTGTAGAAGTTTCGTCCAAAGTAGCTATGTCAGACCGTTGTTGCCTGTCGTCCTGGGGTTTACCCACGGCAATATTACGTAAGTACAAGGCTCGTGGCGTGGAGAGAATGTTGATGTGGCAAGTTGAATGTCTGGCAAACACAGAATTGCTCGAGAAGAATCGTAATCTTGTTTACTCTGCGCCGACCTCAGCCGGTAAGACACTGGTAGCAGAAATTCTCGTGATAAAAACGATAACCGAACGTCGCCGGAAGGTAATATTTATACTTCCCTTCGTATCTGTGGTGCGCGAGAAGATGTATTATTTCCAGGATTTACTGAACGAGAGTGGCTTCAGAGTGGAAGGATTCATGGGGGGATGTGCCCCTGTAGGTGGTTTCGCCGCGACAGATCTCGCTGTGGCAACCATTGAAAAAGCCAATTCGTTGCTCAATCAATTGATGGAAGATGGCAACCTGGGTGAACTCGGGGCCGTCGTGATAGACGAGCTTCATCTTCTCGGTGATCCACATCGGGGCTACTTGGTCGAGCTGTTGCTCACGAAATTGAAGTACATGAATCTGAAGGACGAGCGTTTGCACGTTCAACTGATCGGGATGTCAGCGACTCTGCCGAATCTCGCGACCCTGGCCAAGTGGTTGGACGCCGAGCTTTACAGAACTGATTTTCGGCCAGTACCGCTGAAGGAGCTGTGCAAAATGGGCACTACAATTTACAACAACGAAATGAAATTTGTACGCGATTTGATACCTTCGCTCGCCACCGACGCGGATAACATCATTCAACTGTGCATCGAGACTATAAGTGACGGTCACAGCGTTCTCATATTCTGTCCGACCAAGAGTTGGTGCGAGAAATTAGCGCGTCAAATCGCCGCAAGATTTTGTTCTCTGGGACGCGAGGATACGCCTATCGGGCGCGTACTGCGCCAACAATTGAAGACGGAAGCTATTCTCGAGACCTTGGAGCAACTCAAGCGAAGCCTCGCCGGTCTGGACGACGTGCTGAAGTGCACGGTTTCCTTCGGCACTGCCTTCCATCACGCTGGTCTCACAATGGACGAGCGTGACGTAATAGAGGCCGCTTTCCGTTCGGGTGCCCTCAGAGTACTTGCGGCAACTTCGACCCTCAGCAGCGGTGTCAATTTGCCTGCGCGGCGTGTCATCATACGCTCGTTGATGTTTCACGGGAAGCCACTGGACATTCTCACCTATAGACAAATGATCGGCCGTGCCGGAAGAATGGGCAAGGACACTGCAGGCGAGAGTATCCTCATGTGCAAGACCAACGAGACGCGCCCGGCGAGCGCACTGCTCACTGCCCAATTGCCGCCCATCGAATCTTGCCTCGAGGGCTCGGAGTCCATGGTACGTGCACTCCTCGAAGCTGTCGCCAGCGAAGTCGCCTATACGTCATGCGATATCGATCTCTACATGAGATGCACCCTGGCCAGTGTAACGAGCGAGGAACTCGTGGACTCTTGGACCCGCAGTGCTCTCGAGTTCTTGACGAGGAACGAGCTGTTGATGCTCCAGACCAGCGTGACGGGTGAGCGTAGATGGATCGCCACGCCACTGGGCAAAGCGTGCTTGGCTGCGTCAGTTCCACCGAGCGACGGATTACTCATGTTCGAGGAGCTCCAGAAAGCTCGGAAATGCTTCGTCCTTGATACCGAACTCCACGTAGTTTATCTCGTTACACCATTAAATTCCAGCACTCAGATCGGTCAGATCGATTGGTTGGTCTTTCTGGACATCTGGAAGGGTATAAGCGATAGCGAACGACGCGTCGGTCAGTTGGTCGGAATTGACGAGAATTTTCTCATGAGCGCTATTCGCGGGGTCGCTCGAAGCGGCAAAGCCCTCAACGCTCACAAACGTTTTTTCACCGCGATGGCGCTGCACGATCTTGTCCGCGAAGTTCCGCTGGTCGAGGTGTGTCGCAAGTACGGTTCTTGTCGCGGTATCGTGCAGAGTCTTCAACAATCGGCTGCAACATTCGCGGGTATGGTGACGCAATTCTGCAAGAAACTCGGTTGGGATTGCATGGAGTTGTTGATCGGACAATTTCAGGCGCGTCTGCAGTTCGGAGTGTCGCGAGAGTTGCTCGATCTGCTTCGACTACCGATGCTCAACGGACTTCGCGCCAGGAGCCTCTACAGGGAGGGCATCACCTGTGTTGCTGAACTAGCGGTCGCCAATGTCCTGGATGTGGAGCGCAGTCTTCACAAAGCTTTGCCTTTCGAGAGCGGCAAGGAACACAGCGGTGAACACGAGCTCGAAGCGGCCAGGAGAAATAAAATGAGGAGCGTCTTCGTCACCGGCAGAGACGGCTTGACTATTCAGGAAGCCGCTGTGATTTTGGTACGCGAGGCCAGAACTCTCGTACAAAACGAACTGGGCCTGGAGAATTTACAGTGGGAACAGCATGAGGAACAGTCAACAAAAATTAACAAAGCTTCGACGTGCTCAAGGACCAATGAAAGTTCGATCGAACAAAGGACGGGTCGAGACACCGTCAGGTCAATTC
This sequence comes from Ophion ventricosus, assembly GCA_963932345.1. NCBI lineage: Eukaryota > Metazoa > Arthropoda > Insecta > Hymenoptera > Ichneumonidae > Ophion > Ophion ventricosus. The sequence continues at coordinate 5,914,864 of OZ010715.1, read as the reverse complement.
GCGGCCAAATTCATGCTCAAAATTACGTTAGAAGCCTACAATCGCAGGAAGATGAAAATGAGGTAGCCAGAGCCGACTGTTGTACCGGATTGAAGGAGACAACGGACCTAGATACTACGGAACTTGTCTCCAAAATAATTTCTTCGAATCGGATGAGTTTGTCCAATGGAATCGTTGACCCAGATAACGTCGCTTCTCGAGACAAAGTCTTCGAGCTTGCTAGCACCCTAAGCCCGCTCGTTTGTAAGACGAATGTCCCTACCATTTATGCGGAAGTTTCCGGTGAGATAAAAAAAACCAGCGTCCCGGGTGAAAACGTCACCGCATCCCAATGTCTTGAGGAGTTTTGCGACAAAGACGTCTTTGCGAATTCCGGCTACGCTGTGAATCCGAAAAACATTTGGGCATTGAGAACGGAGGACAACATTAGCTTGGATGATAGTGTAGAATTCGCGGAAATCGTGAATGCCCTGGATTCGGAAATGGAGGTGATCGGCGCCGGAACATGCAAGGAAATATGCCGAAAAGCTACGGTTGAGTTTGCAAATCCATCTGATGCGATCGACGCGAGGGAAGAGCCGATTGGGATCACATCCGCAACTGGGCAAATGTTTTCCGATTACCCACCAAATACACGAAATGCCATTGATCGGATGAACCTTCAACCGGAAAGCGACAAGTCCCCAGAGATCTTAGATTTCAGTACCAAGCTCTCGATGACTCTGCTCGGAGAGAATCCGGCCATGAGGAAGCGCGCGACCACGAGTCCGATAACTCTCATCCGTGAGAGTTTTGGGAAAGCTTCGGAGGACTCCCGTAGCCCGTCGTTGTTCAGCGACAGCTTGAACCAGGAGACTCCGGAGTGCGCCATGCTCGAACGGAACATCATAGATTCCCTTGGCGTATCAATGTTCGGTGATACGAATTTCAGCGAGTTCGTCGACTCCCAAGAACGCACACCCGAGACTCGGGGCACACTCGAAGCGACCGCGTCCAAAGCCCGGAGTTCGAGAAATAAGCGACGATCGTTACTGAAGCATTCCGGATTGCGCCGATCGCCGAGAATATCGGATTCGAAGAACGGGCGCGAGTCGTTGATCTGGGGTGACGATTCCTGGAACGCGACCAACAACCTCGTCGACCCCTTCGACGTCTCGAACAAGATGATCACTCCGGGAAATGCCAAAGATAGCCAAGGTTTGTTGGCGTCCCCACCGAGCAACGGAGTTCCACAAAAGTCGAGAGCTTGTCGAAAGCCCAGGATCGACCACGAGGACCGATTAGTTCCAAAGAGTCGGATGACGCAATTGCAAAGATTAACGCATAAACGCACATCGAGTGAATCCAATGTCGAGGTGTCACCCATAGCAAGCCTGTTAAAAATATCGAATACACGGAAATTATCGGTGGGGTCAAACAAATCGGATTCGGATGACGTGATCGTATCCTCACAGATAGCTCGATCTATCTCAAGCCACGTGAAAAATCGCACGAGGCTCAAACTCGAATCTTTGCGCAATTCACGCATTGAACGAACCATCGTTACCAGAGCACAGAAATCCCGAGATAATAATCAATCCATGCTCTGCGAAAGCTGCAGCGTCGATAGCTTCCTCTCGAGTTCCGACGAGGAGAGCCTTGCTAAACGAAGAAGAACCGTTCTACCCGTTAATAAAGTACCGTCAAAACGAATGCTCGCGGTCACGAGTCAAACGAAAATACGAGAGCCAACGACGTTGCGTCCACGCGAAACTGAAGTCGTGAATATCGCTACTAATTGGGCAAAGTTCAATCAATTCAAGCGCGATTTGGCCAATAATGCGGACATCGCGTTGGCGCTCGCCTGCGAAACATTTCTCAACGGCGGCACCAGCATCGGCACTAAAATCATCGGCGTAACGTCCGTCGACGGTAGGAAGAAAACACGGAAAGTCGAGAATTGCGTTTACGGTAATAAGAAGATTTTCGGCGTTGCTGTTTCGTGGGATGGAGCGGTCGCGTACTACATGTCCTTCGACAATACCAAAGGTAAGCATGCGGGAGACTCTGTTGCACTCCCAATGCCACAATCCGATACCGGTCAAGGCGCCTTTTATTGGCCACCAAAAAGCAGCACCATTTATGTAACTCACCAGCATGACTCTTTTGGTGATTCAACTTACTATTGGTTTGACACCAATAACAGATGGTAAGTTACGACAGTGGTACTGCTTTCTACTCTGTACGAAATGTCACCCTTATTTCTGTCTCTTTCTTTTTGCCGCAGAATCAAAAGTGCCCGTCAAAGATAGACTGGCCCTTCTCAAGGACACTCTCACATCTCGCGATCGGACGATTCGCTGTTTCTCGTTCAAGGACGCGTACAAAATGTTATACAATTGCTGCAGAATCGCATCGTTCTGCAAGTTTCTTGATCCGAAGACCGCAGAATGGTTGCTGAATCCGGAATCCTCCGATCGAAGTTTTAACGCGATTGTAAGATCGAATGAAAATATTCAATGAGGCTGTTTTTCGGCAGCTGGTTTATACGTTCCGAGAACTTGGCCCGCCAATTCTAGTTTCCCACTGGAAGTTCTAGTTTTCAGCTAAAAGTTTCAGTTTCTAACTGGCAGTTCCCATTTCCAACTGTTAATTACTGGCAATGTAATGAAATTTCTAGCAACCAGATTGGTGGATAACTAAAGAAAAAAAATACGAGAAATTCCATTGTACTTGTAGTAAAGTCTAATTTGAAACTGGATCTTGGATGAATTTATTAGATAGTGTATGGGCGGGACTTTGCACCTTTGCTCTTGCATTACAGCCTCTCATTGGCAATTGGATCATTGGCAGATCGCGGAACACTTGAGCGAGGCCAAATTTATGGTGGATCGCACCGGGACAAGAGATGCGGTATCGAGTGAATTCCGAGCCGCAACCGAAGCGGCACTCACCTGGCGTCTCACAAATGTTCTAATGATGAAATTAAAAGCGTGCAGTTCCGCACTGCTGACAACCTTTCGAGGTAGACTCGAAAGCGCAACGCCAGATTCACCCTATGGGTTAAAATTCCGCAACATCAAATTTTCACTCAACGATGGGGAATGACAACCTTCTATATTTGCAGATATCGAGATGGAGACAGCCGCGTTACTGGCGCGTATGGAGCTGACCGGCCTGGGCGTGAATCTTAAGTCGCTACGGGAGCTGTCGGATGTCATTCAGCAGGAGATGTGCCAGCTGGAGAATATGGCGTATACCCTGGCAGGAAGAAAGTTCAATTTTTCTTCGTCCAAGGGCGTGGCACAGGTTGTCTTTAATATTCCGTCAAATCAATCAGCTTGCGATTTCGATAGTGCATCTAATTTGCGAACGTCAATTCCGTGCTCAGGTGCTCGAACTGAACAAGGGCAAGAAAGTGAGCACGAGCAAAGCCGTTTTGGAACACTGCGAAAATCCGATAGCACGTCTCGTAATTTCATGGCGGAAATTGAGCACGACACAGTCGAAGGTAACACTTAGAAATTAATGGGGGTAACTGCGGAAATTCGCGCCACCGAGTTTACAATATCTGTAGCTCCCTCCAACAGGTTGTCTTTCCATTGCTGCGCTTAGCCGAGTGCAATTCGCGGATTCACGGAAATTGCGTCACCGATACCGTAACTGGGCGAATTTCCATGCACGAGCCAAATTTACAAAACGTTCCGCGGGACTTTTTTTTCCACGACGATAGTTTCCTGATGAGTGTTAGAACAGCGTTCGTTCCTGTGCAAAGTAATTTGATGCTTTCCGCCGATTATTGTCAATTGGAGCTCCGGGTATTGGCGCATTTCTCGAAAGAGCCGAACCTGTGCCGAATTTTGCGCAAAGAGGGCGACGTGTTTAAGAATATTGCAGCGCAGTGGTACAATATGACGGAGGATCAGGCAAGTTGCTCATGAATATTTAATCCCCTTAAAATTATCAGTACTGACCCGTGAAATATTGACTATGTAAATAATAAATGCGACATATAATTACTTAATTTAAGATGTTGAAATTTGTATCGTTGGAGAGCAACGAAAATTCTTTTCTAATGTTAAATTTGTTGAGGCCGTTGAGGTCACTTAAGGCCTTATATACGCGATTTCGCCGATTTTCGAAGGTACTTTTCTAGACGCGGTTAAAAAAAAATGACGCATATATTGACATTTTTTTTACAAATCATTTATGCACATGGTTAAGTATATGTAAGAAAAAAATCAGAAATATTAACAAATGGCGGAGATATAACATAATAAAGCCTTTTTTTTGGGCGCGCGTTGATGGTGAAAGTTCTCGGCATCGATGTGGGTGTCTGAAAAAAAAAATGAACATATTTATAATTGCATAATGAATGTATCTTCAGTGTGAACCAACAATATTATTAAAAAAAATATTAAAATAAAAATTCGAAACTTAAAATTTTTTTACTCAATTTTCTGTCGGTATTTTATTTTTTATATTTTTTTGTGTCATTGAAATTTTTGTTTCTGTGGTTCACACGATAGGTGATGATACTAAGAATATGTTGTGAAAATTTCAAAGCGATCTGAATCTTCGTTCAAGAGTTAGAACTTTCACAAGGTTCAAAAAAGTGAATCGTGGAAAAACGTCTTTGAAGTTGGCGGTCGGGCGCGCCGCGCGGTATCTATTATACGCTCTAAATGCTGTAACTTTAACAATTTTTGGAATTTTTCAATTCTGTAAAGCTTAAAATATTCCTAACCGTTCAGGCTAATGGAATCAAAAATAAATAAAAAATGAAAAATTTTGAAATTTTTCACGTATATAAGGCCTTAAACGTTCTTACGAATTCGTATTTGAGATTTATGACTTTAATTTGCTAAAAAAAAGACCTTTGGATAGCGATAAAAATAGAGAAATGAAAAATGAACAAAAAAGTCCTTGCGTTGCAATGATGCAAACTTCAACATCATAATTTAAGATTCTGACCCCCCCGCCCTGCTTGGTATTATAAACATAATATATCAAAAGTGTATGCACTGGATGTGGATAGAAAGTATATGGATTAATCCGCCGTCCCCGATCAACATCGACGCTTTCGCTCCGGGAAACGCATATATGCGTTTGGCCTAAAACAACGTAATCTGGCGGTCACCTTGTGAATTGAAAAAAAAATTTGACGTTATACGTTAAATAGAGTTTAGTAAGCTAGAAACAATAATTTTGTTGCTCGAAATTCTTTCTAAAATTCTTTACAAATGTTTTTCCCTTGGCTTTGCGTATACCCGTGCCTCCGGGGATCACAACTTGTAAACGGTACTAATAACATTTCGTTTGTCCAAATTTAATTATATTAGCTTAAAAAATAAAGTTGATGAACGTTATAATTTTTAAAAAAGCCTGGAGCCAATAGGGTAACTGGACTACTAATACTGAACGTCAGCGCTTTTTTTGAGACGCAGATAAACGAAGACATGCGTCACAGAACGAAACAACTGTGCTATGGCATGATTTACGGGATGGGCGCGAAGAGCCTCGCCGAAAATCTCGGCGTTACCGAGCCCCAAGCCAAAGAGTTTTTGGAAACGTTCATGGGAGCTTATCCGGGGATTCGTCAATGGCTGACCCGAGTTGTTGAGGAAGCTCATACATGCGGATTCGTTACGACGTTGATGGCGCGTCGACGATATCTTCCGGCTCTCAACAGTGAAATATCCAGTGAAAGATGTAAGCTGAAATTTCGTTATTTACAATGAATTTTTGTTCTTAATAGATTTTGGTTTGCTAATGGCGGTCAAAACGAATGTTAAATATTGCAGCGCAAGCGGAGCGCCAGGCGATCAACACGAAGGTTCAAGGCTCAGCTGCCGATATTGTGAAAAGAGCAATGGTGAAAATCGACGAGAGAATGCGTCGGGAATTTCCAGACACGCCCCTCGTACTCACCGATATACCAATCAAACGAAAATTAAGAAATAGCAGTCCGGAAAAATTGCCCAGAGGCGGTTTTTTAGTTCTCCAAATACACGACGAGTTACTGTACGAGGTGAGCAGCCTCTCGACGCAGCAGATTCTCCCGTCAAATATTTCTCAGTGTGATGACTTTTTGCCTCAAAAACAGTTCAAAACAAATGATTTTTTAAATAAAATTATTTCAGGTGAACGCTTCGGACTTGCAGCAGGTAGGAAGAGTAATAAAGGAATCGATGGAGCAATCGTGTGAATTAAGGGTGCCTTTGCCCGTTAAAGTAAAGGTCGGTCCTACTTGGGGAGATCTCACGGAAATCAAGCTTCAATCATTGTAATTTAACGTCACGCACCCGCATATCGTCGATCAATGTACTTCCATCAATTAAGGAAGGAAAAACAATATGCATATTATTGCAAAAAATTGTAAATCTTGTATTTCAAGAATTTTGTCCTTGCATAGACACGAGATTTATTTATACAAGTCGCAGACGAATGTCTTAATCGATTTTTTCAATGTTTGTTTTGTTTTTTTATACATCGTGAGAAAGTCACTACCGATCATTGAACAATAATAAAAAAAAAAGTATTTTAACTATCGTAATACTGAAATTACTATAGTCATTGTCGACGATCCCAGTGGCCCGGAAATAATATAAATAACAAGTCTTGTACCGCAAACTATCCGAAAGGAACGACATTGAGGACAGTCGAGTGTTTCACTCATGAAAATTAAAGACAGACCATTGATTTCTTCTTTCAACGTAAATGCGTCCAATAAAAGTTCGAATTTGACCTTTCAATAAATTCTACATCGTTTTCGCGGAAATTTTTTTGTTCGTTTGGGCTCGTGAAAAGTCCATTTTGGGAACTCGTGTTTTTTTTGTTCATTTGGGAACTCGTGAGAAGTTCTGAATTGAGCGGCTGTTAATATATCTCGCTGCGACTGACGCCACTCACTGATTATAAAATTCCAATTCATAAGAAACTGCGGTAAAATGTTTGGATCCAAAGTTATTTCAATACTGGAAAACTATATAGGTTAGCTTATCGAAACTACGCGGTAGAACTTTTATTGAACGCATCTACGTAAAAAAAGGCAAAAGCCATATCTTTTAACATCAACCGGTGTACCGCTCGACTTACTTCAACGAACGATTAAAGTTCATACGGCGTCGCAAGGTGGTGCCAACGTTTGATGCAGTTTCGTCACTGCCGTTTGTACAATTTGTTGAAAGGTCTCGTCCTCTTTGCTGGTAACCTCGAGGTTGAGAAGATCGATATGAGCCTTTTTACCGTCCACGGTTACGTAGAGTTTTTCACCCTTGAATATTTTGGGCACCGAATCTTCGCCGAACATCTCTTGGAGCATCTCGATAAGGCACTCCTTAAAATGCATTCGATCCATTTTGGTGGGTGCTGGCATGATTTTCGGTGACTGTTCCATCATTTCGGCTTGTAGTAGGGCAGTGAGGACGGAATCGGCGTACATATCGTTGACTGGTGTTGCAATCCATTCCATCGTCACGATTTTACCCTCGATCGCCACATCAACGTTCTTGAAAACGCGTATCTTCTTCTCATCGATGGTGTCCAAATTGCCAGCTATTTGGGTCAACAGATGCTTGAGAACGGGCAGCGAAGCTGAAAAGTAGATGCTCTGTCGTTGTACCACTTGACTCATACTCATATCCGTGTATTTGGAGAGATCACTGGGTGCTAGCAGGTGATAATTGAAGTTTCTCTTGACGAGAACACCCGACAATTTTTGTCCGGGTTTTGGCTCATCCATGGCGAGCGTTCCCATCACCTTGGCGGTCTTTTCACCACGGAAATAAAGTTCTACGGCTACGGTATTGCGCGGATTGTGTATCTCCATCGTGGTATTGGGATCGTCTTCGTATTCGCGTTGAAGAGCTGCCTTCAGTCGACCCATCTCATTTTGCTCCCCGTGCACAAGGACTACGTGCGGTGGCTTCAGTATCCTTATGAACTCGGAGGTCTGTTGATAATCCGTGTGTGCCGAGAACGATATATAATCGACGGACATTTTGAAGGGTAATTTTTGACCGCTCATCGTGGTGATCTCTTCGGGCTCAGAGAGGACGGTTTTCGCTAGTGTGCCCTCGACGCAGTAGCCCGCTATTATAACACCGTTCTTCGAGTCCGTACACCAAGATTCGAACAATTCGCGTGACAAACCGCTCTGCAACATACCTGGTGTTGCCATCACTACGCAAGGTCCTATATCCTCGAAATGATCGATACCCTTGAGATTCGAGATATGCTTAAACACGAAAGGATTATTTATGGCTATTTGTCTGCGTATCTTGTCGTTCATAGCGTTTACGTATGTCTGATAAACGGCCATACATTTCTTCGCCAACGATGAGGCATAATAAATCGGTATCTCGTGCAATTCCGGATGTTGACTCCAGTACTCATCCAATATGAGTAACAACTCTTGAGCTCGACCCAACGCAAATACCGGAATCAGACATCTACCGCCGCGATTTACGATCTCATGCACCAAATTCGTGAATCTTCCCTCTCGATCTTCGCGCTTCTCGTGTATGTGAGTGCCGTAGGTAGATTCGGTTATCAATACGTCTGGATGTATGTTTGGTATTTCAGCCGCCATCAAATGCCTGTCTTCTTGCCTGCTGAAGTCACCCGTGTATAGGATCTTCACCCCCGCGATCTCAATCATGAACATTGCCGCGCCTAGCACGTGGCCGGCGTTATAAGCCCAGAACTTTATTCCAAAAACGTCCTTCTCCTCGTGAAAATTGATTGTTTCTATCTTATCCATACTCGTCTCGAGATCCGACTCCGTGTAGAGCATCTGCTCGGTAGCTATGTTACTAACTTTTATGTAATCGGACAGTAGCCAACGATAAATCGCTTTGGTCGCGTGCGTCATGAAGCAACGTCCCTTAAAACTGGTCTTTTGTAAGAACCAAGGCAAAGCGCCACAATGATCCAAATGGAAGTGCGATATGAGAAGTAAATCTATCTCGTCCGCCTCTACCAGGTCTACAAAGGGCAGCGCGTCCATGCCCGACAGGCCTGGATGTATACCACAATCCAGCATTATCTTTTTACCCTTGAATTCAAGCATTATGCAGGATCGGCCGACCTCTTGACCCGCCCCCAAAGGCCTTATCGACAACAAGTCGCTCTCCTCGGCCGGCACCTGCGTGTCTGGTTTTCTTTTTGTGCTCATCGTGTTGATTACTGAAGAAAAAAAGAAGAAGAAACAACAAAATAATTGCAACGTCTGGGCAGAATACTTTGGAAATGCTTTAATATTTTTGCATGCAATAATAATAACCATGATGTTATGATGATTAATAGTGATAATCAAATTCGGTAATAATTATAAATAATACTAATCTTAAATATTAATCGAATGGGACGTTTCAGTTTTTTTATGAATTAAATTTAATAATAACAAGTGTTCTATAAACGAATGAGCTAATATTGTATTTGGTTCCTACTATTTTCGTTTTTCGGTTTTCGAATAAATATAACAACTGTTTCAGTGAACGAATCAATTAATCAATTTATTTGCTACTACCGGATATGTTCATGAACATAATAACAGATGACAAATATGATGTGTGAGAGAGCAATAAGGTAAAAAGGAGCCATAGCAACAGGAATAATAAATGTGTGAAACACTTTCCAATTACATCGACAGTGAGTAACAACAAATTTTTCACACCACAGTATATTTAAATTAGCTGATTTTTCTGTTAATTTTTTTATTGGTAAAAAAAAATGAAAAATTGCGTCATATGAATTATTTATTGTACTTAACGAAAACATAAAATGAATTTTCCTTTTTTGTCATTTTTACATCTTTGTAAGTATTAAATCATATAATGTTTGATTTTTACGTTACAAAAATATTCGGTCACGCGATATATCTTGCAGGCAATGTTTCCTAAATAATCTGAACTCAGGATCAAACTAATTTTGAAAAATGGATGTCTACTTTGACGAAAATGGGTTGCTAAAATAAGAATAGTTCTTTCGATGTGAAGCAACGCGTGATTTTTCATCGCGAAAAAGGGAAAATCCGATTGCAAGATCAGTGCGCTATTAAAGTTAACTAAAAGTACTGTTCCAGAAATAGCAAAAAGGTTTAATAAAGAAAATTGCATTGAATCTATACCACAAACTGCCCAGCTGTGAGTATTGAATATAAAGGAACACAGATAGGAAAATCCAACAGAATCCAATATCTTTACTAAATTAGGGACTGAAAGTTAAAAAAAGAAACAGACAAAAGTGTATACCCCAAACAATCCAGCTCACATTAAAACAAAATGTTTACAATGGGCGACTATAAACTAGCTAGAAAAAACCATTCATAAACCAAGTGCATCGACGAAAACGAGCAAAGTTCTCAAAAGAATTCAGTAGCAAGAACGAAACATGGTGGCACGATGTTATCTTTTGTCACAAGAGTAAACTTAATATTTTTGGGTTCTGTAGGCGAGCTGTAGTGTTGCGGAAACATAATACAGAGTTGGAGCCAAGAAATTTGCATGCTACGTTTGAGCACAATAGCAAGAGTGTGCTTGTCTAGGTTGGAAAAATTGATTTTTGTCAAAGGTATCATGGACAAAAACAAGTACCGGCCCTTATTAAAAGAAAATTTAATGCTAAGTGGTGTGCAGATGAGGATCTATAAAAAAAATTTTTTTGATCAACATAATGATTGGGAGCATTAAGCTCGAATTGTATAAGAATACTACCTAAATACTTGTCCAAAATTCTTGCATCATCCACCTCAATCACTTGACTTAAACACCATTAAAAATCTATGCGATAAAGTAGACCAAAGAATAACATTGACACTGATAATGCACAGAAGAAGAATTTTGAACTAGGCTACAGCAAAAATGGCTATACATAAGTGCTGAATATTGGAAAAAAAGTTATTTCAAATGTCAACGAAACTGAAACATGTGCAAAATCAAATAGGCTATGCCAACAAGTAGATATTGGCTTAATCTATTTGAAAAAAATCAAATTCTGTGAGTGTCCAAATATCTTGTAACACAAAAATTCCAACTGCAGTAGAACCCCCATTATCCGAACTCCTATCACCCTCTGGTATCTGAACAGTGATTCGCTTCATCCTGACACTCGTTTGTCTGAATCGTGGCACTAAACTTCATTCATTTCTATCAACTTGAGCTACATTGTTGCTAACGACACGTGTGCATGAGCTTGGACATGCCCGTGCGCATTGGTCGAGTGTCGGTTTGCAGGTCAGAGCATGAAAATTTCGTATGCCGAGGTGTCATTGGCCTTCGAGATTGGTCTTGAATGATATGAGAAACAAGAAGAGTATTGCCCTATGGAGCTTCTTTTACTTAAGTACCTGCGTGTTTTAGCTGCTAAAACAAATGTAGCATCCATACGACCACCAAAGATTGAGATGTTTCTGATAAAACACACCTTAAAGTAGATGTTGAATATTTATATTAAAAGTATACCAGGTGTACAAGTATGAAATGCGGATTTCAGACAACAGATTTGCACCAATGCAGTTTGTGGTATAAAGATTTGACACTGTGCCATTTTGTTGTGTCATCAACAATTGTCAGACGCGCACGAGTAATAAATTGGCAAAGTGTGTGCATAGTGTTGTGTTGTTGTGTTCAATATGTTGAAATTTATAGCGAACAAAGAGCATTCGCGGACAGCATCAATTTTTTTGTTTTCATTTGAAGAAAACTGCTGCTGAATTATACCGATTACTTCGAGAAGCTTATGGTGAACATGCTCCATCGCAAGATATGTGTGAACGATGGTTTCGGCGTTTCAACAGTGGTGACTTCGATGTTGCAGCCAAGGAACATGGAAAACTGCCAAAAAAATACGAAGATGTGGAATTGCAAGCATTGTTGGACGAAGATGATCCGCAAACATAAAAATAACTCGCCGAGCAATTGGGCGTTAGTCAACAAGCTGTTTCCAATCGGCTACGAGAGATGGGAAAGATTCAGAAGACCGGTAGATGGGTACCACATGAGTTGAACGACAGGCAAATGGAAAAGCGCAAAAACACATGTGACATTTTACTCGCTCGGTACAAAAGGAAGTCGTTTTTGCATCATATAGTTACAGGGGATGAAAAGTGGATTCATTTTGTGAATCCCAAGCACAAAAAATCATGGGTAGACCCAGATGCACCATCCACATCGACTGTAAGACCGAATCACTTTGGCAGAAAGACGATGCTCTGTGTTTAGTAGGACCAGAAGGGTGTGGTCTATAATGAGCTGTTAAAACCTGGGGAAGCGGTTAATACTAAACGTTACCAACTACAATTGACCGATTTGAACCGTTCGCTGCTTGAAAAAAGGCCAGAATACCGAAAGAGGTAACACAAAGTCATTTTTCTTCACGACAATGCTCCATCACATACGGCAAAACCGGTTCGCGACACGTTGGTACATGTCGCGAACATACTCATCAGACTTGGCTCCTTCCGATTACCACTTGTTTGCATCGATGGGTCACGCACTTGCTGAGCAGTGCTTTGGTTCGTACGAAGATGTGAAAAAATGGCTCGATGAATGGTTCGCAGCAAAAGGGAAAGATTTTTACTGGCGTGGTATTCACAAATTGCCCGAAAGATGGGAAAAATGTATGAAAAGCGATGGAGCATCCTTTGAATAAAGCACTTTTTATCATTCTTCCGAATTTAACGTGTTTTTTTTAGAAAAAAAATCCGCATTTCATACTTGTACACCTGGTATATACTATGTTGGCATCCAAACATATATTAGAAATACACAAGCCTAATGTAACATCCCTAAAAATACCTGTCCTTCATAATTTTTTTCCATATGCAATATGTAAAACCACTCTCCACGCACACGTATCTACCATCTGAACGTTCGATAATCCGACCTAGACCTGGTCCGGATAGTCAAGGTTCTATCATATATCATTTTAGGTTTAAAAAAATATGTAATCGTAAAACATAGCTGTACCAAAATTTATGTTTTGACTAATCACATTACGTAACTCCTCAGGCAGAAAAAAATCATTTTTATATTATGGGGATAAAAATCAAGTTATTGAAATATATTGTGGTTTTCGAATATTTTTTATTCGGATATGATGGCTATTCAGGTAAATACTGATTTTTATGTACATCCTGTTATTGTACTGGAACGAGGGAACGAGTAACACGACTTTGACGTTTTTTGCACATCAACAATTAATAAATCTAACCTGAAATGAAGAATGAAACGAAAAACCCGCGTCTATTGAGGTTATGTCGAGTGTCATTTATAGGTTAGCGAACTGTGTCGAATCGCGATGCATGTCTCCGTCGTCTTCTCTTGTTTCCGAATCCTATATCGCTCTTGTATTTCTTGTGAGGAAAAATAGACCTGCAGGAACTCAAAGATCGCTTGAGGCGCGCCAAGTTTCGTTCACCACGTGCGCGATAAAAATGTTACCGCCGACTGCATGCAGCATGAATTCTTTTTATCGCCGTACTCGATATATGGTACAAGGAGCCTAGATACCAGGGGGGCTATTACGGTTCTCGAGTGAGACTTCTCACTTCTCGCACTTTCACCTCACGTGAATTTGGTCACGTGACCAAATTCATTGGTCACGTTCGGACGTAACAGCTTTTTCGTTTGGCGAGCATAACCTAACTCTGTCGCGAGATTCTGTAACTCGGTTGCAACAGTTTTCGCTGTCGCTAGCTAGCGACAGCCAATCGCATGCACGATCAGAAGAAAGGGAGCCTCTTATTGGCTGTCGCTAGCTAACGATAATGAAAACGGTCGCTATCAAGTTACAGAATCTCGCTACTGCTTGGAAATCGTCGTGAAAACTCCAGAGTCGTTGAAGATATAATTTTTTAGTTTTTATTATTAAAAATGCAATAAATAAAATATTTACCACAAATTTGGCACTTTGGGATCGACAGTACGAATATTCAACATAAGTTAACATAAATCAGAACACCCGTGGGGTAACATAAATTTAGTCTGTATTGACCTTGAAGGAGTAGTCGTACCTCCTTAAGGCCAAGTGTCACACCAACCGAGCGGCCATGAGTGCGAGAGAGATAGCTGATTTGCAGATTCCCAATGATTTCTGAAACGGTCAATTTTTGGGAAAAAAGAAAAGAAACACGTTCCGCTCTGTTGAACGACGAACAACCGCTTTCTCTTCTTTTGCCCGAAATATGATCCGTCTAGGAGAAAACTTGGCAGTAGGATTTTTACCGACTGGACGTGTGACACATGGCCTTAAAGCCCACGTTTAACAGCGAAACCTATGGGTGTCACGGAAGCTTTTGTCGATGGTGAAGGCCTCAGAGTTCAAAATTCACTATCTTCTCGGATTCTTAAAACTTCCTAGATCTTACAAATCTTAGGATTTTACTATTTAAATCACATCTCGAGGACAAACATGTCGAAATATGTTGGATTCCATCACATAAGGGTATCGAAGTAAACACACTAGCAGGCTAAGCAGCAGCTACATTCCTCGTTACAACACTCGAAAAAGAATGAAATTAATTGTATATTGCTACAGGATGCACCCGTAACCCGGGGTTCTATACAGGTAACTTTAAGGAAACTGTTGTTTCTATCAATCGCTTCAATGCCTAAACTTCCCTGACATCCAGTTTGAATCGCTCTAATATTGTACAATCATCAAGTTACTCCCGCGATACATGTGACGAGACTCCGAAACCATATTTTGGCAATGCCTTCTCTTCGAATGAAGGCTTCGGTTAAAGGGCAGCGATTCCCCATGGCATTGCGTGTCTCCTGCACGATATTGAACACGGGAAATAAAGAGGGATTGAAAGATCTCTAAGCAAAAGTAATATCTGCGTTTAATAATAAATTCATAGTAATTGATATTCGAAAATAAGTTTTCTATTATGAATCTATCCTGTAGGTATCTAGCAGTCTTAAGGAGTTTCGGGACATTTAACGAAATGTTACCATTTGATTAAAATTTATACAGTAAATTCTTCGTCATATACTGAATGCACCCTATAAATTTTAAATCGATCGTCTACACAGTCTCTATAAAATTTAGAATTGAAAAACCACTTTTTAACATAAAGCATTTAACATTATAACACTGATGACGAATTTGTCATAATGTAGTGAGTTATTTGACAGTTTTTCATAACATTTTAAACATTTTTTCACACTATTTCGTGCGTAAAACTGCCATGCAGCGATGAGCGTAGTCAGTTAAAATATCTTCTTATGTTAAAGAGGGTTTTTTAAATTGTATAGGAACGGTGTAGACTATTTAAAATTTGGAAGGTGCATTCAGTATATGAGAAAGAATTTACTGTATAAATTTGAATCAAATAGTAACACTTCACCAATTGTCCCGAAACTCCTTAAAATTGTTAGATCTAAAAAAATACACCTGTAATTTAATAGATTTAGGCATACACTAATATTTGGCATGTAGCCAGGGCACTGTAATATACTACTGTAATGTGTTACCTGTAATATAAGAACGCCTAACTGGATAGATGATAAATAGTCCCAAAGCTTTTCCCCATTTTTGTCTTTTTTTTTTAATAAAAAAAAGTTAACTCTCTGTTGTCGCATGATCGAGTATTTGCAGTGAAACCAGTGTAGGCAACACGATAAGGGATCCATAGCATGACAACGTACGATAATATTAACGAAGTCCGACAGTGTTCGAGGCTGTCACATAGCACTGCCGCTTTGAAATTTCACAATTCAGTTTTTCCATGAAATCGCAACGATCCTGTGTACAACAATTGGAAGGATTGGCAGAGTATTTTACTTTTTCTTCGTTGACTGTTTGGACGCAGCTGGTGCTCAAGATTCAGCGATCTTTTATTTGTAACGTTTCGCGATCGATACGATACGCGACGCCGCAAATCCTTAAATTCCTCCAGGGCAAAAGAGAAGACACGAAGAGCAATAATATTGCACACGAAATATACGAGGCATGAGACAATTTTGGCAAAAGGAACGACTTTTTTCTGTCACGCCAAACTGCGACACATTCATTTTCAGTTTAAAACGTACAAATAATTTATTGTGGAGCTTTGCCGCGTCCGAATCCACCGCGGAATTCGAGGTCACCCGTGCCAGGTCCAATGTCTGCTTTTTTATCGCCTGGGGCCGGCGGACCGCCAGGTCCTCGTCTGTATCCTGCGCGATCCTCTGCAGGTCTTGAACTTTCGCTTTTTGAACCAGCTGTCGGCCTGGGTCTCGTTGCCTCAGGCCTGGGTTGCCTCTTCAGGGTCGACGGGACGATCTCCGGTGGAAGGTGGAGGTATCCGCGTAGGTATTCGATACCATCGTTAGTCAGGTACCAATAAAAATGACGCCACGCGAACTGCTCTTTCACGTATCCCTTTGATTTCAGAGACTGAAGGAGGAAAAAACAACTTTAGATGAAAATCGCGGAGATTCCGTTTCGGAAGCGTCAGAACACCCTTTGAATATCGATTTTTCAATGATTAAAGGGGGAAAACCCTTTACAATGTTAAAAAAAAACGATTTTTTTCACATTTTTCGAAATTATAATATATTGAGAATATACTGAAACATCGAAATATAAAACATTTACGAAGTTATAGCACTTAGTCGAGAGCACCCTGGGGCCGCATGCTGTGAATTAGGGAAACTTTGATCGCGATTTTCTCAAAACTGCATTTTCAAAAACTGCTCAAAAAATTATTTATCGATCTGGCTGAAATTTTGGGAGGTTTCTCACTATAACATTATCGGAAGGATATATCTCAAGTTTCAAGGTTATCGCGTAAATAAATTACTTTTTTGGGGTAAAAATTGTCGAGAAAATGGTAAGAAATATAAAAAATTGATTAAAAAGCCTACCTAATTTTTAATGTAATACTTTTTTATATTTTTATAAGTATATCCTTCCTCTACACATGTCAATAATCGAAAAATATTTTCGATTTTTGTTTTGGTTCAATAGAAAAAATCAGACAAATGGAGTACTTTTCAATATCACAGAAAAACGCCTAAAGGAATACCTTATAACGCCGCCATTTTGTTTTATTTAGAAAAAAAAAATTTAACACTTGAAAGTTGTGATAAGATAATATCAAAATTTTAAAATGATGCGATTATTTTATCACCGTTAAAAAAATAATGAAAAATTACTCATTTTCGGCCGTCTAAAGGGTTTACCCCCCTTCACGTGCAACGTATGCACAGACAAACGAACTTGAACGTTTTTTTTTAATGTCAAAATATAGGGAATGATAACTATGTTTTACTATGATTTTCTATTAATTCAGCATCTTATTTGAAACCATTAAATTTTCCTGGTAGTTGCTGTTTCTTTCACAATGTGGAAAATTGATTGCTCATTCATTTATAAATGGACTAAAAATATATTTTTATAGAAGGTCAGTAATAAAACAAAAAATTAATAATATATGCGCAGGAACTAGTATGGCATAAATGATATATGTATACGTGTGTGTGTATGTGTATGTATATAGTTTGCAACTTGTTAGTTTGGGCAGTATTAATTGGTTGCGACTGCAATAAAATGTTGAAGTAAATACATATGGTATAAAAACAATACGGTAGCAAAATTCATCGTTTCACTGAAGTTGTATGGATTTAAAGTAATTAAAGACGACAAGAGAAATTGTACATTCAAGAATGTTCTTTCGAGCCTGTAAAATTTCAGCTATTTGACACAAAAATGTAATCCTCAGACAGTACCTTATAAACGTGAAAGAACTTTGTTCACTTTCAGCAAAAATGTTTCAAAATGATTACAGAGCTAATATTGAAACCTCATTCCTAAAGAATCTCTGCACCTTCAGGTGGTTGGTAAACAATCTCAAGAATTGGTACTAACAGAGTACAGCCATGAAGCATATAGCAAAATTTGAGCATTCGAGATAGCTCTTTGAGAGATTTCTAAAGTATCAGCAGCTTCTTGATATAATTATACTGGTATGGTAGATTCTGCGTACCTGCATGGCTTTGATGACTTGCAAGTTCGGAATTGTTTCGAGCTCCGTTGCCGGATGCTTCGGCGCGTGGTAATCCTTCTTCGCAACCATTACACCCTCTTTAAACAGGTACTCGTATATGGTGATACGGTTCTTCTTCGGCATCAACATCTGCAAAAATTTGTGGAATTAGATCAGCTTTTTTGTTTTTCATGCAGAACGCGATAACCTCTCGATGTAAAATACTGGGTATTTCCGTACGAACGATACTGTAGTCTGTCACATTGAGGTTATGTTACGATATAAGCACATACAAGACGCTAAAAGTGGAGCAAGAAACAAATGTGCTGAATAGATGTTAAACTCTTAACAATGCAAATGTTGTTTTTGCAAAATTCACAAGTGCGCATAAGAGACCGAATCGTCACAAAAACACGACGAAAATATATCACCCCATAACTGGCTTCGCATAATCGTTGATACGAAACTTCATAGCCGTGAGAAGTCTTGAGTCTCATACATTACTATGAGAAACATACCTTGGCTTAACGATGGATGATGGTCGAGATTAAAGCCGATTTTTGTACGAATCTCAACGTGACAAAACGCTTCGCTTCGGCGTTATTGTCGGAAAGAGATGTTTAGACGCGGAGCATGCAGAAGCGTGACAGAGCGGTCACGTGGATTTTTACGACATCCGCAGCGTCGCGATTCGGCCAAGTTTTGAAGCACAAGTTCGGAAAATACCCTATGTAGGATGTGTTCGATTTGGACGCTTGGTTGCACACTGCACGCGATTTGCGACGAGCGATAAGCGATATCCAATGGGAGATCTGGTATTAGAGAAAACCCCTAGGAGAGGGGGGCTCCTATTGGATATCCCTCACCGCTCGTCGCAAATAGCGTGCAGCGTACAAGAGCCGTACAGCGCTCACGCTTATTAGCGGTGCCGTGGCACGTTCGGGCTGTGCACGCTTCAACGAGTTTACGCTTTCCAGAACTCTAATCGTTTGGGATGGCATTGTTAGTATCAAACACGAACGTATATAAGGGGGGTTTAGGGAGTCGGACCCCCTCCCCCCCGCCCCTTAACCAAACCCAGCGCAGCAATGTACCAGGAGAAACTGCCGAAATATATTACCGTCGAAATGTATTTTACCCTTTTATTGAACATGTGATTACAGGACTCGATGCTCGCTTTAAACCACATGAGCAAACGATCGAAGCGATTTAAATGCTTCTGCCTGAGAAAACCAGTGATGACTCGAGGACAAAAGAAAGTTTTAAAAAGATAGCACAAACATTTCTGGGTGAAAATGTGGACACGATTTTTCTGAGTAAATATGAGATCTGGCACAATCACTGGAAATTTGTAGTGGAAAAACCAGCCACTGCAATAGAAACTATTAATCAGTGCGATAAAGAGTTTTCGTCCATCTTGTTTTTCACCGTTGTAGCGTTTTTAGTTCGTGTTAAAACTTTCATTCGCCTTCGAAAAATTGGAAACATTTCACTACCGGCAAGTATGTGTATTTAGAAGTATTATACATTATTTTACATCTATTTGGAGTGTTATTTATAACTTTAAGTCTGTTATTTAATTTTATAACTCGAATGTTGTAATTTTTCAGCATTGAATGGGGTAACATTACGAATGTACGAAAGTGATTTGGAAGAACAGCCGACTCCATCAACACCACCCCCACAATCTTCAAGTTTCTACCAGAACCTTATGGCCGGCGACTATGTTCTGGTGAGATACGTAAATGAGCTTTATTCGGGACGGATTATTCAGATGAAAAATGACGAAGAAGTACTTATCTCTACGACCAAGAAGTCTGCCCTAAACTAAAAATGGAGCTGAGGAAAACAGCTAAGCCTGGCGATATTTTTTTATTCGAAGGATGAAATCGTCCAGAAAATCAACCAGCCTACTCAAATTGGCCGACGGGAAATTTTCAAAGTTCAAGAACTAATACTGTTTACGAACACGTTTTAAATTCACTTGAGTAATTAATTTATATTAAGACATTTCTTACCTTCCTATCAAAATTTTCTGTCCTTCCTAATCAATTATGTTATCTTAAATCCTAATATTTTAAAACTTTCACTGCAATTTGTGAAATGTTAATACAAGTTTGAAATAAAACCTTCCGTAAATGTTTTAAAAACTGTCTTAAGTCTCTATTAAAATACTTCTATATAACATTCGGACAGATTGATTTTTCCCTAGTGTGTCTAAGCAAAAATAGTACTGACCCAAACTTACCTCAATTCATGGGGTAAGACTGGGACAAGATGAAGGATTTTATGAGTGTCGTTGGTTGTTGAGTAAAATCATGCCCATGTTTTGAAAGAAGAAGGTTAACTTCATATAACACCATAGTCTCAGTTACCTAGCTTACTATATATTGACAGGAGTAATAAAAAACCTGAAAAAGTGTCCCAAAGTTACCCCGGTTTACGGTAACTTAAGTTACAGCTAAACGCCAATGCGTCGCAAAATATTCCTTAATGAAAATATAAGCAAAAAATAACCCGGTGCGTTGGTCTAGTGGTTAGTGTGCTGGCCAGCGGATCAGGAGGTCACAGGTTCGAATCCCAGTCGCGTCACTTTCGTCGTGAAATGTTTTTCTTCGAAATTTCTCGGCGAAAGACGACTATTCCGTGACTGGGATGCGAACGTGGGACCGGGCTGTATCGGTATAGGTTTTTCGCAGTTTCCCTATGCCCATGGCAGATGTGTCATGGTGAATACGATACAGAGGGGGAAGTCAGCTGCGGCTGCAAGGTGGGGGCGGGTGGAGTAGGAGGTAGAGGGGAAGTTGGGACATATAAGGGGGTAGGTAGTGGAATGGGCGCCAGAGGGGGGATGTGGAATGGGAGGTACAAGGAAGTTAAGGTGGGTTGGGGCACGTAAAAAGGGGAAAAAGACCCTATACGGCTGGAACAAACCAATTAAAATAAATAAATAAGCAACAAATAATATAATAATAATATTTTATAAAAATATAAGCAAAAAATAATATAGGAATGTTGTGTTATGGATAATTTAATAGTTTATAATTATCTACAGTTTAAGCTTTGTTACTTTTGTCATAAATAAATACCTTAATACCTACATTACATATATTTTATTTAAAGGTACTTAGATAAACTAACGTTTGTCTGCATCTTTACTTGCGTGTGATATAGATTCTAACATGTTTATGTGAATTTCCAATTGATTGATTTTATTAGGGTTAATAGCTCTGGCGTTTTATGATGTAAACGAAGTTAAGGGTAAAAGCCAGTTCACCTTTGGAAGGTGCACTGGTGAACTCCACCCCCCCCCCCCTCCAAGAAATGCCGAAAGCGTGTAACCGCCCAAGTCAAACGCACCCGTACTCTTACGATGTTCGACGTCCAATGGGAATTCTACTTTCTTAGGGGATTTCTGGAACACCCAAACTCTCATTGGGTACCACAAGTCTTGTGCTAAAGCCCAGTTCCACGACTCGACTTAAACCGAGCTTAAGGTATCACGCACCACTTGCTTCGAAATTTTGAATACCAATTTCGACCAACCGATACAATTAATAGACATACAATTTATTTTGTGTCTGTGATTTTGGTGCAAAAAGAGCTTCATGATCTACATTTTCAATTTTTGAAAAAAAAAACTTTACAGATTTTAGTTATCATAGGATGAATTGTACATTACTAACTAATGCATTGAATTAGGCCCGGTTCCACAATTCAAGTTAGCCCGTGTTTCGTGCACTAAGCATGGTTCTGATTCGCCCTTAAACGTCGGTTAACTCTAGTTGTGAAACCGGGCCCCAATGCACATTTCAAGAGTGTTAGGCTCTCGGCAGTGGAAAAATACTAAAAAAATTAGAAATCCGAAAGTTGTGGCGCTAACTTCACCAAGCTGCGGCCGCAGCTCTGTGCGTAGTAGGCAAGGTCTTAAGGCCCCTCTACACTACTCGTTCGAGTTCCTCGCCGAAGCTAGCCGCGTACGAGGAGCGTCACCACACTACTCGCTCAACTACGCGAGAACCCGTGGCTTAACTTCGCGAGAACTCGTGCTCGCGACTTCGGTCCTTTGACTCGGCCCAAAATACCGACACCGATGGGAAGGCGCCCGAAGCGAAGCAAAGCGAGGCGAAGAAGCACGAAGTGCCTCTCTACACTCTCGTCCCCGCCCAACTTCGATTAACTTCGCGAGTAGTGTAGAGGGGCCTTTATAAACAGGTCTGGGCACTCCGGCCAAGATCTTGTGACCCTTAAGCCCGTTCTACAATAAGTCGGTTGTCGGCGTCGGATGTCGCACGCATGCGCTTCTGCGATGTCGGTTGGCGTAAAGTTCTGTCGCCGCCGTAAGAAGCGCATGCGCGCGACATCCGACGCCGACAACCGACTTATTGTAGAACGGGCTTTAGTGAATCCAATTTGGTTCCGAATTCTGCCATCTCGCTAGTATTGGGTCGACCGATTTACTTATATATAGCAGTGGTTTATATTGTGTTTACGGGTACATTCTGCATAACCTCGTTCCGTCACTAGATCAATAATCATATTTATGTATAATTGATATTATGAATCAATGTATTCATGTAGAT
Organism: Ophion ventricosus; assembly: GCA_963932345.1. Lineage (NCBI taxonomy): Eukaryota > Metazoa > Arthropoda > Insecta > Hymenoptera > Ichneumonidae > Ophion > Ophion ventricosus. Next base: position 5,892,325 of record OZ010715.1, on the reverse strand, counting down.
TTTCATTTAAAAAAAATTGAGAAGTAACAAATTACGATGCCTGAAATGTGTATCATATAGGGATGCAAAAGTAGATACTCGGGTGCAGCTGAGCGCGTGTCGTTATTGAAGTTGCCGAAAGATGAAGTGTTGCGGGCTAAATAAGTGAAGGTAGTAACACCAGTAATAAATGGATAATTCTATCAACAATAGATATAGGAAAAAAATTCAGATTATTAAATATTGAGGGAATAAACGAATCGTACAAAAATGCAAACTAAATTATTAATTTTTATAATTCCCCTCACTTTCAACATTTTTTTTTCGTATCATTTTTTCATATCTATCCACGCGTTAATTTCGAAAGCAGTACATTCCTTCTGTGATAAAAAAAAAAATTAATTTGGTGGACCAAGACATAAGCCTATCTATCTCAAAGTTGATGAGTACCATTAACTAATGGCTTATTGCTCGCATTTTCGGTTTAAGCTTTTAGTTTTCTTGTTCGACTAATTATATATCATGTATTAACCTTTTTTTTTACAACCACATTAATGTGAAGACAATACACATGCACTGGTATATCGCTCTTTGTTGCACAAATCGGTCGCTCCGATTGCAGCGCTCCAAGTATTGCGGCCAGTTTTGGAACTTAAATGGCTTCAATAAGGGTCACACGAGGGCCTATACGAAGCATACGGGAGTGCCCAGACCTGTTTATACGACCGTGGTAGTAGACCGCCGTATAGTTAGCAGACAAAATTCATGAATCTTGAAATTCATAAACTTGCCCAAACCATTCCCAAATTGTTGGCATAGAAAGATGTGGGATCCAATAATTTTTTCGCATTATTTCCGTGAATCTATATACCGGTAAGGTAGATTTGACGATTGCGTGTGTTCACGCGATGCGGTAGATCGTCGAAAGTTTATTATCGATTTTAATTATGAAAATTAATTTCCCAAACTAGGAAATCGTTACAGCAGTCTTGCCCAAACTATTTGCAATCGAATGGTGCACGATAAACCTTCATTCAATCATGTCATCTGCTAACTATACCTTAAATTTAATTTGTTTATTACGAACAAATTATTGATTCCTAAACTTCAATAATTATTTCCTAAACTTGCCCAAACAATTGCCAAATTGTTGGTGAAAAAAAAATTAAGATTCATGAATTTTGTCTGCTAACTATACGGAGGTGTGCGGGCTCCTTTACTCTAGTCTTCATGATTCGGGCGATCGCGTAAACTTTTCACCGATTCGACGCACGTTGCATGACCTTGCTGGTAAACCCGTATTTACAATTCGCGGACAATTCCGCCAATTCGGAATAATTCTTGCGAATGTACGGCGCACGCAGAAACGTATTTCGAAAAAAAAACTGCATGTGAAACGAGCAAATATACAACGTTCCGCGAAGGCTGCCGCTTTCGATTTGTCAAAAAAACAATTTGCTGTCCCGGAAGGATGCTAGCCCCGTCGGCAACACGAAGAAAGCAAGCTGAGCACCGCCAGTGAGAAAACAAATGAACTAGACTTTCGCGGCGGTCGATAATATTTTGATCTTCGTTGGTACAATTTTGCTACTTTTATGTGAAAAATTTTGAACCCATTTTTCTCCGGCATTTTTCCATAGACCCGTTCGCGGTACCGCGCGAACGGTTCAGTGCGCGGTACAAGATTCAAACAAAAAAATGTTCGCGTCTACATTGGTTGCGCGGTACAAGATTTGCAGGCCTGTATCTGCCTGTTTATTTGACCCGCGCGGCTTGAGACGGACATAGACGACGCAAAGATCGGCGAAAAATGAGCGGCGAAGACAACCGCGTCTCCGCGATTTTCTAAACTTAGCCTAATTCTCAAACAATATATTTTCAAAAGAATAATCAAAATTTTAACCGAAATTAAGCAAAAATGAAAGGTTAAACTTTTGAAGAATTTGTGCACAATAATAACACAGGATCAATGTTGTTAATATTGTGCTATTTGACGACGATGTTTCTGCTACCGATAATTATTATTACCTCCGTTCAACGTTTCAGTTTATCATGTTACATCTGCGATTTATGCAGGAATCGACAATAAAATAATACATATGTATTGAATCAGCCAATAGGGGCCCGCCTAGTTTAAACGATTCATCATAACTCTATAACAAAATGCCATTGAGACATTCAGCCTTAACTTGTATAGTGGAGAACGGGGCCCCAAAAAATTATAATAACCGGTATATTGTTTTGATGTTTAAACAATTTTTTTCAAAAATTTTGCGGCCCCCAAGACCAATTTTTTCTTTGGGCCCGGGGCGGACCGCCGCTATCGCCCCCTCCCCCTAGATCTGCCACTGGGTAGGACCATAGAAATCTCGAATTTTGTTCTGCTTGATCACGCAACGGGAGCGGTTTCGAAGAATTTTAGCAAGATTCTATTTGTAATTTGCGTCAGCTCTTTAGTGCACATTTATACGATGTCTTTCTCTATCCCTTTCTCCCCCTCTCCCCTCCTTCGCCACTCTCTCTCCCTCCCCCTCCCCCTCCTCCTCTATCACTCGCTCTTTTTCCTCGGGCAGTGTTGAGTTAGAAACATTTCCCGATTGCAGTACGCGATCCGGTGAGGTTACGTTCTCCACGTGATTTTTCGCGAAATAGTCGGAGTTTTTTTTTCTAGTGTCGCCATTTAAGATAAATCAACGAGTGAACATTAAATTGTGCGCCCGTTACTGCATAAACGTGTATAAGTATGGCCGGTACTGGAAATTCGTGTCCTGCCTCAATTTTGAGTAAACTCGGCCTGCAACCGGTGACGAAATGTAGCCTCGTCAAGTTTTATGCGCCTGCTATAGGCGTTGGATCGTACACCGCTTTGTCCGTCAATGTCATGAATCCGAGCCTCGTCATCAGGTGATTATGAAAAAAAGCCTCGGTTTCAAAAAGAAAAAAAAAACTGAAATCTACGATCCTCTTGTCCACGAAGTCGAGCGGCCTCTTTTTATCATATATTCTCAAACTTTTAAATCCGTTACGTAATAACTCCAATTTGACGAGCAAAAAAAAAATAGAAATCATGGCTTTCGCATTTTTCTTAGGTCTCCCCGAATTCGCGTTACATTTTTACATTGTAAGATGAAAACCAATTTTATGTGACGAAAAATCATCGCGTTTAGTGCAATTCTATACCCAGGAGATATTTTTCTGTTCTTTGCTGAAATGTTTCCAACTCCAGGTTCACGATTATCAGTTTTCAATCTGACAATTTATTGAAGGCATTTCTTCTTGTACCACTGTACTCAAAGTACCAGCAAAAATGTCTTTGCTCGGGAATGTTGATTATTAGGATGTTAATTGCAAGGCTAATAGGTGCTCAATTAGAGTAACAAAATTCTTTGTACTCAGGTTGCAGAGTGCGGGGAATGTCCATTCGACTCTCGAAGCAAACACTGAGTAATTGTAACCCTATAGGTGTTCATGCAGTTTAAAATTAAAACACATTTTACGATAAAATATTTCTTTTACAGCAAACCGCACACCCTCAAAGATAAGTGAATCTGTTAGAAAAAACATTGAAATTAAAAGCAAAACGTTTTTCAGTATGCGCATTATAATTAAAGTGATACATTACTGACTAAAAGTGTGAACATCCTTTCTGCGGTACCTTGATCAAAAGCACTAAAAGAAAGTTTCTAGGATTTTTTTGTTCACGATGTTGAAGCTTGAATTATTGGGATGCAATGGAAAGTAATGTTGTCATCAATCGTCTAAACTTTTTTTGCCAGTTTCAGGCTAAGGACATCGCACAGTGGTTCAAATCCCATAGTTCTCGAGTTACAGTGCATTTATGCAAACTGCTCTACTTTAAAAAAAGGCGGATAACCTTGTTTCAAGTCAAATTGAAGATATATTCAGCTCTTCGAGTGCCCCTAAAATAATATTTCTATTGCCATTTCTTAAACAATTACCATGGTTGAGGATATCTAGGGAATAAAAAAAAAAACCAAACAGGACAGGCAAAAAGCAAAATGAAGCTTGCATTTTTAATCATTTCAATGCTCTCTTGAATATGTCCTTTGTACCTTTTTCAGTCAAGTTTTATAACTTTTGATTTTGATGAAAAATTTGTCCCATGGAATCAAACTTGCGACTGTAGTGTGCGTGTATTTAAAATGTGCTCTCACATAATTGTATATCATTCTCACTAACTAATTTCTCTCTATACATAGCAACAGCATATAAAAATAATGTATCTTTCAATGATTAATAATTATGTATATATATGTATGATATGATAGTTGCTTCTCAATCGTTGTCGTTACCTTTGTAAGAAAGAAAATTCTGCACATTTCCATGATAATATGAGGATGATTTTTTACCCGGAGGAGCTAAAGTTATTGTTTTTTTGCCTATGGCCCTCGCAGGATATTTCCGAAGCGGGACATCACCAATTTCTTACTGGGTAGCGCGTTGCTCGGCACTGCCTCGTACATCTATACGAGGGAACATCTCAAGACTGCCCCGACAAGTCTGCGAGTGGCATACAGGTACCAATAATAGAACTTTGCGATTAATTTGTTCAGCCTAAGAGCTGACGCTTGCGTTTTTGTGGAAATATTGAAATGAAAAAAAAATAATAATATTGCAGCGCAACAGGTGCAGTGCTGCTGAGTTTCGGTTCCGTTCTAGCTTGGGCGGTCCTTCGTTCTATCGTACCGCCAAATCCGACACTGTGCACAATCGCAGGGGTCGGTTCGGGCCTCGCCCTCATCAAGATCAGCTCGAGCTACTTGGACTTTGTCGACCAGCAAGTCGGCAAGAAGTAGAATGAAAATAAAACACAAAACAAAAACAAAGGGCCGGAAAACATCGATTTAAAAATTCACCATATATCTAGAGTCCTAGACGATAAATCACGTTATCGTGCTATCGAGAAAATATGTATTGAGAACTTTTTCTTCTTCGTTTTCTTTTTTTCTTTTCACCGCTAACGAATCCCTTGTGCCTTGAGTTCGACGAGCGCCGAATCGTCGCGATCTTTTTTACCTATCCACTCGACGGATTGCTATATCCCGTGTGCCCTTTGGCACCGGAAACCCAAATATGCTAAAATAAAATTATGTAACACGTCGCTGTAGAGTCGAACGGCGGGTGAATTCGAGGACGCTGAGTCGAAGGAACGCGCGAACATTGGTCCTCGATTTACAAGGTATATCCATTTGTAATCAATATTCAGCGTTTGTACGAAACGTTAAAAAATAATAATACACTCCATTTGACTCGATGTTGCAGATTGTTGAGACAGAAAGTAGCATTTTTTTATCGATCGTGAAGGAAGCATAAATTAATGAAGGTAAAAATAGGGAAACGCAGATAGGGTTTGTTCGTGCAATTATCCAAAGTAGTCATTTGTTCGTGCAATTATCCGAAGCATCAAACCTTAACTAATGTGTAGTTATTAGTGTTATGTATGTTGTACCATATTCATTTATTACATACTAATTTCGATTTCATTTAATAATCCGCAATCATGATACTCTAATGGTACAGGTGAGGGGAAGAGGGAGCAAGACCCTTTGTTTGATTTTTGATAACGTATTAATGAGACTACAACCAACACGCGATTAAGTTATTTGTCCAGTTCTCTTGTGGATTTTCCACGAAGTCAAATCAGCGATAACTTGGTTGTCCATATCTCCTAAACTTGTTGACGTAAGTGAAACGAAATAATTTTTTTTTTTTGAAAATTTTAGTCAATTGCGTGTACCTATAGAATGTTTTCGCTTTGTTCGTATCAACCGTTGAAAATTAGAGGGGTTGGGTGGACACATTGCACGTCACTTCAAAGTTTGATATTCGAGAGTACCTCGTTTGATTACGAAACATTAAAAGAATCGAGCTATGAATAAAAAATCGAATCAATATTCGATCAATACGATCCTTATTTCGACGGCTCCAAAAAGACCGGGTGCAAAAATCGCTCGAGCTTGTACAAAAATCATGGAAACTAAAAATTATTGAGGAATTCAGTTGCTTTTGTTCCTCGATTGCGCAACTTCACGATGCGCTCCAACAATGAACCTTATGAAACGTGTACGTGCGATATTTCGATCTCCGACAATGGGAGAGGATGGATGCATCTTTCAAACACTCCTCCAACCAGCATCTTCCGTTGCTCTCGCGCTTACAAATTGGCTGTTGCGTACAACACATCGACTCAGATGTCGTTTTTTTTCTTCCAATGTTCTTTCGTTTGCCCTTGCATAACCATATGGCCCACACATGGCACTTCGCTATTTTCAATCTCTCAAAGAACTCCCGGAGTGCCCAAGGCACTTTTTTCCCGATGCAATACTGTAACGCATTTGCACGAGGGTACAGGGAAACTGTGGAAAACTTGGGTCGATACAGGCGGCTATATTTTCCCTCAGGTTCAGTTGTCTTCATTTTCGGTAACTGCGTTATATTGCCCAAGAGACTTCCAGAATCCAGAAATGTCGTACTCCAGGAATAACATACTTTCAAAAAGGCAAAAATGTTCTGTTTCCGAAATGTCCCTAAGTACGAAAAACTGCGCCCTATTAACGTTTAAACAGGTTTTGCCAATAACAGATAGCACCAATAATATCTTCCAATTGAGTGGAAAATGTAATCGGCCAAATGTTTATAAATTTTAATCTATAGGGTGTTATTTTAAACGATTTTCCAGCCATTTGTCAATGCAACAAGAGCAAAGTGGTCGATGTAACAAGAATAGCGTATTACATTGATAAATAAGTGATAAGTTAAAAATGTTATGAATCGAAATGTATAGACATTTGGCCGATGACATTTTTCTTGTCAAATATTGATAAACAATGAAGTTTTCATTATTTCAACAAAGGGGAGGCATTGCTACATAGCCAATCGGTGTAGGTGGTTCTGGCATGCACTTGTAATATAATAATAAAACTTTCGTATGACCGGATACTTAGTGGAAATTTTAAAACTTATGAAAATGCATAAGTCCGAGGCCCAAAAAACGGATAGATCTTCGATATTTTTTCTGATGGCAGTATTGGAATGATAAGAGATGTTTCTAATACATCGTTGGATAGTTGCATGGTTTTGGCAAGTTTGAGTTTATTTTTTAATGAAAAATATTGATGAGCTATTATGATTTAAATGATGACGTTATTATGATTTAAACAAACCTTTGCAGCGTGGCCGATCGGTTTCACTGGTTCTCCTAACTAGTGATCCGAAATATATAACGACCGGAGACTTTTTGCAAATTCTGTAAATTACAACAATAGCAATCTAGAAAAAAGTTCAATTTTCGATAAAAGCAAGAACTTTAATAATTCGTTATTAACAAATCGATAAACATATTAAATAATCATCGGATCATACGATGTAAAATGCTATAAGATAGATGATAACCTGATAAATAACAATAAAATCGATGATAAACTATGCTCTGTTCGAATTCGGAGTGAACCAGACAAACCGATTTTGAGATACGACTTTGAATTCGAAGTGAACCAGACGAACCGATTTTGAGATACGACTTAGACGTTTCATAAAACATTTTTTTGAGAAAAACGTAACAGGAAAATGAACAAATCGCAGTGGGGCGGTTCATCGTAATGCAGTGGGCAATCTAACTCTCCAAGATATGAAAATCTTCATAACTCGGTCAATTTTGGAATTTTTACACCATTTTTATTACAATTTAAAGTGAATAACCTAGACTATAAAGCTATGCAATAGAAGAACATTGGGTCTACGCATAATTCCGTGACGAAAATCGAGTCATTTTCAAACCAAATATTTACCAAAAAAAAGTTATTTTATTCAACTAAATATGTTCTATTCTGTTCAATTAATTTCTGTCAGCTCTGCAAGAGCTTCATTATCCCTCACCCATAGAAGTCCTGAGATCTTTGGGCAAATACGTAATCCAAGTGGTTTTAGAGGACGTCCAGGGAACTAAAGGTTTTATTATTCAAACTGTTCCGTAGCGCCCGGAACAAGTGATAGTTTGAAGTTGCAAGGTTCGGACTATACGTCGGGTACGCCAAAACATCCCGGCCAAGCCGTAATAACTTTTTTCTGGGTCATCAGAGAAACGTGTGGTCTAGTGTTGTACTGATGCAATACTGCGCCCTTTTTGTTGGCCAATTCGGGGCACTTTTGATCGATTGCTCGCTTTAATTTGGGCAGTTGTGAGCAGTACTTGCTCAAATCAATCGTTTTGTTGAGTAGCAGAAGCTCACAATAGACGATTCCTTTCCAATTCCAGCAGATACAGAGTATGACCTTCTTCGGGTGTAATCCAGCCATTGCGACCGTTTGAGCAGGCCTCCTCGAGCTTCGACCATGATCTGTTTCGACTGATATTGTTGTAAACAATCCACTTTTCATCGCCACGAATCATTCGCTTTAAAAATGGTTAGTTTTGATGGCGTTTGAGGAGCAAATCGCAAACTGAAATTAGGTCCGTTAAATTATGTTCGCTCAGTTCGTGTGGCACCCAAACATCAAAGTTGTTTACTACCCCAAGCTTCCGGAAATATCTTGAAACAGTTGATTGGTCAATGTTGAGATTACGTCCGATCTCTGTAGTCATCAAATGGGGGTCGGAGTCGATTAAAGCATTGATTTTATCGACATCAGCAGTGACTAGCCGACTGGAGCGAGGAGCATCTTGGAGATCAAAATTTCACAAATCACTTCCGACAAACACTTTCGCTTACGTCATTCTTTTTTTTTGTGAGTTTGCGACGCGTTTTTGCCTTTTCGGGAATAAAAAAGCGAAATGCATAAAAAATGCACGTTTTTTCCTTCCGTGTTAAAGTATAATTGAAGTTCTTATACGTCACGAATCTTGATGGATACCTATTTTTTTTAAATGTCGGCACAAGTTTCAGCATTCACTTAATATACAATACTTCATATGGTTGACGCATGTATGGGAGGAGAAAAAACTCGGAATGACTTCTGTCAAAATTTCGCTTAACTTATCCGGACTCTTCAATAGCAAAATCTGTCCGTGTAATGTCCGGTAACGTTTCATAGTGTTGAAGGTTGCATTGTTGAAATGCAACGAAAATCTTTTTTATTTATTTGTTTTGATTACTATCTGAACTCTTTTTTTGCAGATTTAAGTTACGGATTCCTAAGAAGGACTCTTGTAGTCCAAATTTATAAAAATTCATTGGACAATTCGAGAAAAAAAAATCACATTTTCATTTCATTCCAACGATGCAATCTTTAATACCATAACATTTTGTGGATTATGACTTTTCGGAAGAATGTAATTTCTGAAGTACGACGGTTCTGGATTCGGACAGCCTTCCAAAGTGTTCTCCCACTCGACGATAGCCGGCCCCTAAGCTAGTACGCGTCTAAATGGTTACCCATCCGGGTAGTGGCGCAAGTCAACGCTACTTGAAATGATAGATGACCGCAGCCGCGCATCGTTCGCGCGTCCACTACCGTCGGTATCCTATCAGAAATATTACTCGCAAAAATAACGACAGAACCGTCTCCAAATGGACGTACAGAAAAATTCAACGCACCTCGAACTATTACGAGTGTTTTATTTTTTAGTTTCCTTTGTTGTAAATAGGTCAACGGCACAGGAGGGGGGGGGGGGGGCAAGCATACAAAACAGTCATTTCACATTCACCCAGTCCGCACAAAAGATCTTCGTATTGAGATGCAAACGGCGTGATTTTTCATGCGAGCTACGGCGAAGAATAAATAAACGAGGACTCGTAAACAATTCTCTCACACGGAGAGAATTAAATGTTAAAAATTACCGTGCAGTAACGGTAACCAGATGACAACCCTGAAACTTCGCTTATTATTACTGAGTTAAACACAGATTTTCACGAAAATAAAATAAAATTTCTTCTTCAGATAGAAAATTTTACCAGATTTTCTAGTAAATTTTGATGTGTAACAAAATATGCAAAACTTAAATTTAAAAAATATACAATATCAGCGAAATTTTACTGTGCATTTCATTATTTTATGCCTTTCAAAAATGTCTATAAAAAAGTACCGTCTCTATAACAGTTATTTTAAGATTTATTATAAAATTTAATGAGTGTTATAGGAAAATGTATTGTGCTCTCGGTAAAAATTATCATGCGCGCTACCCTTCTTGTATAGTAAAATTTTAGCTACGTATTTGAAATATTCTGTAACGTGAGTTAAAAAAAACTTGTCGCATACGAATTATTATGCTTTTCTCACTTGTCACCACATTGAAATATATCACGGTAATTTTTACCGTGAAATTCACGACAAAAATTACTTCTTAATTCTCTCCGTGCACGCATTAACGCGTAATTCCTTGTGAAATATAGAGCCGCTTTTTTGCTTTTGGGAACTTGAAATTTTCTAACGGCATTTGCGAACAAACCCAAACAAAGGCACATACTTACGCTATTATAAGACAGGGTGATTAAACAAAAACCTAAAGAAAATAAGACCACCTTTTGAAAGGAATCGCCAGTGCGAAAACCTCAAGAATATATTAATACAAAATAATGAATAATTCAGTTACACATGTATACTCGTATCAAGCCTCAAACTCCGCTCTTAATCGTGACAAAAAAATAAAAACAAACAAATTGGCATACGGAGTTTCAGTCTCATATTTACAAGGCAAATTACTCTGCAACGAACGCGGAGGGGAATGAAAAATGCATGTCGAGCTCGTCGTCGTCGAGTTAATAATTATTATTATTATCTTGCCAATAATTATCTTGAAATTTGTCGAATACTGCGCAAACTATGTTTGTTTTTTTTTTCCTCATTTCAAGTTACGCGGGTAAGAATCTTTCGCGGGTAATTCAAAATCCAACCCGTTTCTTCTCAAATCTCACGCTCGCGTTATTTTCGCTCCGGTAAATTGACCCGAAATCGATTAATCGCAATTGTTTGATCCCATACACGCACGCGGCCTCGTCCCCTTGGTCTTCAACCTCGAATAAATTATTTCGGAGCATCTAACGTTACTTTGTTTTTCATTAATCGAGCGAATAGTGGAATTTTTCGCCATAGGGGATCACGAATCCATCTGAGCAATACTTGTAATGTTTATGATAGTGAGTCGTCGAGAAGCGCTCGGCTTCCTAGAATTTTCTTAAAAATAAAGATATTGTAATGGTTTCTTTTAAAAAATGCCAATAACACGTGAAATCTATAACTTCTGGTCAATCTGAGCTAATGACTTAGGTTTTCGACAAGCGATCGTGGAGAAATAAAAAAAATCTGTACTTTCCTATCTGCTCGACTGTACTCCGTAAAATCCATTTTTTTCGATCAGGCTTCATTTGTGTCTTGGCTAATTGTATTTTTAGGCTCAGTGGATGTTTTTGGCGAATATTTTTGAAACTCTTGTTTCATAGACTGCCCCCCTCATCGTTCTCTTTCGTATTCGAATCTTATAAAAATATCATTTCTTGTTTTTTTTTTTAGTTTCACGACTTCTCTCACTATCTACAAATTCGATCCTCTCGCTTCGCGATCATGCGAGCGCCACACTCTATTCCATTTTTTTTTCGGATTGTTCGTTTTGGGAAACCGCGACCACGTGATACATTTCAACATAGTCATGAAAATAAGAATTTTCTTTTTGTCCGTCCCGCGAGCTGACGCAAAATAGTCAAGTAGTCAATTTTTGCCCGTTAATTTCTCTCGTCGGGCTCCTTGGATTCTTGTTTTTTTTTTGTACTACGTCCTGAGTGTTGTCGCGTCAGAAATATTTCGGATGTAAGGAGTGTAGCTTGTAGTCGAAGCGATGACGTTCGTCACAGCATCCGCAACGGTGTCCGTTATTTTTTCGATGGCCTTATTTATGGGACCAGCTTTCGTGCTCCGCTCGAAATGATCGTGATCCTTGTCGTGATGATCCTCGGAATGGCTTTCGTGCTCATCCTGCCCGCCGTGAGAGTGCCCATGCCCGTGGCTGTGTCCGTGGGAATGCGAGTGAGAATGTGCGGCTGCGAAAAAAAAATTGAAAAATTATGGCATTTTGTTGAGATAAGTATCATCGCTAATTTATTATATTAGGAATAATAATAACTGTTTAATTACATTCTCGCCGCGATGTCTCAATGTCTTTACTAAAAACAATTTCGACAAAATAATTTTTATAACAATAACTTGTAACGAAAAAAACTATGTTTGAGTTTGTTACCGTTTTATTATTTAGTTAAAAGTTATTTTGCCCAAAATTATCTGCAGTTGCTTCGTCGAGGCTACTCAGTCATCGCACTTTATTGGGCTCAAGAACATTGGCGTAGCCAACATTTTTTTCTGCGGGGAGCCCAGAAGGGTCCGGCCTGACAGGAACTGGTTTCGTTCACAATCACCTTTTTTTTTTTAAATAATATTTACATAATAGTCGATAATAACGTAACATACATGAAATATGAAACTTGCTTGAATAACACATTCATGTTAACATTAATATCAAACTCTTGCAATAGGGTTGGGAGGGGCATGTTGAGCAAGTTTGGAATTGTCGTCTTGTAATTCCTTGACAGTCTGCCGTATAAAAATGAAACCTACTTTGATCAATAGGAAACTTATCTTGGGAAAGAAGTCTGTAGACGAAATTAATATTATCCTTATTATTGCACAGATAATCACTCTCAAATGACTAAGGCCATACTTGCTCAAGCTGCCCCGATAGTGGGATAAGTTGAGCATGGGTTTGAGGTAAGTTGAGCAAAGTAAGAATTGCATTAAAAAATCAGACGTATGCAACATGATTTGGTACAATGCAGTAATAAACCGACATCTGCTTGATAATTAGTTATATTTTGAAACATCAACATTATTTGTTCTTTTTTTCTGCCACTCGGCCACCAACTATTTTTTTTCTGTCACTTTCTGCCACCAACATTTTTTCAGCTGGAATTTGTTTTTAACAATGTCATTCTCCAAGTTTAGCAGTGACATATGGGACAATCGTTCCTAAAGCGTTGTGTTCTAAGACACATTTTTATCCGCCTCATGGCAGAAAAACTTCTCACACAGCTGGCGGAGCTCACTGGGAGTGAGTATTGCTGCTTGGAAAAGTTTATATAAGTTAAAGCAGTACTTCTGTTTAATGTGCTTTCTTAAATTTTCAGCATTTATTTCATTATTTTTATAATGATTTAAATTATTTTTATAATGATTTAAAATTTCATTATTTTTAAATTGAAGTATGTTTTTCGTTACCATCGTTTCAGCTTCTGGGGTTTACGTAACAATTAATAAGATATTTATATAATTATTGATAAAATCCTCTCCGTTCTTCATATCCAATTTAAAAAATGCATCAACTGCATGAATTAAAGGTAAGTTGTTAAATCAGCGTTTTGGATTTACAATGATATTATCTACTATTTGGTAGTAAATCCTTTGCAATGAGAGCTTCACTCTTGGTATCAAAAAAGTAACAGAGTTACCAGATCTATACGTATGACCGTGAATAAGACATATATTTCGAAAATCCTGGGCGGGGGCAGTCCTGGGGGAGGAGTGGCCTCTACCTGGTTATGCAAATGCGCAAGAACTCTTATACCTTCTTATTAATAAAATAGAAGTCACCTTTTATTTACTCATTTACCCTTCCTTGATTGCGCGAAACTTTTTTAGCCTTCGTCTTACTTGAAATGTAACCGTACCGATAAAAAATGAATCCATTATTATTTTAGGTCTTCCAAGCTTGTACCTACAAGCTGAGATCGACCCACTAACCCGTTGCAGAGTTATAACATGTATAATCTGCAGTGGTTTTGCATGTGTTTCTACGGGACGTTCTTTTACTCTCAGATATAATGAAAGAACTAAAATACTGATGCGGAATGTTTTAGATTTACATGTGTGGCTGATTCATGTATGAAAGAAAATGTATGCATGATATGATAATAATCGGCTACAGTGTTGCAGTGTAATGAATCGTGACGTACTGAAATTCTGCTTATTTTTTCTTCCGATTCCCATACATCCTTACAAAACTGTATGGCAATGGTACGAACAGTTGAACGGTTCCAAAAGTGCGGATACTTACTCTCAAGAGCTTCGCCCATATAAAGTTACGTATCCACATATACAGACGATTATTAAAAAGAAAAGAACAAAACACTTGTAATTGGTTATTTGACGCTTGATTTACATATCACGCGACATACGACTAATTTTACTTTACATTCAGGATCAAGGCCGAATTCGAAGGTGTGGCAGGCTCCTACGATTTTTCAACCAAGATGAAATTTTGTTTAGCTTTTAAATAATTTATTGCTAAAAATCAAGATCTTTTCGAGCAACATACGTTGTTAAAAGTTAATAAAGGAGACGCTTCCTGATGTCAGCTAAATTCAATTACAATTGTCATGTTTTTCCATTTTTGTCATGTGAATAAATTAATTTTTTAGTGTGTATTTATATACTATACACTACAAATGAGATGGACTTACGAGCTTAAAAGTTTTTTCTCTTTTCATTTATACAATTATAATTTGCATTTTTTTTTATAAATAGCATATCGATGGTCCCGAGCGGGTCTATCTTATCTCGCTCGGACCTTTACACAGTAGCGTAATTGAAAGGGTCCCAGATGTACTAGCGTAACTTTCGCGCCCTGCGCGAAGTATCGTATCTCGGCAGACCCTGTTCATTCTAACGCATCTCCGGGCGCGCGTGAGATCCATCGTATCTCCCGCAGCCTTAGAACGGAGTATCGTAACTCGCCGACTGCGATATGCTCTATCGTATCTCAGATGCACCAAAACGTTTCATCGTAAGTCGAAATTTGGTGCTTTTTGAAAAACGTCACTACTAAGTTCGTTCGAGCTTGAAGAATGCCCAGACAAAATTTTAAATCATTTTGATAATTTTTTGTGCTATAATTAAGTAAAGTAAAACAAGATATCGTATCCCCCCGCGCTCTGAAAGTTCCATTCTAGTTTCTACTCTATCGTAAGTCGTCGAAAATCTCGACAACTTACAATAAAAGAATAAGTTATGTAACGATAACAGTTATAAGTATGTTATTATTATGACGTGAATGGAAATAATATAATAATTCATTGATCTAAACAGATAATTAATTAATCATGAAATATAGAAAAATAATAATCGTAATGATATTATTTACACCTTTTGAGATTGGGCGACACAAGAATTGTATTACGGTTATCACTATATCTATTCGTTTGAAAATTGACTGAGATTTCGCGATTTTATTTGAAACAAAAATTGATTACCAGTTACAAGATATTTTATTTTTAAATTTTATTCCGAAAACTTTACATAGTATGAAACAATTTCATTAGAAAAAAATATGCATTAGGTATATCTCTACAAGCAACTATTTTTCATACAGTTCCATACAAATTATTAGCACACATACATGTGCTAATAATTTGAATGAAAGACCTTTCGTCGAAGCATGACGGCTGTCAGGGGGAAAGCCTACCAAAGACCTTTCGACCGAAATATATGATGAATATTATGATAATAGTATATTATGTTTCTATTTTCACAACCCTTTTCATGTCTAAAAAATATTCTGCATATAATGCGCAATATTTAGACATAAATGTTGTGATGATTCAGTGACATTTTATTTTTGAGAACGCGAAACTTTCAAACCGCGTTTACTGAAAACTTGCGATTCGTAGATACGATGAAACATTTTGGTGCATCTGAGATACGATAGAGCATATCGCAGTCGGCGAGTTACGATACTCCGTTCTAAGGCTGCGGGAGATACGATGGATCTCACGCGCGGCCAGAGATGCGTTAGAATGAACAGGGTCTGCCGAGATACGATACTTCGCGGAGGACGTGAGAGTTACGCTAGTACATCTGGGACCCTTTCAATTACGCTACTGCGTAAAGGTCTGAGCGAGATAAGATAGACCCGCTGGGGACCATCGATATAATGGCCGGTGTAAGCGTCTGGCGCTAAGTAATAAAACCTTCATAGGCGTTTTTAGCGGATGTAAAAAACATCTTAGCAAAAAATATTTCTTTTTCCGAATACCCGCCGAATTTTACGAAATTAATGGTTGGCTCAATTCACGTGGCATTAAAAGAACGCTAATCCATGGTATATATTATTTTATAGAGAATTCATCGTGTTTAATGGTTTTCATTATGTTTTACAGAGAAAATTCTTTGAAGTGTTGTTTAAAAAAAGCGCTTCATGAACGTGTGCCAACTGTTTTCCTTGTCAGATCTCTGAAGTAGTTTTTTTCACTAAGTGTTACATACCATTCGTCAGCAAATTTCGTGAAAAAATTGAGTTTGTGGCCCCGGGGCTTCAGCCCCTGTTGCCCCCATCCCCTTGAACCCGGTCCTGTCGCGGACATATGTATATTTGAGAACGTTAAATGTCGACTACTTTTGCCTGAGTCTGTACCGTCCATAAATCCTTAACGTTACAACAAAAAAACTTTTCCATCGCTCCCACCCACATTCACTCCCAGTATCGGAGTGCGATCGGAATCTTCGATCGCACATCGATCTATTCACGGATCGGAAGCGTTTGAAGACACGCGGAACATCACTGCGTTAAACGAGTTTGTGAACTTTTTCTCGCAAAATCGCTAAGACGCGGTGTTGCAACGTTCCTCATACCCCTAATTACTGTTAAAGGACTGGATGCAACGTGGAGAAAAACGTCGTAATAGGTACACGAAAAAGCTGTGTGTATATACGCGATCGGTAATAGAGACGATCGCGTGAAAGCCAACGACGAAAGTCGGTCGATCCATGCGAAGGTCCGTCGACCCCAAGCACACACACACGCGCGCGCGCGCGCGCGCGCACACACACACACACACACACACACACACACACACACACACACACACACACACACACACACACACACACACACACACACACACACATATATATATACATGCACATCAGCAGGTAACTTTTGAGTCGCCTATTCAGTTATTGTGCCACTGGCGAGGAAAGCAAATCATTGCGATCGTGTCACTCATCCATGAGTATTATATATATGAGCCTGTCCAGAAAACCAAAACTATTTTATTACAAAATGATTTTGATTGGGTATTCTAGTCTAGATATTTGAAAAAATCGTATTTTTCGCATTTTTGAAAGTATAGAAAATCTCTTGAATATTCGCTCAAAAGGAAATTTCGAAAATTTTTAATATTTACAAAGTTATATTGATTTGAATACGTCAAGATTGAGAGGCATGAATCGGACAATCAGAAGATTCTAAGGAAGCTAGAAAGCCGATCAATATACCGTAAGTATAACGTGCCATTATACCACTTGGATAGTTGTAGTTGTCTGAAATTGTACTCAAAACTTCAAGTGCGTTTTTCTCGAAACTCCTTTTTTCAACCTGGTTGGCAAAAAAACTCGATTTCTGTTCAACTGATTGACTACAAATTTAGTATGGATCTTCAGTATATATCCCTCTATCGTCCCTACCTCGAGCATTGGGAAATTATTATTATTGCTATTTTCAAAAAATTAAAATAAAAAAAACAGGACGAATAATTAACTTTGTTCAGGCAGTCGCTATTGAATTTTTTAAAGAAAAATCTTTGGTAACTGCCATAATGGCATTCTTATTGATCAAGGAAATTGGTTTTATTTCTGTTTCAGATGAATGGAAGCTTTGTAATCATGTCAACCACCCCAACCCAGTTTTTTCAGGGCCACATTTAGATGCCCATAACTTTTTAAATTTTCATTTATTTTGCACAAAACTTTTTTGTAAGTTCTTGAAACATTAAGAAAAATACTGTGAAAAATTCACTTACATTGCATTAACAATAAAGAAGTGCCTACCTACTCGACAACACGTAGGCAAAATAAAAAATCGCTCGCAAGATCCTGTTCCGTAACCCTTGTTAGTTATTATATGAACACCACGTGAATCTTTTTCACGTAATCTGGAAAGCATGCGTTCGTAGACAATCACCGCATCGATTAAACTAATCGATAAAGTCATTCGATATTACGACAAAACTACAGAACTCGTAAACTGTAAAAAAAAAAAAACGTTAGAACGTAATGCGTGACAAGTGTGAAATTTCACAGTTCAGTCGAAGAGGTAATAGACTTTTTCGAACGTTTGGGAACGAGGAATATTTTGATAATCATAAGTGAGGAGAGGAAAGAGGTTTAGCGTGTGAACGTGTTTAACGTGACGATTAACACGTGACCCCCGGGATGGGAAATTTTCCCGTGAGGATTCAAAATTCGGCTTATCTACAATATAAGATACTACGCTGATCTCGAGTGTCGAAGAGGTTGCGATCTACGATATATTCGTGTATGTTATTTGTACAAAAGATACGAAAGAGTAGAATGCCCGATAGTGTTACAGAAACGGTGCATATGGATTCGATATCTAATCACTGGAAGAAGACTATTGAGGAACATAAACTAGGGATCAAGTTTTTCTTGATTACGGAATAATTTGAGTGGTCGGGGGATTTGATATCGTAATCTGAGAGAGGTTTTGTTCGTTGATAATTCATTTTACAAAATTAACAACTACATCCTATGATTATATTCATGATTTCCACGGGAACAAGACGATAAGGTTTCGTTTCTAATTTTCGGCTGCGGGTACACCCGACAGGTGATCAAATTCCAGAGGTACACTCGAAAATTGATAAAAACGAAACAAACGAGGACGAGCGTCGATGAATATTACGTCAAATTTTGAAAACAAATCATAGATTGATTTTTTTAAACTTAGCTCTCCAATCTCTATTATCAATCGTTGATAATCATTAGCTAGATGGGTTAATTGGATTCCCACTATTTCTTTACAACCGTCTTATCGCTTATATATATATATATATGTGTGTGTGTGCGTGTGTGTGATAACACGCATTACGCAACTGTGCCAGTTACATTAGAATGCTTCAATATTTGACGGTACTTCAGTTGACCGTAAATATACCAATAGTACAAGTTTGCGTTTAACGTAACATCAACTATATCGAAAGTTGAAAAATTGAAACTTCTATCGAAAAGTAGTATTTCAATATCCGAATGAAATTTAAATTTCTATCACCCCCGCCGTTTCACACGTACCAATTAATACCCAAAAATAGTTGCACAATTTTTCTTCTCCGATCGTTCGTCCCCATAATTAAACTGTTCAAAACTTTATAACCAAAACATCTCTAGAATTCAGAAACTCGTACATTAAAGAGACAACCAAGTTAAAAAAAAACGTTAATGACATCGATAAGCGCTTTCGGGCAACGAGGAGGGAAGATACGCTTTTATTATTGTTCGTTGTTCACCGATCGAGTTGATGACGGATGCGAAACAAAGTGTAATATGAAACGCAGTGGAAAGATGAGACGAAGAGTCGAGCACGCGATTTACGTAGCGTCCGTGACTCCTCACCCGGTCACCGTGACCGCCCGTAATAATGAAGAAGCATGCATTCCCAGTGAAATATTCCTCTTTTCGGTTAATCGATCTCCGAACCACCTTCTTCCTCTCTCACGCCTCTTGTCCCTCTGTCTAGCAACCTTTAAACGTGAGTCTCCACTAACGTAGAACGGACGAGGCGGTAGTCTGCCACGTGCGTCATGCTACATATATATATATATATAGGACGGTCCAAAAGCTCTGTATCAAACGAAGTGGGGAGGTAGTCAATTTAATTTCTAACCGAAAGTTCATATACAGGTTGATCCGTTTCTAAATAATTCCAAAGCGAATATTTTTTTTTCAATACTTTTGAAAAATTGGTTTCCAGCTGTGCAACAAAAAATATTAATAAAAAAAAACTACTAATTATATGCGGGTTATTTTTTTAAGATGTAGCCTGATGATGTGGTTTTTACATGAAAATTTAGCCTTCATAATTGTTATCACGAGTTCTTAGAATAAAATGAATTTTTAATAACTTTTTGGATCATCACTTTTTCCCTAGGTTTTCATCATTGATTTAAAAAGAATAATGTTCTACCGAAAGAAGATTCTCAAAAGGTCCTCGAAAGTTTTTTACTATCGATTTTAATTCACTGTAAGGTTGTGCTTTGCTATAAAATCGATTTTTGCACCAATCAAATATGAGCTGTTAATTTACATTGAAAACGCATTATTTGAATGCAGAGCACTTATGGCGGATACGTAGAAGGGAGACGGTACTAGCAAAGCCGATTCCCAGGTAGATTATACCGGGTGTCCCATTTTAATCTTAGACCTGATTTTTCTCGGAAAATATTGCTCGGATCAAATATTGTGTATAACAAAAGTTTTAGGGGTTAAAGGGAGACGTTTGAAAAAAAAATCTTGGTCGATCCAAAGTTCAAAATGACGGCGGTAAAATGGCCGACATGTTTTTTTCAAATGGAAACATACCTTTTTTTATCACCAAAAAATTTATCAGCTCAAAACCAACAACTTTTGTTGGAAAATTTTTTTGATAAAGTTCATAATTTTCAAGTTAGAACATCATTTTTAACTTTTTTTTTATATGTATTTCTCAGAGGTACGGGGTCCTTCCCCTTTTACCATCCCCTCCTTTATTCCTTCCATTCCTTCCGACATTCACAATCCTTCCAGAGTTCCCTACATTCCTTCCAGAGTCCCCCCCCCCCCAGAGTGTTGACCGCTGCCACTCTTTCCTAATGCACTACTGTATCGCATTTGCACGAGGGCCCAGGGAAACTGCGGAAAACCTGGGCCGATACAGGCGGCTATATTTGGCTGAGTTTCAGTTGTATTACCATCAGAAACTCAGACAAACTGCCTCCCGCTCAGAGGTTGACGCGCAAACCAGTGCACGGGCAAGCGGTCACCGCTCCAAGTATTGACAGCCTCCAATGCTGCTTAACTTCAGTGACCGCCGAGCCCGCACACCGACCGCGCGCCCACCACTGTCGGTTCATCATTTTTAACTATTTTAGCGGTATTCAGGATGTACCACGAAGTGGTCTTTAACGTACCAAGTGTAAGTGCGTGTGCGTGTGCGTCTGCATATGCGTGCGTACGCAGGTGTGTGTGTGTGTGTGTGTGCCCGCGCGCGCTCGTGCGTGTGGAACACTCACAAGGATTAGGTCTCTGCGGCTCGTCACTATCGCAGTATTTTTCGACTCCAAACCCTCCTTGTGAGTGTACTCTGATCCCTTCCTAGAGATGTTCAAATATTCCTCCATTCATGTTTAAACATGCCTGAACTCTTCTCGTAAAACCATCAACTGTGCGTAGGAGAAGATTTCTCGGGATTGCACGGCAGGCAGCTCTTATCCGCTCCCTAATATTCTCTCGTGTTGTTGGAGCTTGACGGTAGACAGCGTCTTTTAAGTACCCCCACAAGAAAAAATCGGGAGAAGTAAGATCAGGTGACCTTGGAGGCCAATTTACAGGACCGTCTCGACCAATCCACCGTTGACCAAATGTTGCATCCAGATGATTTCGAACAACACGAGCCCAGTGAGCAGGTGCACCGTCTTGCTGAAACCACATCTGTTGACATGTATCCAAATCAAGATCTTCTAGCAAAATAGGCAGTTCATTCTGCAGAAAATCAAGATAACGGACAGTATTCACACTTCCCTCGAAGAAATGGGGACCTATTATTTGCCCGTTAACAATACCACACCAAACATTCAAACTCAATTGATGCTGGTGATCGATCTGTCTCACCCAATGTGGATTCTGATCAGACCAATACCGAAAGTTCCATCGGTTTACTTGGCCGCGGTTGTTGAATGTGGATTCTTCACTGAACATAACGAACCGAAAAAAGTCCCTGACTCGCTCGATTTGTCTCAACGCCCACCGACAAAACGCCACCCTTCGCAACGGATCAGGATTAGGCGTGTCTTGGTGGAACTGTAGCCGGTACGGGTGAAGTTTTGCACCTCTCAATACTCATTGCACTGTGGATCTGGGAAACCCCAGTCGTTCCGAGATCACTCGAACACTCAAATGAGGGTCGATTGCTATCATGGCTAAAATAGCCATGTTTCGGGCCTCATGCGGGCCACCAAAATCATTGACGACGTGTTGGGAACGTCGACGGTGGCGGATCATCCGACCTGCCCTCGCTCGCCGTTCGAGGGTTCGGATTGTCTGCCGTGATGGGTGATGACGATGAGGATATTCGCGTCGATACAAATTTTCGTCTCGTAAATAATTGCCCCGACATCTCCCCAAAATAAGGAGCATATCAACGATTTCGTCGGGACTGAAATCAGCCATTGTTGAACAAACGCCAGTACTACCAATGATATTTTCTTTAATCTCGCTCACCTTTCAGATATTAATATGAAAAAAGGGCTCTATCATTTTCAGAATTCTTCTCTGATTTCAGAACTTTTTAAAATTTCGATTTCGTCTCTTGCTAATGTCTAAAGAGTCCAAAAATAAACTTAAAAGACTACTACTTAAAAGGGGCACTTAAAAGACGCTGTCTACTCTCAAGCTCCAACAACACGAGAGAATATGACGGAGCGGATAAGAGCTGCCTGCCGTGCAATGCCGAGAAATCTTCTCCTACGCACAGTTGATGGTTTTACGAGAAGAGTTCAGGCATGTTTAAACATGAATGGAGGAATATTTGAACATCTCTAGGAAGGGATCAGAGTACACTCACAAGGAGGGTTTGGAGTCGAAAAATACTGCGATAGTGACGAGCCGCAGAGACCTAATCCTCGTGAGTGTTCCACACGCACGAGCGCGCGCGGGCACGCACACACACACACACACACCTGCGAACGCACGCATATGCAGACGCACACGCACTTACACTTGGTACGTTAAAGATCTCTTCGTGGTACATCCTGAATACCGCTAAAATAGTTAAAAATGATGAACCGACAGTGGTGGGCGCGCGGTCGGTGTGCGGGCTCGGCGGTCACTGAAGTTAAGCAGCATTGGAGGCTGTCAATACTTGGAGCGGTGACCGCTGGCCCGTGCACTGGTTTGCGCGTCAACCTCTGAGCGGGAGGCAGTTTGTCCGAGTTTCTGATGGTAATACAACTGAAACTCAGCCAAATATAGCCGCCTGTATCGGCCCAGGTTTTCCGCAGTTTCCCTGGGCCCTCGTGCAAATGCGATACAGTAGTGCATTAGGAAAGAGTGACTGCGGTCAACACTCTGGGGGGGAACTCTGGAAAGAATGTAGGGAACTCTGGAAGGATTGTGAATATCGGAAGGAATGGAAGGAATAAAGGAGGGGATGGTAAAAGGGGAAGGACCCCGTACCTCTGAGGAATACATATAAAAAAAAAAGTTAAAAATTATGTTCTAACTTGAAAATTATGAACTTTATCAAAAAATTTTTCCAACAAAAATTGTTGGTTTTGAGCTGACAAATTTTTTGGTGATAAAAAAAGGTATGTTTCCATTTGACAAAAACATGTCGGCCATTTTAACGCCGCCATTTTGAGTTTTGGATCGACCAAATTTTTTTTTTCAAACGTCCCCCTTTAACCCCTAAAACTTTTGTTATACACAATATTTGATCCGAGCAATGTTTTCCGAGAAAAATCAGGTGTAAGATTAAAATGGGACACCCGGTATATGACTCTTCAATTGGATCGGCGTTCGTTCAGTGTTTCGCTTGCTGTCTGCTTTTTACTACGGTTTTTATTCTGGAATTTGTTTTACATTTGGTGCTTTGGACTGCTTAAATGTCCAAATTAAATGAAGCCAAATTTCAAAATGAAGATCACCGCCTTAATAAGCAGACAGCAAGCGAAACACCGAACAAACGACGATCCAATTGAAGCGTCACATATCATCTACCTGAAAATCGGTTTTGCTTGTGCCGCCTCTATTCAACGTACCTGTCAGAATTGCTCTGCATGTGATAATGCGTTCCCAATGCAAATTAACAGCTTACATTTGTTTGGTGCAAAATTCGACTTTCTAGCAGAGCATTACCTTGCAGAGAATACAAATCGGTAGTCAAAAACTTCCGAGGATTAGGGCTATGCGTTGGACCTTTATAGAATCCGCATAAAATGAACCAATTATCCTACTACAGGGGTAAGTTTCGGTAGGACATTTTTTTTTAATCAATGATGAAAACCTAGGGGAAAAAATTGTGGTCCAAAAAATTATTACAAATTCATTTTATTCTAAGAAAATTATGTAGACTGTAGTTCCATGTGAAAGCCACCTAGAAATACAGTCTTCATAATCAAGTTATATATTTAAAAAAATTAACCCCCATATGGTTAGTAGCTTTATTTAATTACTTTTTTGTATAGCCAAGAACCGATATTGCAAAAATATTGAAAAGAAATCATTGCTTGGGATCGTTGAAAAACGGACTAACGTATCTATATATGACCTTTCTTCTGAAAATGATCTTGACTATCTCCCAACTTCGTTTGATCCGCGACTTTTGGACTATCCTGTATATTCACACGTGCACACACACATACACACCCGCACGCACGCGCACGCACACGCACACGCACACACCAATGCACACACAGACACACACCTGCATACACAAACCTGCACACACACTATATGTGTGATATCTCACAGTCCAAAGGGCCTGAAGAAAAGCAAGGACGTACCGCCAAACAGGTTTGCACCAACCGTACGCGAAGTAGATAAAAGCATGCGAGATACGGGCGGCTGGTCGGACCTTTCAAATCCGATTTCGCTCTACCTTTCCAACATTGGATTTACGTGTCTATATAGACATCCGTCGGCGTTATGCACTTTCTGCTACTGAAATTGCTTCTAACTTTTGCGAAAAGTTTCGCTTGCGCGCGCACGGCCTCGTGTTTTACGAACGTTTGCGCTAGTATCGAACGACCTTTGGGTTTGGAGTTTTTGGCCGCACTTTAGTCTGGAATAAAGCCTAAATGATAATAGCAATACCATTCCGCTACAAATAATAGTTCGACTTGACGTGGCAACAAGATATTGACGCCACGGAGTGAAGCGCGCTATGACTTTGACACTTTTCGTAATTACTTGGCACGAGGCAATCGGAAGCGCGCAGAGAGAATAATTTTCGATATAATGATATTGCATCCGATTGAGATATCTTTGATTGTTGGTTGTGGGCGATCTCCAAAACTTGTTTCGAGCGTCTGGACTTAAGCTAGGAGTTGCTGGAGATATAATGGAATGACTAGGAACTTCCGATTCGGAACTAGAACTCGTCAACATCTTACGGTATCACTTGCATGATCTCCTTGACTGTAAAGTTATATTATTCTTTTGTATGATACAGTCCAACGCCATAGCTTTATGCATGAATGATATCAAGGATGGATCTAATTCCTCTCTAAACCCAACGTTTAGAAAGGAATTACGAATTTGAAGATTGGATTTTTTAACATTGGACCGTAGGGAGAAAGCTTCCGCTTGACAATCTGTGTCAAGCGGAAACTTGACACAGATTGTCAAGCGAGAGATTTAGATCTTGACACTCTGAATCTAATAATTTTGTGTATTAAGGGGGGAAATCGCTTTATAACGTCAAGAAGAGCTTGTGTAAGAAAACAAATTCTACGAGGAAGCTGAGGCTACTTTATGGCGCCGGAATCACAGATTAATCGGCAGGTGATTTTATCACAAAATTTTGAAGTCTTGAAACTGCAAAGGCGTTTTCCTGAAGAACACTTTTTTGTAAACCTCGTACAAGGTAACGCAAAAACGATCTCATCGATCCTTTTTTAATGTTGCACACTTTTACATAACACAATTACCGTCCATGTGAACCTAAAGTTACTTGAAAATTATACTTTTATTAACAAATGCTATAGTAAAATTTCCATGAAAAGTAGAACTTTTTTTCAAACACTTACTACTTTTCTTTGGATTTTTAGGTACACATAGAGCGTGTAAGTTTGAGAAATCCAAATTGATTGCCTAAAAGGATCTCCCCCCTTTAAAAAGTTCACATCTTTAATACAAATAATATCGTCGATAAAAAAGACGTGTGGCTAGCGGAAGCATTTTGGTAACCGCAACTGCCAAGTGGGAATCTCAGAAGCGGTATTCTCAAAAAGTCGACGTCCCTGAAAGCCCGGGCTGTTTGAAAAATCAGGCGCCTTCAAATAATATAAATAATGGTTACATACTTCAGAGAGCCTCTGCGACGTTATCTCATCGTTCGCCCAACCAATTGTTCCACCAATATTGAAATCTCAAAATTCGCGCCATACACCGTGAAATGTTGAATTTGCATGCATTACGAGGCAAATAGTAGGTTTTAACATCCAGACCCGTGCAGAAATTTGTTGGTGAGTCCCCAGATCATACCACATTCCTATAGGGATTCGATAAGAACGCCGCACGTAGGGAGTCCACATTGGAATCGAAGTAGATTGCGAACTATTTCCCGATTAACGTCGTTTGAGAATTTTTTATTTGAAATTTTCAACTGGAATTTGTTGGATCTTCCAGAAACAAAATATCTTTTCGTGATCGCGTGCACAAATGTGTTAAGGAATCCCAAGTTGCACCCACATGTCTATAGGGATTTGTTAGGAATACCGCACATCGAGTGGACCTCCTCATCGAGATCCAATTGGATTCTGCGCTTTTCTCCGATGAACGCCGTTTCAGAAATCTTACTACGTTCGAATCGAAAATATGTGAAAAGCCATGAGAAACAACTCGGCGTGTTGAAAAGTAACCTGCACACTTCGTGATCGTAAATGTGTGTGCTGAAATTATGTCATAGTGCAGTAAAATAAATAACAAACGATAGATTTCTATTTATGTGATTGAAATCGATTTTAAGATATACTTTTTTAAGGTAGTAGTCTCGCCAAAGTGGTTTTCTATAGATTTTTTTAAATTTTGAGGTCTCATTTGAATACTATTAAATGATTACCTGAAAAATTTCAAAAGGATTCACAGTTCTGGTTCTGAGATTTCGGCAATCAAAGATTTCACGGTTTTACACGTGTTTTTGTGGGGAGCAGTGGAAAATTTCATATTTCACGCAATAGCTTCAAAACTTTTCTACAGATTTAAAAAAGTGGCTAAAAAATCATGAATTTTGACCGGGTAGTTTCAGAGATATAGCGATTTAAATAATGCAATGTCTAGCGACGCTAGCGCCACAAGGCGACTGGAGCACAGTAGTGCGTACATATCTAATACGCAGAGTATCTATGCATTAGTAGCCGGAATGGATAGTGTGATACAAACGTGAGGCTTAGGTAAACATTATATTAGGCGTTTTCATCATTACTTTGTACGTGTTTACATCCCGATAAGATCTGCAACCGACATTATAAGGATATTTCGCGATATTTGGAAGCTTTCATAGATTCAGCGGAAAATAAACTTTTTAACGTGACTGTGGCAAGACTTTTATACTTTTTTCGTATAACCCGAGGAGAAATTTGAGGCGGGGAAATGTCTGCCTCTTATCTGCCTTCCCTAGATTAAATCAGGTCATGGTCAGGCCTTCCAGCATGGATCAGGTTCATTATCTAACAGGTCTTAGATCAGGCCCTGATCCGCTGTTCCCTTTTTCGGGAACTGATGAGGAAAGGGATCGGAAGATCGCCGCGAGATGACAAGGAAGATGATGGTGTACTGACAGCGCCCTGCATGGAAAATAAACCGGTGGATGGATAAAGTAGTGATCAGATACTGGAAGAACTTTCGGCTATATACCCGAGTAAAATAGATGGTACCAGGTAGTACTGATATTATTTCACAAGTATCGCAAAATCATAAGCGAAAGTGCATGCTATAAGCATTGCACTTCTGTACGTGATACAATGAGGATTCGAAGTTTTATCGTTGTATGATGATATCTTAGTTACGCTAAGCATTTTGCTTGAAGCCATCTGGCGGATTGTTGGCGAAATACATTCAGGCAATGTCTTCTCAGTCAGAACATTGATATTTCTTGACAAAGCGATCTCGATTTGAAAAACCACGAACCACCTTCTTTACGTTTTTGTCTCATTAAATCATTTGGTTATTCGTTATGTTCAAATGAATACTTGTCGTAATATCATTATTTATAATAAGCATGTTTATTCTCGTAGATTACCATTGATGAAAAAAATGCTTATAATGGTGAATATAATTACAACAGATGTATTAATCTCATCCTAATCAATTATAAATATCTTTGATAGGGTAAAAAGCAAAGCAGCTTCACAGAGTGCTTAAAGTCAGGCTCCACTTTTCAGGAAATGTCAATGTTCTGGCCGAGTATACATTACGTGAAAGTGTACTCGCTTGCAATGTATTTCGGCCAGAACATTGTAATTTGCAAACATAAAGTGTAAGCCGTAGAAACGATTTTGTGATTTTCCCGGTCTGTTCCATGACAGGGTCCGGTCAAGTGAATCACACAAGGTAAGTCCGACCAGGGCCCGACACAAAAAAGTAGGGAATGCCCGGTCACATTTCTGCACGGGAAGAATCTATATATAAGTATATCTATATACTTTGTTTAGAAAATTTAACGTACATAACGCGATCGGATCCATCAAGAATCGTATCGGATTCAGTTAGATAATGTGGAAATCCTTTAAGATTCAAATTAGATTCGCACATTCCAATGGGGAATCCCAATGTCAATCCAATGTACGGGCGTGACATTTTAGTATAGGGATCCAATTGGATATAGAGGCTAATTTCTGCACGGGTAGCTTTATATGGGAGTGTTTTTGGAGCGGTGTTAAAACAGCCGTAAACTACGTCCCTCCGTGTGAGGGATACTTTAATGCTAGCTCAATGGACAGCTAAAAGAAGCAGCATCTTAGTCACTAGCTAGCATCTGCTCAACGATATAACTTCCTTTTGGACTAATGCTCGTAACCATTAGTAAATTACTACAATGCTTTTGTTTTCTTTTTGCTCCGTATGAAACGTGATCCCGAAACGTTGTCCTAGGCCACAAAATAACAATTGGCTACTTTCATACGTATCTTCGCTGTCACATGCGCATCTATCAACATATTTGCCAGAACGACGAAATCTTTGAAAAATTCGTTACAACTCACTGGCCAACTGAAGACCGAGCATGAGCATGAATCCCACGATAATAGCGAGCAATTGGAGTAATCCGCTCTTGTCGTTGGCTCTCTCTCGCGCGAGGACCTCGAAGAAGACAACATAGAGCAAAGTTCCAGCCGCCATTCCCTGAAGTATGGTCGGCGTTGGGCCGAGATTCTCGCTGTCGTTCTTGAAGTGTCCGAGAGCGAGGCCAACGCCGATGCCCAATGGTGTCACGAGAGAGAAGACGGATAGATAACCGAAAACGGTTTTGGTCGATGCACCGGCCACGTAAAGTTCCATACCGACGCAAAACGCAATGACGAGCTTGTGCGTGGCGATTGCAGCCGCGAGATAAAGTACCGAGCTGATGGAAGGCTCAAGACCAACCGCCAATCCTTCGAAAATAGCGTGAAACGATAACGCGACAACGGTGAGTAATCCACGCACCGAAGTATCCGCTTTCGAGGGTTCCTTCATCATTGTGATTCTCTTGCCCGGGAAGAAGCTCCTCTCCGTTTCCCTCAAGCGACCCACCATCTGGCTGGGTTCGTTGGAAGATTCAACCGAGTTCCCGGAGCGCACGAACAATGCCGGAAGTACTTCGGTGCTCTTGGTATCGAGATCTCGTACGATCGGCGATCTGGAATTTGCCTTCTTCGCATCCGTTCCCAACTCTTCTTTATGCTCGTTATCGCCGCTGTACTTGAATCTTCCGACGCGCCACGAGCTTGATGATTTGTTGCCGCTCGTCGGTGCCGTTACCGTCGATATCGTCGTTGTCGATAGGGACGTCGATGCTTGCTTGTTGCAACGCCTCACCGATACAGTTCGGTAAAGAAGATCCTCCGAAGCTTCTGGTTTGCTCGTCAAAGCTGCGTGCACCGTTTCCTCCACGAGATAGACGAGAAAAAATCCAATGCAGAACAACAATTCCGCCATACTCAATGTTCCGAGGCTCATCAGTTGGCCGTTCGACTGATGACGCTCCACACTCTGGCGTACTTCCGGTGCGAGGTGAAGAAACGTCGTGAATAGAAGCACACCGCCACCGAAGCACAGCAGCAACGATGTCAGCAGACCCTAAATTCGATCAGATTCTTTTCAATGCTTTTCAACGTCTGGCACAATTTTCTCTCCTTCTGCCCGCACTCCGTTGGCTGTAAAACGTTCTTGAATTTCTACGAGTGCACTCGGCTGGTGTGTTACTGGTATTCTTTTCCACTCGAGAGAAGACTGAGAGTGGACGTCTAGACCGTGTGTCGAATGGAAAGACTTTTTGGGAAACTCCTTTATGACGTCATACATGAGAAAATAATGGCAAATACGAACGAACCCGCACTGAGAGAAATGTGTGGTACCTTCAACCATATTTTAACCATATTTTACCCATATTTTATATTTCCCTGAGAGGACAATAATATTTCATAGACATGGTTACTGCCCAAAATATAATACTGCTTATTGATATTTCAGCAGTTTCGTACATAGTTATGCACACATGTGAACCGCGACCAACGATCTTACAAGCATACATAGACTGTTTAATGCTATATAATATAGTAGGTTTTCATAAAATGGCTATTTCCTCCCACTATAAAAAAAATAACTCCCAAATTTCTAATAGTAAAGAGAACTAAAATATATATACCTACATTGATAAAAATGTTGCTTGTGGTTTGCGACGATGTTTATAGAGATTTATACCATATTGTATGATACGTCTACTAAATGTACAGAATATTTCATACATCCAAAACAAAAGAAAATACCTAACTGAGAGTTCTATCTAAATTATTTTTTTATCACAATTCGTAATTTCCCGACCTCCTGAAATGATTGCCTTTGAATGTCGAATCGATCGAATACACATGGAATCGAACCTGCCTACCTATACTATGCACGCTGCTACTATGCTATCAGATACCTATGTTATTCTAATCGCAGATATAACATAACAGACAAAAGTAATTCCGGTTGTATTTCCGAATAGCTGTTACCTCCGATGCAGGTGAAATGTTGCGCAGATCTTCTCTTTGATATGTTCCTGCTTAAATGGATTTTTGGCGCATCGCAATAGTTTTTGAAATTTGGAATTTGAACGGTGATAAATTAATGCGCGTATATATCTATATTGATCATGGCGCCCTACTGCCATCTTTACTTCATTCACACGATCTGCAAATGATTTACGTATTCGCTATAAGTAACGATTACCATAATTATTTTCGTATAGTCACTTTTCGTAAGATATTGTAACAAGTTATAATCGACAAATGTACATGTTAACAATACGAATAGTACAAACTTGAATAGAATAGGAGAAGTTAAACCGGAAAAAATCTTAACGCATACGGTATACAGCATTACTATTTTTATGGCGATTTTGTGATAGCACTGCATTAACCATATCTATATTGCCAAACCTTTTACAATAGTCAATAGTTATTTCCGGGATAATATATAGTCAAATACGCACCAAAATGGCATGTTTACGTATACTTTCCGCTTATATATAGTTGTATTAACTATATTATGTTGTGGTGTTTACCATGGGCGTTTTTTGTAAATACCATGCACTTTTCTCTCATTGCGGGGGGTTATTTGCGCAATTGCTTATTTTTTAACTAATTCTCACATATTTAGCTATTGCAAACTATTGCAAATGAATGCACGATGAGCTGAAGAGGGAAAATAGGCATTAAAAAAAAACGATTGTAGAATTAAAATAAAAATGAAGTCATTTTTACTGGGCGAGCTGATACGCTGATACTGTACAGTGCAATTACTTCGATAAATTGTATTCGCGTTGAAACGACCCTGTTACAATTTGTGCGTATGTGTGGGTGCGGAAAGAACAAGCATCTCCCTCTCTCCCACTTGTCATTCTTAATCTCGTCTGATGAGACGACACTCGAGTGTCGAGGTCACTTTCGTCCCGTGGATGTTACTCACGTCCGTGCTCGATGAATTACGTTAAATAAAAGTGAAGCATGAAGAAAAATAAAAAGTGAGGAGCACCGACCGTGGTTTGCCCCTCGTAGAAACTCTCGGAACTCATCTAAAAGTGTGTTGCACACGTATATATATATATATATATATATATATATATATATATATATGCACACATATATCTTACAAACGGCGCGTACTTGAGTCGATGAGTCGATGCTAGACGAGGCATTCGTCGAGGTGCTCGAATTGCTGTTCGATATTGCGTGGCACTTGTCGCGATTGCGAAACTTACAGCGACCAACGACAAGGGGCAACATTCCCAGTATCAAAGAGCCTAATCCAAGAACGCACATGGCACCTACTTTGGCGAGAACTAGTGTCGTGTTTGCCGTCGACGACGCTGACAATGACGTATTGCCCGTATTCTCCATTTCGTCTCTCCTTCTGATCCCTCTTTTTATGATATTTAACGTTGCGACACTTCACGTTCGAGGCACACCACGAAATCAAATTTCATTCGGTGTTCTTGCTCCGCGTTTCGAGACTAGTCTGACGCGTACAAAGTTTATCCTACTGTATCTTCTTTGAATCTGGGATTCCTATTCCTTTCGTATTGTCACTGATAACGTCACTGAGCCCAAACAAGCCCGAACAATATCTGAGATATTCCATGCTATCGCGTGTCACCGAAGGTTCGCCTCGACTTTGACTCTGATCGAGCGGACCTTTAGCGAGGTCATTGTACACGTTGTACAGGGCAAGTTTGGTGTACACTCCGCAATTATCCTCACTGAGATGTGTCTATGTTATCAGAAATGTTTTCGAGACGCGACAATTTCCTGGTCCCTGGTGACTTCGATTCTACGGATCTTGATCTTTTCGTTGGTCGCGCCTCTGCAAAGTTTGTGCTTTGTCAATGTCTCGTAGAAATCCTGGGCCGGAGTGTCGCAACGACCATACCGTTTGAACACGTCGGCGTTACCATTGTTTGCGTAGATTGTTTCAGACACGGCATAGGAATTCCATTGTGTCGAAGGAAAAGTAGCAAAGCTAGAGGAAGAGAGAGAAAGAGAGAAAGAGAGAGAGAGAGAGAGAGAGAGAGAGAGAGAGAGAGAGAGAGAGAGAGAGAGAGAGAGAGAGAGAGAGAGAGAGAGAAAGAGAGAGATAGTGTGTGTGTGTGCGTAAGGGAAAAGACTGAGATACAGATGCGATCTACGCTGTTTGTAATGTGCACGAGATCTCCTCGCGTCTTATGCTACTATGTGGTCCCTCCTACATCCGGAATCCAATTAAAAGAGCACAACGGTATTATATAATACGTTGCATCGCCGGAACGCCGCGAACTTGTGCCGTCACGCGTAGCCCATCGCATTCTTCTTCTTCGACCAAATCAATGACGCGTTACCAAAAGTCAATGCCGTCTCCGCGATTAACAGCCAAATGAGATTCCGATCAATGAAGTTGCCAACAATTTTCGCCGGCGTTCACTCCGATAACTGCGAGACAGTTTCACCACTCGTCGCATTCCCTTGCAGAACCTGTATCTCCGCAGGAAATCGTCGATCGACCGAATCCACATAAAGCTTATCAAGCACCTCATCTCCCAATCATTGCTCCCCATAATACGTCATTGCACATTATCACCTCTTCAGAGAATGCCCTTCGAGGGTATTACATTCAACTGGCTGAAGTGTTCCATTCACTTGTCACTTCTATCACTACGCACTATACGTCACCATAGATAATGCGTTTTTATTGGGCGTTAATTGCATCATCTAAACAACAATCAGCCGTGTTAATTCGCGCTACTCGAGTCCCTTCTCGTCATCACACGCGAGTAAATTTCTCGTACAAGTGCCCGCGAGTCCACGTGCGTAAGCGGACTGCCGTTTGGACGATACGACTTGCGATGGGTCCGGACCAATTATGTACGATCTGTGCGAGGAATATACGAAAGAGATATTTCTAACGCGTGCGATAGTCATCAGCGTCCATATATGCGTGTAAGCTTGTATAGTACCCGAGAACTTTTAACGAAACGACGAGATGCCCGCGAGACGAACCGGCTACACGTTCTCTTGCATACCTTGTCCTCTCTTTCGTGACCGAGATCTTTTTCCCTCTCCGAGCGGACAGCGCGGAAGGTATTTCGTGGGTTCTCGCATACACGCAACTACATACACACACACACGAATATGTGTGTATATGTATTTAAAGCTGTCGAACTGTTGAACGTACATTTGTACCGTTCGGCATACATACGGATTTGTAGATAATATGTAGGTATGCATACATATACACACATATGTCCAGATGATGGCGGAATGACTGGACCCGGAGGGTCGAGACTGGTTATCAACCGTGTACGCGTCCCGAACGGTGAATTATTTTTTTCCCGAGCGGGGGCGACGCGCGGGAGGGAGAAGAGAGAATCTCGTATTCATCAACTGCGAATATAACGGTGGCGGTGTGTTGATCGGTCGAACGTGGAATTCACGCGACGTGTGCGTCGATTCAATGAGATCGAACGTTATACTCGCGTAAATCAGAGACGTGCGAGGAATGTTTTTTTTTCTTCATTGTTTATTCGAAGGAATACGGTCGACTTC
Source organism: Ophion ventricosus (assembly GCA_963932345.1). Lineage (NCBI taxonomy): Eukaryota > Metazoa > Arthropoda > Insecta > Hymenoptera > Ichneumonidae > Ophion > Ophion ventricosus. Next base: position 5,857,823 of record OZ010715.1, on the reverse strand, counting down.
GTACAGGCCAGCTGCTACAGTCGTATCGATTTGTTGGGACGTTCCTATTTTTTAAAATAAAATCGCAACGCGCCTGTAGTGTGGAATCGCGCGTCAATGATTGTATCTTATTCTTGGTTTCAGATTCTTGGCTATTAATAATGTCACCGTGAATTCCATTTTCAAATGAGACAGTGAAATTGGAATTCTAAC